>JZKD02S2187680.1:172526-226812 GCA_000966675.3 Picea glauca
CATAGTAGTGTTATTGACTTCTATTAAATGAATAGAATTGTAGTTCAGTTCATAGTGGAGTTAGAGTTATTCAAACCATTAGTACATTTATGTCACCTACAACCATGCCATCATCTTGACTATGTGAGGTTGATTTTCTTTATAACATCATTTTTCTATAGGATTCCACTCATACACATCCACTCCGTTTAATTAATATATGAAGGTTTCTGAGATGGAATTAGCCATAATAAAAATTTTCTCATCATGTTCATTACTAGATAGATAGTTGTTGATTATGTGACATTCATAGTTGAGAGTGTGAAAATGTGTATTTTTATTGTCTCAATGTTTTGTATAGATGGAGTGTTGTGTTTCATTTCTATTTATACAATTTTATTGTGACACATATATTGACACCATAAGAATTGAAACTAAGTATATCAATTACATAGAGAGGTTAGAGTATTTCCTTTTGTAATATGGACAAGCCATATGCTTACCATTTTGGAATTATAAGGTGTCACAACATGTTTTTCAGAGACCTTGAAGTGGCTACCATGGGCAAATCATTGAAGAGGGAGAAGTTAGAGGAGTTCAGAGACTTCAACAAGTAGATCCAAAAGGAAATTTGGTATTAGAGGTATAAAGTAGATGAAATAGAAGAAACACTTTCCAAACACCAAGACTCTTTCATTACCATGAGGGAAAAAGAATCCATTTCCATGGAGGAAAAGGAATCTAGAAAAAAAGTGTGAAACAAGCTAGTCAAATTGACTTATCACAGTATCTTGAAAGAAGAGAAGAAGAATATTGAAGCGAGTTGAATATTTTGGTGACCAAAAGCCTTTGAATGGGGAGGTGTGAGGTGTTATCCTAATTGGATGCTCATCAAAATCTCTTTTTCAAAATTTGTAATAAGAATTTAACTTTTTTTTGCAATGTCGAGTGTTGTTGTCTGTATACACACCTAGGTGACGTGGAAGAAATATTCAATCCATTTGATGTGTCCTTGGGGGAAATTTCAAGTTAAGGTGTTGTCACCTAATCCTCAACTCCTCCATCTAGTCCAACTCCTAGCGAAGCCAAGGGGGGTAGTCCCTAAAGAAAATAATCTAAGGCTTGAACTAAACTAAGTACAAGAAAAAGAGTTTAGGATTTTATTGCAAAAGACAATACACAAAATAAATCTACTCTAACCGCATATATCATCCATTCACCACAATTAATTATAAATAAAGAGATACTTGCATGAAGTTATGCAAGATAATTGTTGATACATACAAGTAAATGACAATAAGGAAAAAATATACTTCAAGATAAATAAAAATGCTTGGAAATAAATGTACTTGAATAAAATGGATTTATATATGTGAGAAGATGAGACCAGTGCCAAATGTTGAGAACGTGTGTTAGGTTGCTAAAAATTAAAGTACCCTTTGGAGATTGTTTTGAAAGTTTTATTAAAATTAAGTAATGTTTGGATATGATTATTATTGCATGGAAATAAAACTAATATAGATATGGCGTCCAAGAGGATATTTCTTAGAATGGAGGTTGATCTTGACGAATATCCAATAGGGAGAATATCCCTCTATTTTTTCACACAAAATCAAGAAAATGTGGGACATCCAACAAGGAGAAACTATATTTCAAAGTTCCCACCGTTTTTTTTAAGAAAATTCTCTTATGTTTCCATACCATAAATAAATCCTAAAGATTGTCCTGGTTAATCTAACCACAATGACCAACCTAGTGTGTTTGATACTTACTTCTAGAAGGTTGAGGAAATATCACAACTAGAAGGGTCAGGAACAAGCACCGAGAGGTAAGGAAAAATTCTTATTTTAAATAGAACGTAAAAGACTGAAAGGTGCATGTTTTCTAATTACTAAAGTCCTCACTGACCAACCTCTTTTGAGGAGCTGAGGGGATAAGTTTATTTTCCAATTTGAAATTGCATAAAGTAAAAATTGCATAAAAAATTTAAAACTAAACATTTGTTATTTTACTTTGCATGCATATATTAAGTTAGATCTAATTTTTCACTTTGAATTTTTTTATCTAAAGTTTAGATCTAGCATAGAGAAAAGTCTGAATTTAGCAAGTTTTCTTCTAAATTATTAAAGGTTAAAAGGTAGTTATTTTCTAAAAAGTTCCACTAAATATTTGGAAAATCTAAGTGTCTTTACATTGGTGTTTTAAAAATTCAATCAAAGACCCTAAGGAGGAAATTTTTTTAGCCTGTTTTCCTTAGTTCCCTTTTGTACTTTTTCTTTAGCATTTTACTTAAAAAAAATTGGGTTTTACTGACATAAGTCCAAGACACTTCCAAAGTGGCTTTTGGGCATATTTTACCTCTATTTTTTCTCTATTTTGTGTAGGTTTGTGAACATCGAAGGGGAAAATATGACCATTTTTGGCAGATTTGGACTTTTCAGGACCCCTAGAAGCTCCCTTTTCTTCAATAAACTCATTATAAACTTTGTAAACACTTGTGACCCCCCTAATGAATGGTCACAAGTCATTCTAAAAAATAATTGTGTGATTTCATTAATAAAATCAGTGGGGCTACAATCTCCCACTCTTCATCCCCCTAGGGGGAAACCGTGTTTTAGTGATTGTCTCATTTTTTGCATTTTAAACAAAGTTGACAATTTAACAAGAACTATTACCTCAAATTGAGAACTCCAACCCTTAAAACCTATATTTTTGCATAAAAAAACATGAAAATCAACCCCCAAATAAAAAAGTGGTGCTACCGGTAACACCATTTTTTTAAACGGGGTCAAAATTACAACATTTTCAAACACAACCTTCGAAACTTAGACAATAGCTCAAAAAAACCTTAAAATAAACACCTAAGTCAAAAAGTGATGCTAACTAAAACAAAATGTTTTTATCTAAACATGAAAACCATAACTCTTTATGACCTAATTGAAATCGTGACATTGACAACAAATCCCTACGCAAATAAAAAACACAAAATTGACCCCAAATGGTCACTTGAAAATTTATTTACAATTTTTATTTTTAGTTTACATTAAAAAATAAATAAATAGAAATGACAAAATCTTCGCAAAAAAATTGTTTTTAAATGACCAAAAAAACACATTTAAAAAAATGTTTTCAAAATTCAATTTAAAAAAAAAGATTAAAAAACAAGGTGGAAAAGAAAAATATCTAAAAGAAACAAAAAAGAATTAAAATTATCCTACAAAAACAATAATTTAAAAAAAAATTATATATATTTTTGTACAAAAGAATTATTAAAAAAACCTTTAAAAAGTTAAAAAAAAAATTAATAATAATTCTTGAAAAAAGCCAAAAAAATTAAAATATTCAAAAATTATTAAAAATTCTAAAACTAAAAGTTTAAAATTTAAAAGAAAATACAAAAAATTCAAAAACATATATTTAAAAAACAATATTTAAATGAAAACAAATCAATTTTAATAAAATCAATAAAAAGAGTAAAAAGAAAATTTTAAAACTAATTTTAAAATAAACTTCTAAGAAAATTAAAAAAAAAATAGAAAACCATAATTAAAAATAAATAAAAAACAATTTTAGAATACAGAACCTATGAATTTTAATTGAAACCAAAGTAAAAATAAATAAATAAATAAACAAATATAAACAAATTTAATAACTTAAAAAAAAACAAAAAAAAAACACTTTTACAAATGAAATAACATAAAATTTTAATTAAAATTAAAACAAAAAAGAATTTAAAAAAACAAATAAATACAAACCCTATATATTATTAGGGTGTCGTGGGGGACGATGGCCGACATCACCTCTCATGACACCCACGATGCCCAATCAACCTGTGCGTGGACTGGTTGGGTACCGTGGGTGTCATGGTGCGTGATGTCGGGTATCACCCCCCATGGCCTCCCATCATTAGTGCATATTTTTTTTTTTAGTTATTTATAAATTTTTACATATTTTATGTTTTTTAATAAAAAAAAATGTTTTTGTAATTTTATGTTTTTTTAAAGTATTTTTTAAGTTTCTATTAAATTTTGTAGAATAGGTTGTTTAATTTTTTTTTTTTTTTAGAATATATTTTTAATTGTTTATTGTGTTTCTTAAACCTTTCTAAAGTTTTTGGACCATAAATTAGTTTTTTTATTCTTTTTTTTTCTCTAGTTTTAGCTTTGTTTATGATGACGATGATGATGATGCTGATGATGATGATGATTAACGTCCACAAAGTCTGATTTCTATCGGACCTTAAGAAGGTAAATGATTACTTGTAATTCTTTAGAATTTTACTTGTGATTCTTTATGTATAGCTATAGAACTGGAGACTACCCCAAACTTTAAAGTTTTATCAAAATTCAAAATAATTCAAAATGAATTTCAAAATATATTAATAAACTTTAATTACAATAAAAATAAATTTAACCACTTTTGATTTATGTATAGCAATAGAACTCTAGATCACCCCAAAAATTGAAATAGATTATACAATATTAATATTTAAAGTTTAAAGTTTTATCAAAATTCAAAATGGATTTCAAAATATATTAATAAAATTTAATTACAATAAAAAGAAATATTAATAAACTTTAATTACAATAAAAAGATATTGAACCACTTTTTCTTTATGTATAGCCATAGAACTCTAGATCACCAAAAAAATTGAAATAGATTATACAATATTAATATATGAACTTTAAAGTTTTATCAAAATTCAAAATGGTTTCAAAATATATTAATTATAAGACCTTTAAAAGGATCTTGAGTGTCCTAAATTCCTATTTATTGTTATCCTTCTGGTCTCTATCCCTAACAATATCTTTTAGATTTCTAGTTATTACCCATTTTCCTTCTTTTCCGGCTTCTTTTACCTTTTGAACTTCCTTCCTTAATTCAACTTGGTCTTCGGAATGAGGTCTTCATCTTTAAATATTCCTGACCCTTTTAAGCTCGTAGATTTACTAAGTATGCTACATTTATGGTCATTACAACTTACTTTGACACAGATCAACCTATCTTTATGATCAATCATTTTTCCTAGCCTCTTTGCTTCTATCATGTAAGTTGTATCAATTTGTGATTTATTTTTTAATTCTTCTTTTACTATTGCTAGCGTATCCTTCTCTTGTTGTTCTTTCATACCAAAAATTATGAGGTTCAAGGATCTTTTGTTACTCTCATGGTCTAGTTCGATTAGCTTATTGATTTCCTCTTTGATGGGTTTGATACCCAATTTTTTTTTCATATTAGTGAGGGTCAAATTGTTGGTTAGTTTTTCTTCTAGCTCTTTAATCCTATCTCTCAAGTTGTAATTTTTCTCAACCCATCCTTCTTGGATTGATTGTTATGTTTTTCCATTTCTTGAATTCTATACTTCATTGTCTGCAATTCACTCTTGAACCCTAAGAATCTATCCTCTATTTGAGTTTGAATGATATCTTTAATTTTTTTATCAATCATTGCCTCTAGCTCTATTTGGAGTTTTATGTCTCTTTCTTCACTCATTTTTTCTAATGTTTCTAACTCTATTTGGATTTTGGCATCTCTCTCTTCTCTTTTTTTTCTACTGATTCCATATAATCGTAAAGGATCTCTAGGGTGATTTTGGGGGGCCTCCCCTTGTTAGGATGAAATTTTGGAATACGTGGTGGAGTGCTCATATTGAAAAGAAGAGAACAAAAAATGTAACAATTAATATTATGGATTGACTTTGTCTCTCAAATCAACTATTACTTATGAAACTTAAAATAAATAATAAATAAAATATATTTAAATCTCTTTATGTAAAATTAAAATTGAATCAAAGTAAAAAGAGACTCACCTCATTTTATATGTCCAATTGCTCAACCCATTGAAGAAGCCAAAAATAATTTCCTAAAACACCAAAGAAGTCCCAAGAAACCTGGGTAAAAAAGGTAAAAATCAAAGAGAAGTATTATTCCCATTCAAAACCCCAGAGAAGTCCTGAGAAACCTGGGTAAAAAAGGAAAAAATCAAACTTATTCCCATTCAAAACCCTAGATATAAAATCTTAGAAATAAATTGTCTCCTAAAAGAAAAATAAAAAAAATTCTTGTTCAAAACTGCAGAGAAACAATATTTCTGTTCAAAAACCGTAGAGAAAGGGGTCTTATTTTTTGTTTTTGTCTTCCTCTTTATTTTTAAAGTTTTTTTTATTATCTAAATTTGGTTTTTAAATTTATTTATTTCAATTCTTTTATTTTTCTTAGTTTTTTTTAGTTTTTAATTTATAAAAAAAAAAGAATTATATTTTTTTGCTAAATATTAAAAAATAGTGTTATTCAGCTACATTTTTTTTTTATGTATTGAATTAAAAGTAAACAATGTGTTAAAATTGGTGTTTTCCACTATATTTTAAAAGTATGGAACAATAAATTAATTAAGGAGACACAATTATATGAAAAATCATAATTTCAAAAAAGTAAATGGTAAAATATATTTTTAAGATTGAAAGAAGCATGGAAAAATGACTGAAAACAATGTTGAATAAAAAAAAATAGAAAAAAATTAAAATAGATGAAAAATAATCATTTAAAAAAAATATGGAAATGTTTTTGGATCGAAAAATTTAAAATATCGAAAAACCACCTAAAAAGGGAAAGGGGGTGCTACCGGTAGCACCATTTTTAAAAACGGGGTAAAAAAATGGGCCCGCAAAAAAACAAGAACTCTATAGAGTTCTTGTTAAGTTGGTAACTATGTTTTTAGCTTAGTTTTAATTTTCACATCTAAGCATAAGCTAAAATTGATCTTTTAATTCATCACAAAGAACTGCAATCAACTCATTTTTTGCATTTTAGCCTAGTTTTCACATATATTAGATATCAATTTGGCAAGTAATATTTTAATTGCTAGATTAATTTTTTTATGCAATTTTTTTTTTATGCAATTTCAAGTTGGAAAATAAACTTGTCCCCTCGGCTCCTTGGAAGAGGTTGGTCAGTGAGGACTTTAGTAATTAAAAAACATTTACCTTTCAGTCTTTTACTTTTTGTTTAACATAAACATTTCCCCTCATCTCTCGGTGCTTGTTCCTAACCCTTCTAGTTGTGAGCTTGCCTCGACCTTCTGGAAGTAAGTTTCAAACACATAGGGATGGTCAGTGTGGATTAAATTAACTAGGACAATCTTTAGGAGTTATGTTATGGAAATGTAAGAGAATTTGTGTAAGAAATCTAGTGGGAACTTTAAGATCTAGGTTCTCACTGTTGGATCTCTCACATTTTCTTGAGCTTGTGTGCAAAATCAGAGGGATATATTCCTTGTTGGATATTTGAAAAGTTCAACCTCCATCCTAAGAAATATCCTCTTGGAGGCCACACCTATATTAGTTTTATTTCCTTGCAATAATAATCATATCCAAACATTACTCAATTTTAATAAAACTTTCAAAGCAATCTCCATAGGGTAGTTTACTTTTCAACATCATAACACACGATCTCAACATTTGGCACTGGTCTCATATTCTCATATATATAAAGACATTTTCTTCAAGTAAATTTATTTCCATGCATTGCTATTTATCTTGAAGTATATCCTTTGCTTATTGTCATTTAATTGTATGTATCAATAGCTATATTGAATACCTTTCATGCAAGTTTCTCTTTATTTATAAGTAGTTGTGGTGAACTACTGATATATGATGTTAGAGTGGATTTATTTTGTGTTTTGTATTTTGCAATAAAATCCTAGACTCTTTTTCTTGTACTTAGTTTAGTTCAAGCCTTAGATTATTTTATTTAGGGACTACCCACCTTGGCTTCACTAGGAGTTGGCCTAGACGGAGGAGTGGAGGATTAGGTGACAACACCTTAACTCAAACTTCCCCAAAGGACACACCAAGTGGATTGGAGATTTCTTCCACGTCACCAGGCGACAACATTAGGAAAATGTCCAAAATTCTCCTGTAAGTCGAAATGAACCATTGTGATGGTTGTCCTTCCAAGGTAGCCCATTAAAAATAAAGGCTATGATGAAGAATATAATTCAATGGAAGGGAAGAGAAAAGTGGTTGGAAACATGTTGATTACTTGATAGATAGTTGTTCATTATGTGGCATTCATAATTGAGAGTGTGAAAATGTGTATTTGTATTGTCTGAATTTTTTTCATAGATGAAGTGTTGGGATGCACTTATATTTAAACAAATTTATCATGACAGGGATATTGGTGTCATAAGCATTAGAATTAAGTATATCAAGAAAAACAGGAGGTTATAGTATTTATTTTTGTAATATGGATTCATGTTGACGAAATGGATAAGCCATAGGCCTACCATTTATGGATCACAAGGTTCCTAACAATCTTTGTTTTCTTCCTTACATTAAAACCTTTTCCTTCCCTAAATAGTGGGCTATGTAGATATTGCTTCAGTACCAAAGTCAAGGCTTGAAAAAAAAGATTGATCCATTACTATGTGTTTCTCTTGGTCTTGAACGATGAATTTTTCAAGCCGCCTTCCATAAAACTATATGTCAAATTGGATTCTCATTAGGTACTCTATTATGTAATAAGGGAATTCCCAACACTTGGTTGTCCAAAACCACTAGATTTGGAATATCTTAGTTGTGATGTCCAAAACCACCAGGTTTGGGATACCATAGTTGTGACATGTATATCATACTTTCTTGAATCCCTATCATGCATTCCTTGTCAGTGTCCATGTTATGCATGTCCTTCCCTCAATTGAAATGTAACACTATGTTTTCCCCAAAACCCCTAAATATGCAACAAGCCATTGGGAAATATTCTTAGAAATGTAAAGTTAGCACAATAATTTCGAAATTTAAAGTCAGTTCTTGCTTGAATTATTGCTCAAGGCTATGCAAAAGCTACCTGGATGCAAAAATTCCATTGTTGATATCCCCAACAATATTTGGTTTCTTTTTCACATAAACCCCTTTTCCTACACTAAACAATTGGCTATGTGGATATTCATTGAGTACCAAACTCAAGACATGTAAAAATATTGATCCACTACTATGCATTTCTTTTGGTCTTTATCAAGTAACTATGAAAGGCTCTTTCCATATAACTAGATACTGAATTGGATGTTGACTATGTATTGTATATCTTTCCTCTCTCCTCCTTGTGCTAAAATAAATGCAAACCTTCCTTTGGGTAATGGAACTAGACTCTAGATGTACTTTTGCTTATCATGTATATGTGTTATGATGTTGAACATTGCATGATTTTATTTAAATATTGTTTTCATTATCTATCATGCCTCTACCTTTGGAATGCAAGTCTTCATTGACTCATATATGACATATAGATTTCAAGGTATATGGATTCATCCTCTTCCAGGTCTCTATTGTTGAGGGATTCCTTGACTTCTGCATTTTGGATTTTAAAAGAGTAGCATAAGATTCATCAAAAGGGTTGAAAGTCGATAAGAAATCTATTGGAATGGATGAATAGAGTCATAATTCCGTTTTCTCGTCCTCAATCGATCCCATTCATAGGACTACAACAAATATCACCCAAGAGAGAAGGAGATCCCTTCTCATGTGGAGTATCCATTCCAATGACTAAATCATAACAATGAAATTCAATTCTTGCCCAATTGTTCTAGTCTAATTAAACACCATAACATAACTTATTATTAAGTCAAATTAAAAGCCTTAGTGTAAATTCTTGAACCAAATTAAAATCTGTAGCATAAATTCTTAAATCAAAGTAAATACCATAGCATAATAAATTCAAGCAACAAAAATACATAGAGACATGGAAATTACCCAAAAGAACCATATTGTTCTTTCTACTTGTGGCCATCATTTCGTCATGAGATTTTGATGTAGGAGCATCGCTCCAACTCAGCACGTTGGTGCACATTCTTGGAAGGGAGAGGTGTTTCCCTCTCATTTTTCCTTTAAGATTTAAAATGTAATTAAGGAAATTAATGATGTTAGTTTGGAAGAGGCAAGTTGTGCTTTTGCACAAGTTGTAGATGAGGTCGCCTTAAGTGGCTGACGGTAGGAGGGATCTGCATCCGATTTAGATAAGATTTCTACTCATTGTAATCTACCTCATTAGTCAAGCATTTTGAATGATGATTAGAAACCACTAGCATATCTTGGAGGGAATCTTGTTGAGCCCCTCTTGTATAAATCCTTGTATTGTATGCCCGGTAGAGGCTCCTGGAGATTGATGAAAAATCATTGTAAGCCAAAATATTGTTGAAAGCCGAGACTCATTTGTAGTCCAGACTCATATGTTGTAATCAACATTCTTCCAATTAATAGATAAGAAAAGATTCCACTATTTTCCATTTTCCTGTATAATGGATGTTTATTTCTAAATGTCATTCATGTGTGTTTATGTTGTATAACAATTTGTTAGAATTCATCTGCAGGGATAGAGGTAGAATTATCTATCTAAGAGCCCACTGAATTAGTTCTAGTTCTTTGGGCTAAGTGAAAGGAGTGCGCGAAAAATATTTGAAACTCTGTGATTCAATGGAAGGACTGTGTCTCTGAACTCTTACGAGTCAGAGAAGAACATTCCAGGAGTGAATAGTAGAATAATCCACATACTCAAGGGAGAACTTCAAGTTTGTTGAATACCTTGGAAGAAAGTCTGTGTTGGAGAAAGCTTAGCACATATTTGTTGAATACTCTGTAAGATTCTTCCAGGAGGGAATTGAGCAGGTTCGAGCATGCATAAGACCAATGCATTTTGGGGTATTGGAGATATTAAGAAAACCCCATAGTTGTTGAACACTCTGAGGAAAGAAATATCTACAAGTGTGAATTAAGCGGGAAAAGGAGTTTCCTTGGTAGACCTGAAAGAATTCAGGGAGAAGCCATTTGAAGGCTTGAATCGAGTGCAGAGAGTGCACCAATGAAAAAGTGAGTTCATATCACAATATTAGGATAAAGAGCGTCGAGTTTCCATGAGTGCACCATACAGTCCGAGGAAGGATGTAGAAGAGCCGAGAACCTTCCAGGTTCGAGCCGAGAAAAAGATCAGAAGAACTAGCCCAGTTGCACGTAGAATTCCTACAAGGAGTGCATAAAGGATGAGAGAAGTCGAAGTATCAGACAACAAGAAAAGTGTTATGTTTGCAAAAAGAGTAAGGACTTTCCGACGTCTTGAAGAAAAGAGAAATCTCCCATTGTCGGGGGAGGACAGGCAGTGAAAGACCATGACGTCCAGGAGTTAGAACTCCAGAAGAATTTCTAAGAGCAAAGAGCAGTCTTTGCGAAGTCTTGAAGAGCGAAGTGAATCTAGGCCCCTGGATTTGGAAGGGACATGTTGAGGAGATCCACGCATTTCAGAGAAGTGGTGCTCTGGAATAAATCTGAGGCGAACAAGTGGAAGACTCTCAAAGGCTGAAATCT
Organism: Picea glauca; assembly: GCA_000966675.3. NCBI lineage: Eukaryota > Viridiplantae > Streptophyta > Pinopsida > Pinales > Pinaceae > Picea > Picea glauca. Next base: position 183,856 of record JZKD02S2187680.1, read on the forward strand.
AGATAGATCACAGTCATTGATCTAAGGGAGTGACGAGGACCATTGATCCTCGTGCCATTTGAGTTCACCGATTCAGACTTCAGGGACATAGGAATTGGATGTTGTAAATAGGTTGAAGTCTTGAAGCTGAAGCGCCTTTTTAAGTTTTATCCCCGAGACATAGCTTGAGGTCATATGACAGAAAGGGGCCTAGCACAAAGAACTAGTGCTGCCATCATTTTCTTCAAAGGGGCCAAGGAGAGAGCCGTGGGGTTGGTAGGACCCGCACTTTAGAGAAAGGGGGACCTATGAAAGTTGCATTGGGTTCCAACAGGGAGCCAAAGATTCGATCTGATTGATAAGAATGAACGATCCTAGACTTGGAGGTGGAGAATCCCCTCAGGAGGACGGGGTGTTTGCACTAAAGTGGTATCAGATCTTGAATTTTTCTATATAAAATAGGTGAAGGGAAACATAGTGAGATGCTTTGTAGAGACTTTTTCAAGGTGTGCAACAGATGGTAAACAACCAAGTGGGTTGTAGGTGAATAACTATGGTTGTTGAAGGCCATAAGCATAGTCAAGGAAAAGACTTCCCGCGGAAGAGAAAAGTGGAAATGGATAGGGAGCTCAGTGAAATCTGAGGAGAGATGGAAAAGCTAGCATTGAATATGAAACAGTAGGAAAAGGTACGTTTGAGATATGAGTGGCCTTTGAAAATGACAACCAAGTGGCATGTTTATAATTTGTTGGCTAGGAGGTAGGAACATGTGTTAAAAAGGTGGTTGAGACATGATGAAAATCTTAGTGGCGAGGGAAAGATATCTGGCATAGGTATTGTATATTTCCAGGTGGGAATGTGAAGGGATCAGTTGATATCATAAAATGCCAGGAAGGCAGAGGAGACATCCCAAGTTTAGTGGTGGGAAAGGGAGAAGAAATGAGCTCAGATGAGAGTTCATGTCACCAAGGGATGTTGACAGATGGGAAGAAGGTGGAAGAAACGCCCCACCCATATGAAGATTCACGTGGAACTGCAATACGCGTGAATGAAGACAATGAGAAGTTAAATACTTCCACTGCTAAGGAGGAAGATAAGAGGATAATTCTAGTCATTGGAGGAGTCGAGATATTCCTTCCAAGTAGCCGAGGAAAGGCTAGCATATTTGTTGCATAGGTAGAAACAAAGGGACAACAAGATGAGACTGTCATGGAGGAGAAGGAACAGATATTGAAGTCTTCTCTAATAGAAGAGGAGTATCCAGCTGAGTCGCTCACTCAGTAAGAGATGGAGTTGAATATACCGGAGTATTGGTTGGATAGTCCAGAATGAGAAGGTGGCAACTAGAGGAAGATGGAATGGAACCAGTAGAAGAATTTACAGAAGGAATTCTGTTAGAGGAGATAGTTGAATAGTAGTTCAGTAAGGAGCCTATGGAATTGGATTCTACAGCAGAGTGGTCATTCAGTGTCACAAGAGACGAAAGCAACATGGGAGATTAGGATGATCTTCCCTTAGAGAAGCATGAGGAGTTGCAGCCGAGTAGACTGCATAGGGAAAGCGAGCTAGCAGGACAGCTGGATGAAGTCATAGAGGAGATAATGAGGATGATTTTGAAATTGAAAGAAGAAGTTGTTAGCAAGGATAAGTTGGACAATGAAGAACCTACATGAGCAACAGGGAAGCAACAACAGAAACAACAATGAAGAGGAGTAGGAGGACAACTCCAGGAGAAAGTTTGGGATTCAAGAGGATTTCAACAGAGCTAGGGATCTCATGATAAGGATCTCATAAATTTTTGTAGCAGTGGAGTATGATGCAGGAGAATCGCTTCACCTCAACACGTACTAATTGGTTAGCACATTGGTGCACATTCAAGGAAGGGAGAGCCACCACCCTCTCATTTTTCCTTCTAGATTTAAAATGTAATTAAGGAAATTAATGTTTTCAAGATGGAGGAGCCAAGTTTTTCTTTCAAACAAGTTGTAGATGATGTTGCCTTAAGTGGTTGACGGTAAGAGGGATCAAAATTCGATTCGAATCATATTTCCACTCATTGTAATCTACCTCATTAGTCAGGCATTTTGAATGGTGATTAGACACCACTAGCGTAGCTTGGAGGGAAGGTCATTGAGCCCCTCTTGTATAAATCCTTGTATTGTATGCCCCATAGAGGCTGCTGGAGATTGATGAAAAATCATTGTAAGCCAAGAGATTTTTGAGAGTCAAGACTTAGTTGCAGTCTGGACTCATATGTTGTAATCGACATTATTCCAATTGATAGATAAGAATAGATTCCACTGTTTTCCATTTTCCTGTATAATGGATGTTTATTTATGAATTTCATTAATGTTTGTTTATGTTGTAGATGTGCGTGTTAGAATTCCTCTGCAGGGATAGAGGTAGAATTCTCTATCTGAGATCCCGCTGAATTAGTTCTGGTTCTTTGGGATAATTGCAATAATTGCATGAAAGAGAGTTGAAACTTTGTGAGCCGACGAAAGGAGTGCATGTCTGAACTCTTATGAGTCAGAGAAGAATGTGCCAGGAGGGCACACCAGAATAATCCATAGAATCAAGGGAGAAATTCAAGGTTGTTGAATACCTTGGAAGAAATTTTGTGCAGGAGAAAGTGTAGCACAAAGTTGTTGAATACTCTGTAATACTCTGTCAAGAGGGCATTGAGAAGGTGCGATCACTCATAAGACCAATTCATTTTGGGGTGTTGGAGATATTGAGAAAATCCCAAAGTTGTTGAACACTCTGAGGAAATAAATCTCTGCAATTTTTCATTAAGTGGGCAAAGGAGTTCCCTTGGTAGACTTGAAAGAATTCAGGGAGAAGTCATATGAGGGCTTGAATCGAGTGCAGAGAGTGCTCCAAGGACAAAGTGAGTTCATCTCACCAACTCAGGAGAAAGAGCGTCGACTTTCCAGGAGTGCACCAGATAGTCCGAGGAAGGACGTAGAAGATTCGAGAACCTTCAAGGTTTGAGCCAAGCAAAAGCTTAGAAGAACTAGCACAGTTGCGCACAAAATTCCCCAAAGGAGTGCAGAAAGGCCAAGAGAAGTCGAAATATCGAAAAAAAGATAAAAGTGCTAAGTGGGAACAAAGAGTAAGGACTCGTCGAAGTCCCAAAGGGAATTGAAATCGCCCATTGTCAGGGGAGGACAAGTGGCGAAAGGCTAGGAGGTCTGAGAGTTAGAGCTCTGGAAGGATTGCCAAGAGAAAAGAGAATTCTTCACGAAGTCTCGAAGAGAGGAGTGAATCCAGATCGTTGGATCTTGAAGGGACACGTGGAGGATATCCACACTGAAGAAGTGCTTCTTCGAAATAAATCCGAGGAGAACAAGCGAAAGAATCCTGAAGGATGGATTTCAAATAGATCATAGTCATTGATATAAGGGAGTGACGGGGACCGTTGATCCCCATGCCATTTGACTTTTCCGATTCAGAGTTTGGGGACATAGGAATTGACTATTGTGAATAGGCCGAAGTCCCGAAGCCGGAGCACCTTTTAAGGTTTAGCCCCGGGACATAGTTTGAGGTCATATGATAGAAAGGGGCATAGAATAGTGAACTAGTGTCATTGTCACTTTATTCAAAGGGGCCAAGGAGAGAGTTGTGGGGTTGGTAGGACCCGCACTTTGGAGAATGGGGGACATGTGAAAGTTGCATTGGGTTCCAGTAGGGAGCCGAAGAGTTGATCCAACTCAGAAGACTGAACGATCCTATACTGGGAGGTCGAGCAGCCCCTCTAGGGGAGGGGCTGTTTGCACCAGAATTAGGATTACGAAAGAATATAGAACATATGTGTGGTCACATGTATATTGATCTAGTCTTTTTCATTTCCCAACCATGGTTATCGATCAACTTCACCAAGCACAACAAAGTTCTAACAATGTTTTGATGCACACGTAATCTAATTCCTCATCTATCAATTTTAGTTTGTAAAATCCTCTTATATCAATCCCAATTCTAGTTTCTTGAATTTGGGAGAGTGACCTTTTCCACTTGATATCATTATAGGGTTTATTGACAAAGTGCCATATCATTGATTTCACTTGGTAAATTTAGGGAAATTTTCAAAGGTTGTTGCATTTTATGCATTTATGTCATAGTGTCAATTGATAAGTTGCATCATCATTTATTAATGACGTGTTAACATGATCAATGCATATACTTAGTCACGGTTTTGGTAGTGGAAATTATATAAAATTCGAAAGGCAACATCCTATTTCATTTGGAAGGACTACCATTGTTTCAACATTTTTATAATGATTATAATTTGTTGAGCTTTGTTTTTCTAGAATATTTATGTTGAAGGCATGTAAAAAGGCATGATCATAATCTAAATTGATTTGGACAAAGTTATTATTGTAATCCAGATTTAAATGTTGCTACAAGTTTGTAAAAGATCGAAGGAACTATGAAATCGTGTCAATGCTGTTTATTGGGCTTATTCATTTACCATGTTAGTGAATGTACATTGTAAGTTCCCAAATGAATCAGATGATCATATTCATTACAACATAATATAGAAGTTAAAAGAGCAAGAGAGTGGAAGATAAATAATTTTTAAGTAGTTTTTTTTATGTTGGTAAAGTCTCATACACCAATTTGGTGTCTGGCTTGACCTTAAAAATAGATTATTATTATTATTAAGTATTTGTTTTATGTTGGGAAAATATTGGTATAAGCAACATGTATGCCTGAGAATGAAAATTGTTACAGAGATGTTTGTAACAACTTAAGTTTATCTAGTGGATTACGACTAATAAATTAAATTCTTGCATTTTATGGGGCTATGTTTTGGTTGTTTAAGGTGTCTTATAACTCGTGAACAATAATGGTTACATTTAAATCATCACATTTTATGATGGGATGGGATTTTGAAATAGAGATTAGTTTAATTGTCAAATATCCCGTGAGCTTTACTTCGTGAGCTTTACTTCATGAACAAAGCATTATGATAGTGTTATTACTTCACCAATTTTGTTTTATATAAGAGATGTCTCAAGAACTCTCATGGAATTGTATAGGTTTAATAAGCAATTGATTAAAACATTTGTTTCCTTGTGGGATTGATAATAAGAGAAATAAATGGCAATATCATAAGAAATAAAAATTGCATGAAGATTCCTTTTTATCTGGGAATTAACTACCTCAAAAGAAAATGGGGATTCTGGGTGAATAACCACCATATCATATCCTCAAGGATTTCTTTTGGAATAGTTGTTCCTCTAGATGCACTACAACATGAGACTTTTTTTCTGGTAAAAAGTCTTCCAAAAGTTCTACCAGTGAATGCTTATTCTCGTAACAACGAGAATGCCATTTAACATTGTGTTAGGAATCTGTCGATGCCTTTGCACAAAAGATTAACATATTATGACAAAATGAGACTCGCTGGAAATTAAACCAACCGATGGAAGCTTCACTTCAACTAACAACTAACAAAGGACTAGGGATATGATACATTTCAAAAAAAGTTGTACATATTTACTCCCTAAGATTTTTCTAAGGAAGAATCAGAACGGATTCCGTTGTCATTTCTAACCACAAGCAACTCCAGCTAACTATAGAAAACTAACAATAGAAATAGGGCCAGTAGAACTAGGGCCAATCCATTTAAGATTCATCACGGATCGGTTGCAAAATTAGAACGTTCTTAGCAGCATAAAAATAAGGGGATACTTAGATATAAGGTTCTCCTTGTTTTGTCGAGGATTGGAAAAAAGTAAATCCCTAAATTGAAATTGAAAGAAATATGCAAGGAACTTGTTTAAAAACTCCATATGAAAAGCGGGAAACCAAAGATGAAATTGAAGGAGTTCTAGACACTTGGAAAGATCAATGAAATATTATTTTATTCACTAACCCCTATTTCCCCTCTCATTGTTTCATTATCCCCATGGTTCTCCTAGTGAAATATAACACCAAGTGGACCTTTTTTATCATTATTACCATTTTATATAAATTCTAAAGTAATCAAATGTAAACCACTTATCCAATTACCATATACTTACAATTTATGTTCATGTTTGTAGGAGGTATTACAATAATAGTAAGTATTCTTTGATCTCAGAATAATTACATAATAAAAATAATTGTTATCTAATTTCCCCAAGCGTTTTTAGTCATAGACAAATGCAGTTTGACATTGCTTTGCACATTTATATTTAGACAATACAAGGGGATATTTTTTCTTAATCATTGGTACTAAGTAATCACTAAACAATATGTACCTCATAATCCATTGACATGAGTGGTTATTAACAACACTTCTTTTTAACTAGCCACCCAATTTGTTTTGTAACAACAACCATTGCAACTTCTAGTTTCTAGCATCTAAGGAATGATTATTGCGTAAAAAATGGTATGACTTTCTCAACCAAAACCTATGTGAACAAATGATTTGAAAACCTATGTATGTACACATATTTTCACCATAACCAACTCACGAGGCACCTAAACAATAGTACACAAAGTTCTTTTTGTTGAAGATATGGAAAAAAATCAATTGTAAGTAAATGCAATGGATGATGTTTATCAAAGACAAGTAAGTCTCGTGTTCAAAGACCTAGTACAACCTAAATTTTAAGGCACTTGAGAAACTCCATCACTCTAAACCTAGAAATGTTTGTCACATTACAAGGCAAGATATCAACTAAACAATTATTCTTTACAGAAATGTCAATCAAAGTTTCAACAATGTTAGGGACCTCACCTCTGTAACCCCTCACGTAGGTAGAATAAAATATTTTCCATGTAATAAAGGCCAATATTAATAAGGTCTAGTAATAAGGAAGATTTAGTCAAATGTAAGAAGACCTAATATAGGATTCCACTTCTAGAAGATCTTCCTCTAGATTTTTCTTTTGGTATATAGATTTAGTATAAATAGGAGTCGAGGGTATAAGAAGTTTTGTATTGATAATTATTGTAATAGGGAGTTTCTATGTTCGAGGTTTCCTCCTCAAAGAGGCAAGTGAACATTGTTTCCTATCAATAAAGGTATTATTTTGGTGTTGTAGTTTCATCTTTTGTGTTTTTCCGTTGTTATTCTATGCAATACTTATATTTTTAGCTATTATAATAGATCTAGTACCTTACAAGTAGTGTCAAAGCACTTTCCTTGGCATAAAATTGTGGGTTATTTTTTTCATGGTTGTAACATCCCGCTCTGGCGCACTGAGAAAACTTATTCTTTGAGGACACTTGCTCGCAAGTGATCCATACTATTATGATATTAAAACATTTGTCCTTGATTATGATGCGTTATGATTGATGACATGATGTTTACTGCATTGACATAGATAGGTGCTATTGAATCAGTTTTATTGAGTGTGCATGATTTTGGACCTTGAGGATGCAGAGGCATTGATGGAACCCTTGGACTCTGTATTGAGTCAGGGATTGTGCTATTTGGGTTGATATATTTACTGCGCTATTACATTTGATTTGATGATATGAAGTGGACATGTTCTGACATGATTGTTGATGATGCAGGCTGATGATATCTTTCCGACCAGACTCACATATGGAGTAAAGGGGCCACACACGATTTCCAGAGAGGTTGAGGGAGAGGTGTGGACAACAACCCTGCCACAACCTACTAGCACTCCTTCCGTGGCTCGAACTGTAGGTTAATGATTACCTAGTTCGAGAGGATCCACGATGTCATGAGGGAAGACTGCGACAGTCGCTCAGGATGATTCTAAGGGGCATGCAATAAGGTGGGGACCTTATTCCTTAGAGCCCTTAGTCTCCCACAATTTCACCTGGTGGAGTGTTGACTCTAGGGGTTATTGATGTCTACCAATCAGTAAAGTTGGCGAGTGGCACCCTTGGATCACGTGGTGCATCCTAAAGGACACATCGCGCAAAATAAACAAAAGAGACGAGTGGCACCCTTGGAGCACGTGGTGCATCCTGAAGGGCACGTCGTGCAAAAGAAACGAATGAGGTGAGTGGCACCCTTAGAGCACGTGGTGCGTCCTGAAGGACACGTCGCATTGATGTTGATGAAGGAACAAACCTAGATGGAACTATGACATTTAACACATTAAGAAATTCTTAACCAACTTCCCTAATTAAATGTCGTCCAGTTCAGACTCTAAGTCCTAAGTCTAAAACTTCTCTAGGGTAAAATTTTTGTCTAACCTTAAGAAAAAGACCCTATCAAAATAAAAATAAAAATAAAAATTTAAACTAAAACCCACTTAAGTAATAGTTTTAGTCTTCATAATTTTTGGGGTAAAATGAAGAGAGTAATAATTTAATTAAAATTCGTGGTTTTAAATTGTAATGAAGAAATAAATTATTTAACTTGTGAAAGTGTAAAAAGATTTCAAATTAATAATAAAGGGAAAGGATTAAATAACGCAACTTCCATTTTGGCTCTAATAAAAAGCGGAAACAAGGGAATAATAAAAATTAGGAAACTAAGGAATAGGCGGAAACATAATAAGGGAAAGAAGGGAACTTATGGTTAAAAGCGAGGTCAACATAGTAAGGAATCTGAAATTAAGAACCTTCTAAAATAAACTAAATTAGCAAGTTCATTTTAGGGAAAGTATTTAAACCTGAACGGGAATCTAAGAACACCTAGGAGTAAATTTAGGAGCAACTCTAGGTGAGTGAGGGAATTGAGACAATTAATAAATTTAAAGAAAATAATTATTGGAGAAAAGAGGGGGATGGATGAGACTTGTGAAAAGGAGAATATTTAGAATATTTTTATTAAAACTTAATTTAAATGTGATTTAGGGAAAGTTGGAGGTTCTAAAAACTCTATAAAAGAAAGGGAAGATGAGGAAGAAAGGGATCGACTGTTAGTGTAATGTTACGCTGCCGGAATTGTGACTTGACTGATTAATTGTGGGGAGTTGAGATTTCTCAGCTCGGATAGGAGTGGTAGATTGGCCTTGCGAGGCGAGCTGGGAGCTAGACGTACCATCTAGATTGTGTGTGGCCCCTTTGCGGCTCTGGGGCCTAAGGGGGAAGTAGAGTACCCCTAGCGATTGGCTGGGAGGTACCGGTGAGGTCTCGACAGTCGGCAAGCGGGAGCGACTGAGAGCGTGTGGACATCCTTCAAAGCAGGCAAAAAGGCGACGATATGTTCTTTATTTAGTAGAGTAGATTGCAATATGACTTATGTTGGGATCGGAATTTCGACGGTAAATGTATTGTATGTTTAGATTGATAGTGAACCCCTTTATTTTCCCTAGCCTAGATGATTGTTTGACTGGTGTCCTCATCACTTAATGGTAAAATGGAACGGTGTGGCTATCTTGTAAAGGCAAATTTTGTTTTGCTTTCCCTGCTGTAAAAAAAAAAAAAAAACATTTAAAAATTCTTATCTGCATTACCACTTTAGTACTTCTGAAATTTTGGCCAAGGTAGTGATCATAAGAACAAGCGTGATAAATTAAATATGTTATGGTTGCATTTAGAGTTCCTTAAACCTCAATTAAATTATTCACACAGCCATTACTGTAGCGCGATTTCATGGAGGAGAAAAGGAAAAACTTCTCATCGCTGTGGTTGTACAGATGTTACCCTTAACTCTGCATTTTCTTTATTTTAATTTGTCCCTTCATGGCGGATGCGGAAGGATTGTCAAAGCTGTAGAAATTGGAACCTCTGTAGAAATTGAATTCTCTACGTTATTTATGCATATGCTAATGTCTGTAGAAAAGGCTCTTCTGTTTTAGAATTAGTAAGTTGAACTCATCCAGAGGTTAATTTGATTTTTCAGTGGATTTTGACCAGTTCTTTGCCTCCCGCTCCTTTGCATTACACTTAAACAAATGGAAGAAAATTAAATTGTGTTCGTTCTCCCCCAGCGGTTGATTGTTGCCAGCCCATCTTTTGATGCCCTTTGTGGGTAGCGACCCTTGCCTTGCCACCTGCTAATTTGAACTGCCCAAAGAGATTCTTCCTTAGGTTGTCCTGGCCACTCGAACCTTAGTTAGTGATACCCTGCATTCAGGATTTACCTACTGGATGGAGTAGCTTTTCGATCCTCCCCTGACGGCATTCCAAATCCTAGGGTTGTGTCCTTCTGGAGTTTAACATTCTCCAGGGTGGCTGCGTTCAAGGAGAGGCTTGTCGAATTTTTGGTGAGGCCTCAACACCGGTCTGAGTTTACCTAGCTGCGGATCCCTTTCCTAGCTTCCCATCCGATTCCTTAGTTCTGGAAGCACGATTGTGTGTATCTAGTGGGGAAACCATTGACCCAGCCAGACAATGCTCACTCGTCTTGCCCACTGCTGTCGTGTAGTGTTTGACGACGGTAGTGTAATGCGTCCACCTGATAAATGCCCTTTCTATTAATTCCCTTGTCGATGCAAGTGCAGAGATTTTAGTCGATGGCCTTCCCTTGCTCTGTGTTGGTCCAGGCGATGGAATCAAGGTTTAAATGACAGTAGGTGGTTGAACTGATGACTCAACAACAACGACTAAGTAAATGGAAGGACAAATATTACGACCGCATTATATGTTGACTGTTCAGATTGCAGTATTTCTTTGGCAGTAGTCTCGTCCCAACCTTAACCTTCGGACGGCTGTACTCATTGTGCATCTTATTGATCTGGATGAAAAACCCCACACCGCACGTCTTACCTTTAGGGAGACTTATTTCTTGTTCCTTTTTAAACCAGGGGTTGATTGCTTAAACAATGCATGGTGGTTGTAATAGGTGTTGGGCGTTATAGCTCTTGATGTCTTTAATAACATGTTAATCTTAGGACAGTGCACGAGTTTTACGACCCCTTATACACTAAATTATTTTTTCCATTGATAAAGATGATTTTTATATATACATTATTAATCTAAAAGACACCTCTTCCTTCGTAAAATTTTATTGGGTTGTATTCGAAACCGGAACAGGAAAGTATGCTTTATGTTTTAATACCAGTTGAGATTGGTTGTTTCCGTCTTAGTTGAATGCATTTAATTTTAGCCTTTTTGGGAGGCAATCGACTTTTTTAATAAGAGAAAATCCTCCTTATGTTAGTGATGTTTCTTAAATATCTTTCCACCTTATTTAATGGGAGAAATCTATTTTTCCGGTTACTATTCATGGCCGCAACTGCTTTATTTCGTTAGCATTTAAAAATGGCAATCCATTTTATTTTATTAAAGGCCACTTACCTTCTAGTTAAGTTTTCCTAATTAGCAATTACCATATTCAGTTAGTATGTAAATAAGCAAGATTCTTTGATTTAGTTAATGCCTCCATTAATGCTAAGGGCTAGTCAATAGAAAGGATAATTATTTATAGATAGGTTGATGTTAAAGTGTTTATGGAAATTACAACCATTTGGGTGAACTCTTAAGCATAAATTTATGTTCAAGCATTATTTATTCCAAAAATTTGCATCCTACAATTGATGTTATGGTGGTGTGTCCATGTGCCTTGAAGGGAACTAACCATTAGGAGGCACCATGAAAGGAGGTGTGGCTTGTTGAAATAAGTTATAGTTTTTTTTTTGCACCATGAATTCATTACTTTTGTTTGGATGTTGCATTAATTATTGGTTCTAAATTACTGGCTATTGATTATAAATGTACATCAATGAGTAAATGTAAATGTTAATTTATATGCTTGAGATAAAGGATTTAATAGCGCGTTAATTAGGGATTATGATCATTGTGTTGCTGACACAGTTATTGGTTCATAATTATTGTCCATCGATTTATAAGTTTAGATCATTGAATGAATGTTGATGTGAACTCTACGACATTTTCGTTAATTATGGATCTATAATTAAAGATTACATGTTGATCGTGGTGTTAAATGACAATTATAACTCTTCATTATATTGGTATTTTAATTAACGACTAATTATCTTGTTAAATGTTAAACTAGTCGAAGTTTAGACTGGTACATTAAGGTCCCTTGAATGTTGTTTTGAGGGAACATCGATGATGAATTATGATCTAAAGTTGTGAAATGGAATGGCCTTAAAACTAATGTGGATTGTAGTCCTTTGTTTAATTAATGTTGTACTGGGTTGTAAACTTTTGTGTTCTTGTTCTATTGTGTCGGGAGGGATGTAGACACCTCCATGCTCCTCAAAAAATTCGCCAACCCTGAGACCTTAAATGGTTAAAATTGATGGGAACATCATCTTGAGCGTTGCTTATGTGTCTTGGAGGTCCTAACCTTTGCAGGGTAGGATGGGCGGGTAGTCAGTCTTACTTATAGTCGTTTGATTGTCGTTAATGCATGTAGTTAATTGTGGTGCGTCTTATGTCGTCTTGTTGTGTTCGTCATGGTTTGTGTCTTGATCATCATCAGGTGGCGATGCAGAGTCGAATGTGTTGTTTCCATTGTACACGCACACACACACCTTAAATCACAAAAAAAAAAAAAAAAAAATCAAACTTTTTGCACTTGTTCTAACAGGTTTGTCGGCGTAACGAGGAGGATCCTTACATATGGTATCAGAGCGGGTTCGACCCGCGACTTGGAATTTTCTACAGCTTTCATTGACATGATTTTATTTGATTCTACTGTTGTTGATCAAGTTGATTGTGTGCGTGCAGGTAATCATGGTTAGAGGACACCACGGAGGTAGACGACGGGGTGCTAGGGGAGGAGGCGTGACGCCTCCAGTAGCATCCACGCCTGAGGGGTCTAACCCCCAGGGAGGTGAGCAGGTTCTCGGACAAGAGAAGATAGCAGTGGGTGACGTGGTCAGGATGATGAGATCTTTTCAGTGCATGTACGAGGCACTGATCAACCACTTGGACAGAGATGAGGCCAGGGCACCGACACCCGCTGAGGTTTCACCGTGCGCACCAGCCATTACTGGTAGCATTCATCGTGAACTCAAGAAGATTAAATTTCCTGAGTTCCTTGGTGCCCCGGATGGCATCGTCGCCGAGGCATGGTTGGAGAATATGGTGATGTGCTTCGCACTTCATGATTATACCTCCAACATGAAGGTCCACATGGAGGTCTTTCAACTAAAGGGGAGCGCTCTTCTATGGTGGAAGACGCTCCTACTGCAGTTGCACGTGGCCACCGAAGATGTGTCATGGGAACTGTTCGAGGAACAGTTTCGAGAGAGGTACCTTTATGAGGAATTCATTGAGCGTCATCTCAATGAGTCCAACGCCTTACACCAAGGAGGTCGTACGGTGCCCGAGTATGAGGCACGTTTTATGGAGCTGCTATGGTATGCTCCACACCTTAACATGGAGAAACTTAAGGTCAACAGGTTTGTGTTCAGCCTTAACGATAGCCTGTGTGCAAAGGTTAGGATTTTGATGCCTCAAACCTTGCACGATGCCATCCAGAAGGCCCTCATAGCAGAGGAGGAACTTATTAGTGGGGATCAAACCAGGACTCCAGCGAGACCAGCAAGGCAGGGTTCATCTGAAACACTGCAGCATCAGACACCAGGGAGACATACACCATGATATCGTGGCTTCCAGAGGGGATCCACTTTCACCACACCCTGACGACTGCCACCTCAGCAACAGACACCTTATTGGGGACCACAACATCAGCAGCAATGTCACCCACAACAACAACAATTTAGGCCTGTTCAGCAGAACAGATCAGGTTTTCAGGTCGGTGGGCCGTCATCTTCTACTTCGGGTACCAGGACTATTGGGCCAAAGAAGGGGTATTGGACATGTGGGGAGCCACACTACCAATGCGACTATCCTGTGGAGAGGACCAGAGCATCCAGATCAGCTGGACCCACTACCGTGGGAGATATGGGCAAGGCCCATCAAATTCATGCAGTGGTGAATAACCGCTAGGGAGAGCATCAGTCGACTGTGCTCGAGACGAAAGGTACTGTTGTTGACCAGACCCTTAGTATTTTGATAGACCCAGGTGCTACTGAGAGTTTCATTTTTGGTGCAGTGCTAAAAAGGATTAAGGTAAAGGCAGTCGAACAGGATGAGTTTAGCTTCGTAGAGATGGCTTCGGGAGCCAAACAAAAGGTTGGAGGAAAAGTTACGGGCTGTGCCCTGAACCTGGGAGAGTTTGTCACACGGGTCAACTTGTACGTTACAATATTAGGATCTTATGACATCGTGATTGGTATGGATTGGTTGGAATCGCATGAGGCGATACTCAACTATAAGATGAAATGGTTGAGCTTGATTGATGATGAGGGACAGAGACATGTGATTGTAGGAGAGAACCAGGGAGTTTCCCTAAGGTTCATCACTTCCTTATAGTTACGGAAGAGTATGCGCAAGGGGTGCAAGATTTATGCGATCCTTGCGCTAAACGAAAAGGGAGTAGCGGAAGGCCTAGAACACCTTCCGGTGGTGAAGGATTTTGCGGACGTATTTCTAGAGGATTTACCTGGGATGCCGTTGGAAAGGGAATTGGAGTTTACCATAGACCTGAAACCGGGGACCGAACCGATAGCAAGAACCTCTTATAGGATGTCGACCCCAGAGTTGCAAGAGTTGAAAATGCAACTGAAGGAGTTGCTGGACTTGGGACTGATACTTCCTAGTGTGTCACCATGGGGTGCACCTGTTATTTTCATTCGGAATAAGGACAGATCATGGAGGCTTTGCACTGGATACCATCAATTAAACAAGGCTACGATCAAGAATCAGTATCCCTTGCCGAGAATTGATGATCTGTTCGATCAAATGAAGGGTGCGATGGTGTTCTCCAAGATCGATTTGTGATTAAGGTATCACCAGTTATGGATCAAGGAGGAGGACATCCCTAAGACCACCTTTAAGAAGAGGTTTGGACACTACGAGTTTATTGTTTTACTGTTTGGACTGACAAACGCCCCAGGGGTATTTATGAGTTTGATGAATGGGGTGTTTCGCAAGTACTCAGACAAGTTTGTCCAAGTATTCATTGATGATATTTTGATCTACTCTCAGACGATGGAGGAGCATGACAAGCACTTGCGCTTGGTACTACAGTGTCTACGAGAGAACAAACTATATGGGAAATTGTCCAAATGCTTTTTTTATCAATCGAGGATTCACTACTTAGGGAATGTCATCTCTGGCGAAGGTATCGTCATGGATCCAACCAAGGTTGAGGCTATTATGGAATGGCCTGCAATGACGAATGTCACAGAAGTGCGTAGCTTTATGGGTTTAGTATGATACTACCGACGGTTTGTCGAGGTATTTTTGAAGATAGCAAATCCGATCATGGAATTGCAGAAGAAAAAGAAGAAGTTTGTTTGGATCGAGAAATGCGTGGAAGCATTTTGGGGGCTTAAAGAGTTGTTTACAACAGCGCAGATACTAAAGGTCCCTGACATGGACGCGGACTTCTTGGTATGCACATACACATCCAAGAAAGGCTTAGGTGGAGTCTTGATGCAAGACGGACGAGTAATTGCTTACACTTCGAGGAAACTGAGAAGGCATGAGGAGAACTACGCGACACATGTTTGGAGTTATTAGCCATCGTATATGCCTTGAAGGTGTGGAGACACTACCTTGTTGGATGAAAATTTTAACTAAAGACCGATCATTGTGGACTACAACACATTTTTATGCAAAGCGACCTGAACGCATGACAACGACGTTGGTCAGAATGGCTTAGTGAGTATGACTTTGAGATTAATTACATAAAGGGAATGGTGAACTGAGTGGCGGATGATTTGAATCGGAGGCCACGCATATTTTCGGTGTTGCCTCTTCAAACGAATCTACGTGAAAAGATTCTAACCTTACAGCGTGACGACCACTGGTACAAGGAGGTCGAGGGCTTTATTGGACAAAACACAATGATGGTACCATGATATGATGGATTTTATTTTGATAGCGATGGGTTATTGAGGTATAAAAGTCATATTTACGTACCGCCAAATGATGAGTTGAGGATGTTGATCCTGAGCGAGGCTCATAGAGCAGTTTACATGGCTCACCCGAGAGTTACGAAGATGGGGGAAGATCTTAAGCCCTTATTCTTCTGGAAGGGGATGAAGGGCGACATAGTTAACTATGTGGCCAAGTGTCTGGAGTGTCAACAGGTAAAGGCTGAATATAGACACTCAACAGGATTACTACAACCACATGCCATTCCAGAATCAAAATGGGAAGTTATTTTGATGGATTTCATCGTTGTATTTCCACTGACGGCAAGGAGACATGACTCGATTTTTGTAGTAGTAGACACTCTGACGAAGAGTGCTCACTTTATTCCTGTGCGTACGACATATCAGGCACCTGACATAGCTAGAGTTTTCATCAGTGAGATTGTGAGGCTACATGGCATGCCTAAGAAGATTATTTATGATCGAGGATCGATGTTTATTGGACGATTTTGGATGAGTTTCCAAGAGGCCTTGGGAACCCAACTTAAACTTAGTACTGCATATCACCCAGAGACTGACGGACCGACCAAACGAATGAACCAAACCTTGGAGTACATGTTGTGCATGTACGTGATGGACCAACAAAAGCGTTGGGAATAATTCTTGCCACTAGTAGAGTTCACTTACAACAAGAGTTACCAGAGCACCATTAAGATGGCGCCTTTCGAGTTTCTTTACGGGCGACCATGTTGGATGCCCTTGATTTGGGATCGGCTTGAGGATAGGGTCCTAGTGGGACCAGAAGTGATCCAAGAAATGGAAGAGCAAATGAAAACCATAAGACAAAGGATTAAAGAAGCACAAGATCGATAGAAGAGTTATGTCGATGCGCACCAAGTCGACCGTAGTTATGAGGTCGGCGATTGAGTCTTCTTGCGGGTTAAACCACATAAGAGAACGATCAAGTTTGGAAAGGGAGCTAAAATATCTCCTAGGTTCATGGGACCTTTCAATATTGTGGAGAAAAAGGGGCCCGTGGCCTATCGACTAGCCTTGCCTGATTCTTTGAGGCGTATGCACGATGTATTTCATGTATCTGTTTTGAGACATTATATTAGTGATCCTACACATGTGATTGACATGAGTTCCTTGCAGGTATCGAACGAGGGAGCACTCATGGCTGAGCCAGTGTGCATATTAGGTCACCATGTTCGACAGTTACGACGTCGAATGGTAGATCAATTCAGGGTCTAGTGGGACAACTATTATCTGCACTCGGCGACCTGGGAGGATGCATATGATATGCGCCAACAGTTTCCATTTTTGTTTGATAGATAGACTTATGATATTGTGATACATTTATGTCGGCATTTATACCATGAAACTTCGGGATGAATTTTAGACGAAGATGGGGTGTATGTAACATCTTGCTCTAGCACACTGAGAAAACTTATTCTTTGAGGACACTTGCTTGCAAGTGATCTGGACTATTATGATATTAAAACATTTTTCCTTGATTATGATGTGTTATGATTGATGACATGATGTTTACTGCATTGACATAGACAGGTGCTATTGACTCAATTTTATTGAGTGTGTAGGGTTTTGTACCTTGAGGATGCAGAAGCATCGATGGAACCCTTGGACTCTGGATTGAGTCAGGGAGTGTGCTATTTGGGTTGATTTATTTACTTCTCTATTACATTTGATTTGATGATATGATGTGGACATGTTCTGACATGATTGTTGATGATGCAGGTTGATGATAACTTGCCGACCAGACTCACATATGGAGTAAAGGGGCCACACACAATTTCCAGAGAGGTTGAGGGAGAGGTGTGGATAGCAGCCCTGCCACAACCTACTAGAACTCCCGCTGTGGCTCGAATTGTAGGTTAACGATTACCTAGTTTGAGAGGATCCATGATGCCATGAGGGTAGACTGTGACAGTCACCATGATGATTCTAAGCGGCACACAATAAGGCGGGGGCCTTATTCCTTAGAGCCCTTAGTCTCCCACAAGTTCACCTGGCGGAGTATTGACTCCAGGGGTTATTGATGTCTACCAATTAGTCAAGTTAGTGAGTGGAACCCTTGGAGCACGTGGTGCAACCTTAAGGGCACATTGCGCAAAAGAAACACAAGAGGCGAGTGGCACCCTTGGAGCACGTGGTGCATCCTGAAGGGCACGTCGCGCAAAAGAAACGAATGAGGCGAGTGGCACCCTTGGAGCATGTGGTGCGTCCTAAAGGGCACATCACATTGATGTTGATGAAGGAAGAAACCTAGATGGCCCTAATACATTTAACACATTAAGAAATTCTTAACCAACTTCCCTAATTAAATGTCGCCTAGTTCAGACTCTAAATCCTAAGTCTAAAACTTCTCTAGGGTGAAATTTTTGTCTAACCTTAAGAAAAAGACCCTATAAAAATAAAAATAAAAATTTAAACCAAAACCCACTTAATTAATAGTTTTAGTCTTCATAATTTTTGGGGTAAAATGAAGAGAGTAATAATTTAATTAAAATTCGTGGTTTTAAATTGTAATGAAGAAATAAATTATTTAACTTGTGAAAGTGTAAAAAGATTTCAAATTAATAATAAAGGGAAATGATTAAATAGCGCAACTGCCATTTTGGCTCTAATAAAAAGGGGAAACAAGGGAATAATAAAAATTAGGAAACTAAGGAATAGGGGGAAACATAATAAGGGAAAGAAGGGAATTTATTGTAAAAAGAGAGGTCAACATAGTAAGGAATCTTAAATTAAGAACATTCTAAAATGAACTAAATTAACAACTTCATTTTAGGGAATGTATTTAAACCTGAACAGGAATCTAGGAACACCTAGGAGTAAATTTAGGAGCAAATCTAGGTGGGTGAGGGAATTGAGACAATTAATAAATTTAAAGAAAATAATTATTGGAGAAAAGAGGGGGATGGACGACACTTGTGCAAAGGAGAATATTTAGAATATTTTTATTAAAAATTAATTTAAATGTGATTTAGGGAAAGTTGGAGGTTCTAAAAACTCTATAAAAGAAAGGGATCGGCTGTTAGCGTAACGTTACACTGCTAGAATTGTGTCTTGATAGATTACTTGTGGGGAGTTGGGATTTCTCATCTTGGATAAGAGTGGTAGCTCGGCCTTGCGAGGCCAGCTGGGAGCTAGATGTACCATCTGGATTGTGTGTGGCCCCTTTGCAGCTTAGGGGGCTAAGGGGGAAGCAGAGTACCCCTAGCGATTGGTTGGGAGGTACCGGTGTGGTCTCGACGGTCGACGAGCAGGAGCGACTCGGAGCGTGCGGACGTCCTTCGAAGCAGGCAAAAAGGCCATGATATGTTCTTTCTTTAGTAGAGTATATTGCAATATGACTTATGATGGGATCGGAATTTCGACAGTAAATGTATTTTATGTTTAGATTGATAGCGAACCCCTTTATTTTACCTAGCCTAGCTGATTTTTTGACTGGTGTCCTCATCACTTAATGGTAAAATGGAACGGTGTAGTTGTCTTGTAAAGGTGAATTTTGTTCTACTTTCCCTGCTGTAAAAAAAAGAAAAAACATTTAAAATTTCTTATCTGCATTACCGCTTTAGTACTTATGAAATTTTGGCCAAGGTAGCGATCATAAGAACAAGAGTGATAAATTAAATCTGTTATGGTTGCATTTAGATTTCCTTAAACCTCAATTAAATTATTCACACAACCATTATTGTAGCGCGATTTCATGGAGGAGCAAAGGAGAAACTTCTCATCCCTGTGGTTGTACAGACGTTACCCTTAACTCTCCGTTTTATTTATTTTAATTTGTGCCTTGATGGTGGATGCAGAAGGATTGCCGAAGCTGTAGAAATTGGAACCTCTGTAGAAATTGAATTCTCTTCATTATTTATGTGTATGCTAACGTTTGTAGAGAAGGCTTTTCTGTTTTAGAATTAGTAAGTTGAACTCATCCAGAGGTTAATTTGATTTTTCAGTGGATTCTAACCAGTTCTTTGCCTCCCGCTCCTTTGCATTACACTTAAACAAATGAAATAAAATTAAAATGGGTTTGTTCTCCCCCGGCGGTTGAGTGCTGCCAGCCCATCTGTTGATTCCCTTTGTGGGTAGAGACCGTTTCCTTGCCACCTGTTAATTTGAATTGCCTGAAGAGATTCTTCCTTAGGTTATCTTGGCCACTCGAACCTTATTTAGTGATACCCTGCATTCAACCTTTACCTACTGGATGGATTAGCTTTTTGTTCCTCCCCTGACGACGTTCCAAATCCTAGGGTTGCATCCGTCTGGAGTTTAACAGTCTACAGGGCGGCTGCGTTCAAGGAGAGGCTCGACAACTTTTTGGTGAGGCATCGACACTGGTATGAGTTTACCTTGTTGCGGATCCCTTTCCTAGCTTCCCATCTAGTTCCTCAGTTCTATAAGGACGATCGTGTGTATCTGGTGGGGCGAACGTTGACCCAGCCAAACAATGCTCACTCATCCTGCCCACTGCTACTATGTAGTGTCTGACGATGGTAGCGTAATGCGTTCACCTGATAAATTCCCTCTCCATTCGTTCCCTTGTCGGTGCAAGTGCATAGATTTGAGCTGATGGCCTTCCCTTGCTCCATGTTGGTCTAGGCGATGGCATCAAGGTTTAAATGACAGTAGGCGGTTGAACTGATGATTCAACAACAATGGCTAAGTAAATGGAAGGACAAAGATTATGACTGCATTATATGTTGACTGCTCGGATTGCAGGATTTCTTTGGCAGTAGTCTCGTCCCAACCTTAACCTTCGGACGACTGTACTCACTACACGTCTTATTGATCTGGACGAAAAACCCCACACTGTGCGTCTTACCTTTAGGGTGACTTATTTATTTTTCCTTTTTAAACCAGGGGTTGATTTCTTAAACATCGCATGGTGGCAGTAACAGGTGTTGGGCGTTATAGCTCTTGATGTCTTTAATAACATGTTAAGCTCAGGACAACGCACCAGTTTTGCGACCCCTTATATATTAAATTATTTTTTCCATTGATAAAGACGATCTTTATATATACATTATTAATCTAAAAGACACCTCTTCCTTCGTAAAATTTTATTGGGTTGTATTCGAAACCGGAACAGGAAAGTATGGTTTATGTTTTAATTCTAGTTGAGATTGGTTGTTTCCGTCTTAGTTGAATGCATTCAATTTTAGCCTTTTTGGGGGGAAATTGATTCTTTTAATAAGAGCAAATCCTCCTTATGTTAGTGATGTTTCTTAAATAGCCTTCCACCTTATTTAATGGGAGAAATCTATTTTTCTGGTTACTATTCATGGCCGCAACTGCTTTATTTCATTAGCATTTAAAATAGAAATCCATTTTATTTTATTAAAGGCCACTTACCTTCCAGTTAACTTTTCCTAATTAGCAATTACCATATTTAGTTAGTATGTAAATAAGAAAGCTGCTTTGATTTAGTTAATGCCTCGATTAATGCTAAGGGCTAGTCGATTGAAAGGATAATTATTTATAGATAGGTTGATGTTAAAATGTTTATGGAATTTACAACCATTTGGGTGAGCTCTTAAGCATAAATTTATGTTCAAGCATTATTTATTCCTAAAATTTGCATCCTACAATTGATGTTATGGTGGTGTGTCCATGTGCCTTGAAGGGAACTAACCATTAGGAGGCACCATGAAAGGAAGTGTTGCTTGTTGAAATTAGTTATAGTTTTTTTTTTGCACCATGAATTCATTACTTTTGTTTGGATGTTGCATTAATTATTGGTTCTAAATTACTGGCTATTGATTATAAATGTAGATCAATGAGTAAATGTAAATGTTAATTTATATGCTTGCGACAAGGGATTGAATAGCGCGTTAATTAGGGATTATGATCATTGCATTGCTGAGACAGTTATTGTTTCATAATTATTGTCCATCGATTTATAAGTTTAGATCATTGAATGAATGTTGATGTGAACTCTACGACGTTTTCGTTAATTATGGATCTATAATTAAAGATTAAATGTTTTTTTTTTGGTTTTTAATTTCTGTGAGACCTGTTGGCTATGCGATTAACCCGTGGCTTGAGAAACCGCTACTCAGGGGCATCTAAGCCGTCAACATCACTCGGGGATCGCACCCAGCCTGAGCCACACCAACCATTAACATGGTTGGATTTTTTGTCCCCGCAGGTTTTGAATCGGTGACTTTAACATCACATAGTGGCTTAACAACACACTCCGTCACTGACTATCCTACACCTTGGGGACTTAAAAATTTGAAGGACATGGGGGTGGGCTTTGATCCACTTATGTGTGCACGGGTCACGATACCATTTAATATGGTATCTCTGGGTGCAACCACACGTTCGACCACTACCTGAAGGTGTCCCCATGGCTCCAGGTAAAGCCCTCAAGAGAATTGAACCTTTCCCAATGATGAAAAACTCCTCGCTTTCCACCATTGGATCCAACCCCTTTGGGCCTAATTAAAGATTAAATCTTGATCATGGTGTTAACTGGAAATTATAACTCTTCATTATATTGCGATTTTAATTAACGACTAATTATCTTGTTAAATGTTAAACCAGTCGAAGTTCAAACTCGTACATTAAGGTCCCTTGAATGTTGTTTTGAGGGAACCTCGATGATGAATTATGATCTAAATTTGCGAAATGGAATGGCCTTAAAAATAATGTGGATTGTAGTCCTTTGTTTAATTAATGTTGTACTAGGTCGTAAACTTTTGTGTTCTTGTTCTGTTGTGTCGGGAGGGATGTAGACACCTCCATGCTCCTCAGAACAGTCAACAACCCTGAGACCTTAAATGGTTAAAATCGATGGGAACCTGGGCTTGAGCATTGCTTATGTGTCTTGGAGGTCCTAACCTTTGCAGGGTAGGATGGGCGGGTAGTCAGTCTTACTTATAGTCGTTTGATCGTCGTTAATGTTTGTAGTTACTTGTGGTGCGTCTTATGTCGTCTTGTTGTGTTCATCGTGGTTTTCCTCTTGATCATCATCAGGTGGCAATGCAGAGTCGAATGTGTTGTTTCCATTGTACACGTGCACACACACCTTAAATAACACACACAATTTTTTTTTAACTTTTTTCACTTGTTCTAACAGGTTTGTCGGCATAACGAGGAGGATCCTTACAATGGTAGAGACGTATTCTGACATCTTAAAGATACAATGATCTATCATTCAACGCATAAATCCACGATCGAGGAAGCATACACACATGAAATACAAGTGGTACTTAAGCACACATTGTTGGAAATGGCCACCCTTGTAACCCCTATTGGTACCCCTTCAAGTGGTAGCATGTAAGAAAAAAATTGTATATCGATGAACCTAGATATCCTGAATCCCTCTATATATAAACTGATCGGCCACCTGACTGTTATAGTGCCACAGAGAAAAAAACTCAGGAAGATACTCTCTAGTACATAGGTAGTCGATTAATATGGCCAAGGGCACGGTCCAACCTCTTTAGTTGGTGCCCTGGGATATTGGACCGAGTATTATTGTTGGACCCTGCATGTATATCAGAGAGCTATAGCACATGGAAAACCCTTATTTGTAGAAACCCTGAATACTCTAACCCTTGGGATGGAAACAAAATAGACAATATCTATTGTCCTGCAACCTTACCTCTTGCATTCTGGTTGTGAAATTACTACACATTTCTTCCTGTTGAGAATTTGGGCATTTAAACATTGCAATATTCTTCAGCTCAGAGTATAACTCTGCAGGAGTAAAAAAAACAAAAGGTTTGGATGTTGTTGGAAAAACCATTTGAGCCCTATCCCATTGTATTCCTCTCTTTGTTGTGATCGCAGTCATACCTATCATCTTTCAACAAAAAACATAATTCACATGGACCCAAACCCATTTTGTCCCCCTTATTTGGTCCTTACCCCATTGGATTCCCCTCGTCTCCATAATAATCGTGATACCCTTCACCCATAACCCCTTTTCTATGTGGTCCCACATGTCCCTTTTTCATTTCCCCCCTTCATCATCACCCACACCCATAGCCAAGACTTGGAATCCCGCTTCAATTCCTTGTCCTCTCCTTTTACAAAGACCTAGTAGGAAGTGCGACAACTAAGTGTCAATACTTCCACCATAAATAAAAACATGCATTCCTCCATAGATGCAAAAATGGAACCAGGAAACAAGACCTCTCTACCCAGCTTGCATCGTTCACTGACATGATTTTCACCAAGATGAGTAACCTTGGAGAACTTACCACTTATGACCCACCTTTTCACCCCGAAGGCGAAACTTCCTCCAATTCCCATATTTTTCATCCCCATCACTTTCAGTGTGACCTATGCCTTTCTTGCATGGATGTGAACAAATTTGAAGGCTCAGATCCCACCGGTTAGGTTACTCAAATGGAACATTATTTCTCTTTGTACGACATTGCAAATGAGTTGGCCAAACTTTGGTACGGTTTTCTCCATCTAGATCAAGAATGTTGGAAATGGTGGAAATGGAGAGAGCATGATCGTCAAGGGTATGTGGATTCGACACAATTTTTTGTATATATTTATGGATGCTTTAAAACTGACACTAACCATTTAGTACATTTGAAAAAGTTGAAACAATCTGGGACAACAAAAGACTTTATAGTTTCTTTTGAGTGATTGGCTTTCCACACAAAGGGCATGTCTGATTCTTTTTTTCCTAGAATGTTTTATCAGTGGCCTCAAGGATGGGATATGCGCCCACGTCCTCATGGGTTACCCTAAAAGTTGGGTGGAAGCTACTAAAAGAGATAAGGAAGAACAACAATTTGTCTCTTCTCAAACCAGGAAACCCTCCTTCATTCCTCTCCCTAAACCAATCACTACCACTCCTCCTTTCACTCCACCAAAGATCCATAAATTGACCCAGGTACAAATGGTTGAAATCCAACTCAAGGGCCTTTGTTATAATTTTGATGACAAATATATTCATGGGAACAAGTGTAAAGAACAAAATATTTTTATGGACATCTATGAGGATATTTTTGAAGAAGATGTTGAGGCTCCCCCTATGCCTGAGTCACCTGAACCCACTGACATGACTCAACCTTCCAACCCTCCCAAATTTGAACCGATCATTTCCATGAATTCTCTCATTGGATTCTCTTCTCCCAAAACCCTCAAGCTATTTGGTTACATTAAGAATCGAAAGGTCATCATCCTCACTAAAAGTGGTAGCACCCATAATTTTTTTCATTGTTGCATTGCCCAAGAAAGTGATTTCTATATCCGAGCAACCAACAACTTTCAAATCATGATTTCCAATGGCGGGTCCATGAAATGTGGGGGGAATTGTGAAAATGTGTGTCTCCAAATTGGTCAGTATCACATGAAATATCATATGTTTTCTATCGATATGCATGGTTATGAAATTGTTTTGGGTGTCGAATGGATAAGGACTCTGGTCCCCATTCTCATGGATTTTAAGGAATTAACCATGTAATTCAACCAGGAGGGCCAACAATATAATTTTGAAGGAATCATAGAAAGTTCCCCTGAGATCATTAGTTCCCGTCGCATGAGAAATGTCCTGAAAAAAGGACATTCTGACATTATTGCACAACTCCACTTCATTCATGCCATGGAGACACCCTTTGTGCCTCCTAACCTCCAATCCATCCTCTCTAAAAATCAAGTTGTTTTTTCCACTCCCTAGGGACTTCGTCCTTCCCGTGGTCTTCATGATCATTCCATTCCCCTTGTCCCTCGTAAATTTATTCTCAATGTTCGTCCCTATCGTCATCCCTTTTCCCATAAAAAAGAAATTGGGGTAAAATCATGAAGATGGGTAACACTTTTGCTTGTCTTTTGAGAAAAAAAAACTGTATTTCCACAAGTTTTTCAACTTCCAGCATACAAAAGTATTTTTTTTATTTAGAATTTCACTTTATAGTAAAAACAAAACTTGTGAAGAATTTTGTTATCTTTCCAATGACTATTTTTCAATTTTTTTTTATTAATATTTGATATGTCAATTTGACAATTGTTTAATAGTATGTTCCTTAAACATGAAAGGAATGATAATGAGTTATTTTTTCCTCCAAGAATGTATCTATTATTAAACTTATGTTTTTAAGAAATGAAATATATTGTAACAATCTAAAGAGACTGTATTTTATTATGACTATAATTTTGAATCTAAGGGATGAATATAATAATTTCTAGAATTTTTTGAAGTTGACCAAGCTGAAAACGTTGCAGATTTTAAACACATGTTTTCCCCCAGCTTGTATCTATCTTAATTTTTACTTAAAAGTAAAATATAAAAATACCCTTTTGAAAAGAATAGTTTAAGGATTATGAATATAAAATTTTCTAAATTTTTCACTCTGTATTTTTAGATATACAGATATTTCATTTCATCGAATCATAATGTCTGCTTAAAATATTATGCAGTGATTTTTTAAAAAAATTAAATAAAATAAGATAAAAATAATGAAAATGAAAACAAATTATAGGAATTGAAAGTAGATTCAATTTTGCAAATTCTCATGTCATTTTCGAAACCAAATTCTGAGTATTTGTAGGAGTCTGCAACCTCCAAAGTTCAGGTAAGTTTGGGAGAATTTTCTGGTTTTTTAATAGAGTCCCAATTTTTAGTTTTTGGCTGAAAAAATATTCTTTCGGCCGAAAAACTAAATTTTAATGGAAACCGTCAAAACTAAATGGTTTCCAAGGTTTTCGGCTGAAAAAACCTTGTTTCGGTCGAAAGAAGATTGAACAAATTTTGTCGGTCAAAAAAAATGAAAAGACACGTCGTATCATTTCATTTCGCGCAAATCATATAAATACGCTTTCATCCGAACACATTTAACACTATTTATCGCTTGTTTTATGGTTTTCTAGAGCACCTAAACAAATTTTCGAATCATCTTTTTGGTTTTTGTTGAATAAGGTAATTGATGTTTGTTCAAGTTTGTATTGGAATAACGATTTATATGTTGAAAGATAAATGTTGAGCATTTTTTCAAGGTGAAGTCTTTGTTGAACATATCTTTTACAGATAACTATAAAATTCATGGGAAACAAAAGCTTGCGCAAGAGAAAATTTGATCGCACTCGAGATGATACTCTCCATAACGAACAAAGGAAAGAGCATTATTAGAGAAAGAAACAAGAATGTGCAAATATTGAAGAAAGAAACGACGATAATGTAAATAGAGATTTTCAACAAGAAGAAGTTCAACCAGGTATGCATGCACATATTGTCTATATTAAAAGTATATAATTCAAATTTAAAATATTGTTTAATATAATTGATTGTAATTACAATTTGATGCTTTTCAAAAAACACAAATAGATTTGTCTCATAATGCCGAAGAAGACGTTGAAACCGAAATTGAAGTAGAAGACGTTGAAACCGAAATTGAAGCAGAAGACAAATCACCTATAGGTATGTACATAAATTTAGATAATACAAGATGACTATTGTATATAGTTTAGTGAATTTATGTTCGGGTTTTGTTTTTTAATATAAGCTTTAAATTGAAATATGCAGGAGAATCTATCAACATTGATGATGAAATATTAGAAAATGTTGATACTAACAAATTTGGAAAGAAAAAAGCTAAGCATTATATAATATATCGAACTAAGAATATGAATAATAATTTTTTCAAACATGAATTAGTAACACTACAAGCTCAAATTTTACTCTATCTAATAAAGTCAAGAAATTTAAAAGAAGCTACATCATTATTGGCTATTCAAAAGTCGACAAAAGATACAAAGGTGAAACAAAATGTCTTTGACAATATAACTAGTGTATTAAAAGCTTTTGGAAAATCTCGAAAAACAAATGCCAGTGTTGCATGTAGAGCGATATAAACAACAGTTGTTTCATCTAGCAATATAAAAGATCGTTTGATAGAACACATGGAAAAAACGATGGGAACGTCAAGAAAAACATTTCACAAACATAGAAAATTTCAATTGCAAATAGAAGCAAATGATGAACTGGCTTGTTGGATAGTGATTTCTAGACAACCCTAGAAACATAAAATTGCAAAAAATGTTAAAGAATTGGCTAGTAATTGTTGGTTGGCAGAATCTCATGTTTCAACACATACAAGGGATGTGTTGTGATGAAGAATAGCACAAAAAAAATATAAATAACATCCAAAACATATATTTCCAATGACACAAATATAATTGTTCAATAAGTTCAAAGAAGAGCACAAAGAAGTTAAAATTTTCATCAATACATTTGTGCAACAAAAACCATGGTTTGTTAGACCCGTCATTGTTTGTGAAACTTGTTGTTGTCATTATCATGTGGAATTTGAGTTGTATTACAACACTTTTTATTTTACTTTGGTAAAACGTTATGGCCAAGTTCACCTCCTCCTTCCACATTCCTTGCTTTTATATCTAAAATTCTATGTGAAAGAGAAGGTGATGATTTATTTTACAAAAAAAAATGTGTTGGTGGAAAGAAATGTGATCGTTGTGGAAATCTAATTTTGTTTCACTCAAAGTATCATATTGATATGAATGATCAATCATTTTCTAATATAACGGTCAATTGGAAGATATATGAATATATCGACATCACAACTCCACATTCTTCAAATGTTATTTCCAAAAGGATTGATTTGAGAGTAGATAAAATCTGTGTGATAGATTTTTTGAAGAAGTTTGAGGAATAAATTTATAAATACACCAAGAATTCACATAGAGCTCGATGGCAAGACCTACAATTCAAAAAATCCCATGAAGTGTTCCCACCAGGGATAATTTTGTCTGTAGTTGATTTTGCAGAGAATTACACATTCGCCGCACAAAAAGAGATACAGAGTGAATATTATAATTCTGATCAAGTCACGATATTTTTCCACGTTTTATATCGACATTATCAATAGATTCTTGATAACATAGAAAGAACCAACGAAAATCAACATGTTATTAAAGAATATCACTTTTATATAAGTGATAATCAAGCACACGACACACATTATGTACAACATTGATTTGATAAATTTTATGATTCATTGAAAGAACGTGAAATCAGATTCGATCGACATTAGATACATGGATGATTTTAAGGATGAAAATTTATATTAAAATGTAGAAACATGGACTAATCTTACTAGTCCTTAATATGCAAAATGTAAAATGTTGGGCAATAGTTTTTTAAAAATATTCAAATTTCTAAGGATTTTATATAGTTTCTATAAAGTTTTGGCAATTTTTAAGATAAAATGATTTTATTCTATGGAGTTTGGGCAAATTGTTTTTAGAAAAAATGGAAATTGACAAATCTTTTTTTGGGAAAAACCATGGAAAATTATCCCTTTCACGAAATTTAGCCCCTAAAATCATCTATGATTAGATATAGTTATATGGGTGTACGGGTCAGTTCAAATCTTCGTGATCATTCTATTGGTTATGCGGTCTTCATAAAAAATCAAACATTACACATTGTTGGAATTTTTTTGAGACTTGTCATGGAAAAGGAGATCATGACGGTGTAGGGGCATGTATAAAATAAGCACTTCAAAGGTATCAGATGAACCCTCATGTCGATCAATTTGAATCTACTGAAAAAGTTTTTGAATGGTTTAAAATGGTGCTAAGCCATGAATATACTCCATCAAGGGATGTGCACATGTGTGTCTATATACATCTTACACATGTACACAAGATATTTTTATTTGAACGTGTTCAAATTTTTTTTAAGTAAAAAGGATGGGACCTGTTATATTAGCATAATAAAAATATAGTAACTGTTTGCGATGCCAGATGTCCCGCCCAAATAGGAAACCAAGACAACTGGGCATCCCTTGCCATGTATTTCCTGGCTAACAAAATTAACAGCGTGTCGTCCTGCCCGAAGGAAACTAGGACTATCACTCATGAAGTTTAAAATGTATGCCATGCACTGGTTATAAGAAAACTAAGAACTAATTGGGCTGAAGCCTAATACAAAAAAGAAAAAGAAATTTCTAACCACGACCATCATCGAACCTTTTAGCCTACGCACTTGTCCTCATCCTCGTGTTATCGCCACCCTGTTGGAAGCGCGTAAGCCTACGCGCATGTTGGGCATTGTCTCTTTGGAAGAGTTCTGGAGTGAGCCGCAAAGAGCAGGTCGAGTCTTTGGTCAATTCGGGCGAGGCGAAAGACCTGGTCATCCAACAGACTCCTCAGCTCGAAAATGAGAGTGAGGTACCCCGAGTCAGTGAAGAGTGGTTGCTCTTGCCTATAGCTATCAATGAACACTAGGTGAATGGTCTCTGTTGCGTAATAATGTGTATGCACCTGTTGGTTGTGGGCTTGTGGCACTGCCTCCATGGGTGAGCCGGGTGGAATCTCCTCTTCTATATAGCAGGTGGTGTAATGCTCCTCTAGGTTGGTGGCTCTGGGACCAAGCGAAATGCTCGCAGGTGGAGGCTTGCTGTCTGAACCAAACTATGAAGGTGGATTTCAATTATCCGGCACTGTGAACAGAGTGTGCTCAGGGACGCTCTGCAAGTTGTCCTTCACAGTAATTTATTCCACGTACGCCATTGGAGGAGTTCATGGTTTCATGCGCCTTCAGATGACTACCATTGCTATCGCCTGCTTAAATTTCTTTTGTCTCTAGCGTCGAGATTCGGCTGTGTACTAGGCATCTCCCCTTCACGGTTTCCCTCTCGCTCTGGGCATGGTGGGGATTCCGTAGATGACTAGGGTTCCTTTCAAATGGGACACTTTGCTCCAGATCTCTAACGGAGCCACAGAGTATTTTTTTTGTTCCAATGGAGTGGATGAAATGCTGCTGAAATGTTGTTGTTCCAGTGGAGTGGATGCTACGAAGGGTGAATGTCGCTCTGCTTTGTCGATTTGGGTGAAAAGGAGGAAGGCTAGTGTGACCGCCATAGCCATTAAAACATGTTGTTGAGTGCGTTGATGACTAGTATTGTTCCCTTGCGCGAAGGGGCTCATCGCATGAATGTGGCTGCGCTGGTCCATGGAATGTTAAAGGCTGAGGGGATGGTGGCCAATAGATGCATTAATACCGCATCCCAGCCTGATCTCACGTGGCTCCATTGTGCAACGTGGCACCCCATCCGAGGGTTGAAGGTATCTAGTGGCTAAGGTTTGAAACCGAGTGGATATGTCTGAATCTACTGAGATGTGGGCTTCCCAGCAGAAGTGTTCGACTCCCATTTCGACTGCTTCATTTGCTAGGCAATCTGCTACCTTGTTTGCATCTCATCTCACTTGGGAGGGAATGATGCTGAGATGGGGTTGGATAATGTGGATAAATTCTTCGAGAAAAACAGAGAGTCTCCAACTTGGTGAAATTTTTGCAGGGTTGCGCCTGTGGAGAATCTTGTTGGTTATCTTGATGATGACTTGTGATTCCCCCT
The DNA here is from genome assembly GCA_000966675.3 of Picea glauca. NCBI lineage: Eukaryota > Viridiplantae > Streptophyta > Pinopsida > Pinales > Pinaceae > Picea > Picea glauca. The sequence goes on from JZKD02S2187680.1 coordinate 214,985, forward strand.
CCAAGATAATCCTGTGGTAGCCTTTGTCCATGGATGTTTGGAGACCCCGTAGTAGTCCTGTTATCTCTGCTACATTGTTGTTTGTGTCACCCAGGAAGCCCGCATCCAGACCAAGGATTTCGCCTCTAGAATTTCTGAGCACTGCCCCATATCCTGTTGTTCCCGGGTTGCCTTTGGAGGCTCCATCAAAATTTATTTTGATGAAATGTGCTGGAGGAGGAGACTAGCTGGTTGGACTAGTCTGTTGGCACTTGTGGTTCCTTGGTCCCGGTTGATTGATTAGAATAGGCTGCCATTTTTAAAGAATGCATTGTTCCTCTAGATTGCAGTTAAGGTCCTCTTCTGTCCAAGATTTACTCTTGATTGTTTCCTTGATTAGTGAGCTGATTTTTTCCCATGTGGCTCCTGGCAGGGATTGTTGGGAGTGGAATATTCTCTTATTTCGTTCTTTCCAAATTTTCCAGAGAATAAATCCTGAAAAAAGCTGCCAGATGAGATTCAATAGAGGGTTGTTGTAGGTACTGCGATCCCAATTCTCTATTGTTTCATTGATGCTGCTCCGGTTTTGGCTGGATTTGTGCATTATTTGAACTCCTTGGTCCCAGATTTGTTGGATGTAGTGACATCCATTAAAGAGATGTTCTTTAGTTTCCTCCTGTTGGTAGCAGAGAACACACAGGGATGGTCCAATGAACCCTCTTTTCCTTAGATTGTCCCAAGTTAAGGCTCTATTATGCACCACTAGCCACAAGAAGGTGGAAACCTTAGGCCAAAGAGCTGGGTTCCAGACTTTGCTCCAAATGGGATCCTTGTTTTGACCCTGGTGATTTCCCTGTAGAAAGTATGCTTCTTTGATTGTGAAGGTGCCAGCTATGGAGTATCCCCATCGTAGGATGTTTGGTCCCTCTCGTTTGTGTATTTTCCGACGGTTGGCTTGCAATTGCCAGCTCTACAGATTGAGATTGTTTGGGATTCTAAGCTCTTGATTTGAGATCTTCCATTGGCGCCACAGGTGTTGTTGTTCTTGGGGTTTCCAAAGGTCCTTAACCCTTAGGGAGGTGTTCTTATGGAGAGCTCTTTTAAGATTGGATAGCTCCTCCATTTTGTCCAAGGGTTTGAGTTGTTGCCATGAGTCTTGCCAGAACATGGCACTTTCTCCATCTCGTACCTCCCAGAAGGCATGTTTCTGAACCAGTGTGCGATTTTTCCAGGTAGTATTCCAGATGTTGGAGCCATGTATTCAGTTTTTATGCCATATTAGATGGTCCTCTGGTTTGAGGGGGGCATACTTTTGTTTCCACAGTTGTGCCCAGGCGGCTGTTGGAGTTTTTAGCCATCGCCACAAGATTTTGGCTCCCATTACTTGATTGAGTTTCCCTGGATCCTGAAGTCCCAGTCCTCCTTGGATTTTTGGCATGCAGAGTCTGTCCCAGTTGACTAGAGCCCATTTCTTGTTGGGTTGGTGACCATGCCAGAGAAAGTTTCGCTGAAGGTTTCTGATGGCTCTGATAATTTGTTTGGGAGTAGCCAGAGCGGTGAAGAGATAGGTGGGTAGGTCTTGGAAAATGGACTTGAGGAGTACCAACCTAGAGGCAATATTGAGGGGTATAAATGTCCAATTGCTTAACCTGTTGGAAATGGATAGGAGAAGGTTGTCCCAGGAGATGGATCTGGCAGCTGCTCCCATGAGGGGAATGCCGAGATAGATAAATGGAAGGGAGCTCCTGTGTATCCCAAGAAGTCTGGAGATATGAAGTTGGACAGAAGCCGGAGTATTAAAGAAGTAGAGTTTGGATTTTTCCAAGTTGAGTGACATGCATGAGGCTTCAGTGAAGTCAGAGAGGATGGAGTTGAGATTATTGGATTCCTTGACCATGGGGGAATTCAGAAGGAGGGTGTCATCAAAAAATTGGCTATGAGAGGGTGCTGGCTGAATATTGTGTAAAGGTAGGCCTTTGAGGGAGCCATCAATGACTGCTGCCTTGATGTACCTTCCCAGGCCTTGTGCCAAAATTACAAACATGAAGGGGGAGAGGGGGTCCCCTTGTCTGATCCTCTGGATGGTGAGAAAGGTTGGTATGGGACACCATTTACCAGAATGGAGAAGAAGTCTAAGGAGGTGAGATTTAGGACCCAATTTACCCAGCCCTGGTCGAAACCAAAAGAATATAAGACAACTCTAAGATATTGCCAGCTGGCTCGATCGAAATCTTTTGAAAGATCGAGTTTGAATAGCATACCTGGAGTTCTTGAAGTCTTGAGGGAGTGGATGATCTCATGCACTAAGATGACGCTATCCATGATTTGTCTTCCTTTTACGTACCCTGCCTGTTCCTTGGAAATGACAAGTGGCAGAATGGGTTTGAGTCGATTGGCTATTACCTTCGTTATTATTTTGTAGATGACATTGCACAGGGCTATGGGTCTGAACTGATTAGGGTTTGTGACTCTTTATTCTTTAGGAATGAGGGCGAGAAAGGTGGAATTGAGAGCTGGTAGGACTAGGCCTAAAGCTCTTGATTCCTCTACCACTTCCCACACTTCTTTTCTGACCAGGTCCCAGCAGTGGTGGAAGAAATCCGTTGTGAATCCATCCGATCTAGGGGCCTTTCCGGGAGGCATGGTTTTTACTGCTTGATCCACTTCCTCTTGGGTGATGGGTCAAGTTAAAGATGCATTTTTTTCGATAGTTAGCAGTGAAGGTATGTGTCCGGTGACTCTGCGTATGGATTTCATTCTGTCCTCCTTGGGTTCCGTTCAAAGGCCTTGGTAGTAATTGAGCAGCTCAGCCTCGATTTTGGAGTGTTCCCTAACTGTGTTTCCCTGACTGTCCTCCAAGTGGGTGATCCTGTTGATGTGTCATCTGTGTATCATAGCTCTATGAAATAATTTTGTATTCTTTCCCCCTTCCTTGAGCCATTTCACTCTGGATTTTTGCTTCCATAGGATTTCCTCTTGCTTCCTTCTCTCTTCTAGTTGTTCCTGGAGCTTCTCCTCCTCTCTCATTAATTCTATGGTTCTGGATCTGGAAAGGAATGTTTTTTGGATCTCCACTAACCTGCTTTCTACGCTTCGTATGCTTTGAAGTATATTTCCAAAGCTTTTTTTGTTCCATTGTTTCAACATCTACTTGAAGTTTTTTAGGCACTGCTGGAATTTACACATGTTGGAACCATGGTCTATTTCCACATGTACCCACCAGGATTTGGCTAGCTGCTAAAAATATGGATGTGATAGCCAGAATTTCTTGAAGCGAAAAGGATTATACTTGGGTAGCTCTCCTGTGTCTAGCTGTAGAGCAAGAGGCCATTGGTCTGAAGCTGCTTTTGGTAGAATGAGGCTTTCCAGATAAGAGCATGTTTCCATTATTTCCTCGGTGATCAGGAAGCAATCCAGTCGACATGCAATGTGTTGATTGCTTGATCTACGATTGGACCAGGTGAAGGTACCATTGCTATTTTCTATATCTACTAAATTTATATGATCAATGAGGGTTTTAAACTTGCCACTATCTTGCTCTAATTTTTTGGTGCCTCCTGTTTTCTCCTCCAGCGTCAATATCATGTTGAATTCGCCTCCTAAGATCCAGTTTTGAGTTGTTTCCAGGGTCTTGATTAGTTCAAGCCGCTCCATAAATTTTTCTTTGTCCTGGTGTTTGTGAGGCCCGTAGACATTAGTGATGGTGCCTTCCTGATTCGAGCCGATGACCTCGAAGTGAGCCGTTATTGTTCCTATCATTGAAAAGGGTTTGTTGATAATGATGTTGGACGGGTTCCATAAGATAGCAAGGCCGCCTAAGGCACCTATGGAGTCCGATGTTATGGAATTCCATTCTTTCCATATGCGCTGAAAGATGGTTTCAGCCTCTACTCCCCCGCATTTGGTTTCCTGTAACAATAGAATATCTGGCTTTTCTACCTTGATGAAATCTCGGAGGATCCTTTGCTTGGACCTACCATTGAGTCCTCTAATGTTCTAGGTGATAATCTTCATCATTAATAGGGTGATGTTGTGTGGAGGTATCCCTCCGAAAGCTTTTGAATCTGACCTGAATTTATCATGAGGTTGCCCGCTTACTTGATCAGTTGGTGCGCGGTTTTTCACCCTCTTTATTTATTCTCTCAAAGGACTCTCTTCGAGCCAGAGCTCGAGTCTGTTGCCATACCCAGGCATGTTGTGGATCCTGTTGAGGAATTAATAAATACTTTATGTACCTTGCACAATTGTTCTTCAGGGAGGGTCTGCAGGTCCTTTTGATTTAGGGCTTCCTTGAGCTTTTCTAGATCTATTCCTACTAGATCTCTTTCGTCCAGCAGCATTGGGGTGTCCCCAACCCCATATCCTCTTTCTTATGTGTAGGTTTCACCACCTTGGGGAGAGGGGGTAGGATTTGGGGTGTCTTTTTGAGGCTGTTGCAAATCCTTGTGTGGGTCCTGAATTTCATCATCTTCTGGCAGCTAATTCAGAATCTCATAAGAGTTTTTGGTTGCAATTTTTTGTTTGGAGTCCGGGATCTGCTTCCTTGGTGAGTTTCTCTTTTTTGATGCGACCGTGGTGAAGCCATCCTTCTGTGTGGTGTCATTTGCTCTGGTGGCTTGTTTGATAAGAGGGCAGTCTTGATAGAGGTGGTCATACTCATGGCATCTCCTGCATCTAAAGGGAATGTGTTCGTAGTCCAGAGTTTGTTGCCAATCCTCATCCTGGTACTCAAGGGTCACCACTCCAGGGAGTGCCTTGGAGATGTTCATGTAGACATAGATCCTGGCATATGAGGTATATTTTTGTTGTCTCGTGGCCTCTGAAGCTTTGACATATTTCCCTAGGGTGTTCCCTATGCCCATTAGAATCTCCTCCAGCCAGAACTCTTGTGGAAAGGAGTATAGGCGGATCCATACAGGGTCCATGGTGAATTATTCTTTGTACAGGATAAATCTTTCAGTCCAGAAGCGTAAGAATAGCCCTGCTGAGTTGTAGAAGTACGACCCATTTTCAAATATCCTGTCCTTGTCCTCTAGATTGTATAGAATGATTGTAAAGAAGCCTTTGGAGCTGAGTTGTACCTCATAATCCCCTTTGGGATTCCACCAGTGCTTGATCCATTTGTTGAGGTCCCTCTCTGCTAGCCAGAGTCCCATGAATTTGCCAATAAGGGAATGCTCTCTCATGAATTGTGTGTGTTCTCCTACCCTAGTTGAGCTGATAAGGAATTGCGGCGGTTTCTCCATTTGTGGAATTCATTTGCTCGGCTGCCATCCTCAAGGTGGATTTGGTTAGGAGGTTCCAACTTCTATCTCTATTTCCTTTCTAAGGCCTTGTTCCCTGGCCAAGATCTGCTCGCACACCTGCAGTGGTGGCTCAAAAGTGGGGCGCTTCACTCTGGTGCCTAATCGGTAGTTGGTTCAAATTTATATTCAATCTTCAATCATTTTATTGAGAGATTTCAAGTTAACAAGTTCTTGTCTTGTACAGGTTTTTTTGATATGTTGGAGTCTAAGATGTGAATATATCAATCCCATATGATTCCAATACAATACTCGGGACACGAAAAAATACACTCAGCTAATTTTTTTTTTTATCAAAATGTGTTTGCATTTGATAGAAGAAATGAGTGTTGTTTTTGTTTAGTTTGCATACAGAACACATAATCCATAGATAGTTATGAAAACGAAAATGCAGAATATGTTAAATCTTGGAGACATATCGAACTTAATGTAAAAAGGAAAATTCCACTTGCAAGCTCAAAGGTGATGGAATCAAATGAAACTATATTGTCAGTTGATGGCGATAGAGTTTACGATCTTGTTAGAGAAGGTAATTTTTATGTTCAAATTTTTTCAAATAACTTGTAGATGTACTTGTGTGATAATCTAACATGAACTATTTGTTGTCCAATATATCCAATTATTTGTAGGAGATGTCTTTTCCATGGTTTCACCTATAGACAACATTGAAAACATGAAATATTGTTTGATGCAATGTACAGAACAAAATATTGAGGCTATTAGAAGATTTTGTTGATAACAGTTTTATATATGAAAAATGATCCATTGTATTGAAATAATATTTTTTTCAAGAAACCCATCAAACTGATACTCATGTTCACTTTCAATATTACCAATCAGATGTCACAAGTTGTCAATATAGTCATTTGGTATGTGAAATGCGCATAAAGTTAATATAAGTTCAATAAAAATAAAAAAAAGTTAGAAAATGGAAAATGTCCAAAGTCTATCATGAACGAATAATTGAAGATGGAATACCATTATGATTTTTTTAATGTAAGTGACACATGTACATTCCATAATTTTTTGTTTTGCATTGAAAGTACATGTATTTATGAATATCTAGGATTCTAGAATCATTACAGTTTAGTTTACTTTCATGGTCCATTCAATTAAGAAAAGTTGTATTTCCCATGAATTATAAATTTAATCAAGTCTTATTTACAATTTTAGGAAAGAACATATAGATTGTATCTAGGGAACCTAAATTGACCTATACATTGGATGATTATACTTTAATCTTACAAATTATCCAAATCATATACACAAATCCTTTAATGCATGTAACCAATTTATTACAAATAGGATAAATGCATTCATTATTTGCAATTTGATTGTTCAATGTTTTTTCATATGAGAAGGATAAGTTCATATCAAAACTAGGACCCATTTCCATGTCATTATAAGGGAGTATTGATGGCTTAGAAAAACTTTAAATTATGATAAATTTTAATGAAGATCGCTTACTTATATTAAATTTGATGACTTGTTTTGACTATTTTCATTGTTGGACTTATATTAAATTGATGACTTGTTTTGACTATTTTCAACCATATTTCCAAATCAAACAAAATTTAAATTATAAGTGAGAAACTATAATTTTTATTTCACATTTTCTTGAATATTTCATTGTGAAATTTCATACGAAACTATAAAATTTGACGAACTATAAAATTAAATTTTTATTTCACATTTTCTTGAATATTTCATTGTGAAATTTCATAAGAAACTACAAAATTTGATGATTTTTTTTGAAATCAAGAAAATAGTATGTTGAAATTATTTCATCCAATATTTTATATAAATAAACATAGCGCAAGTAAAATCAAGACAAGACAAAATATTACATGAGTGATCTCAATATCTCTTCTATCTCTTCTTGTGCTTTTCTTAGCTATTGTTATCGTCTTTGTAGTTTTCCCATAGTTGTTCGTATGAGAAAGAAGGTGAATTCAAAGACCATTAAAACCTTTCATTGAGATGTTGATGTAAATTGAGATTTTGATGTAAATGTGAGACCATGTCTCTATGAAAATATTGAAATGATAAAGACCATGTAAATGCCCCAGGGTCAAATTCAAGTGTGTGTAGAGCCCCTTGTGTGTGTCTCTCTTACCTTGTAATATTTATAGTGGCTTTCTTCATTCTTCCATTTGTTCAAGTGATTATTTCTTTCTATTTCTTCTAACCCATTGTTACACTAATTTTCTTAGTTCTTTCTTATTTTTTCACGCGAAAAGAACAGTTTCATTGTTATTCTATTAGAATCAAATAATTTTTTTTGTTACATATGGATCTAGAAAGTAATGATAAAAAAATATCTGTAGTCTTTCCTTCCTTCCACATTTTTACATTATAGTAAATTTATAAAAAGTAATCTAGTGTCATACAAAATTATTGAAAAAAGAAACATATGTAAAGATCCAGGCTAGAAATTGTAAAAATTATCTGTACATACAACAGTTCCATCAACAATTTCTTCATAAAAGAGCCAGCCAAAATTTCCTTTGAGTGCCTTTTTGGAGAGCTTGTCTACTACTTTGTTGAACTGTCTATGTACGTGCATAAATTTTATAGATTCAAATCTATTATTTAAGATTTCGATCTTGTCTATTACTTTGTTGAATTGTATATGTATGTGCATAAATTTGATAGATTCAAATCTATTATTAAATCTTATGATCGTGTCTTTCCAGTTGTTGAAATATATCAAGTTCAGGTTGGATTTGGAGTTTATCTAGTTGATAGTGACCTTGGAATCTCCCACAACCATCAATTTTTTTATGGAAAAGTAGGAAAGGAGTAATAATAATCCCCATAGGCCTAAGAGTTCAGCTTTATGTTGAATTTTATCAGTCCACAATAAAATATGTTGAATTTTATCAATCCCCATAGACCCAAGAATAGTCCACAATGAAATATGTTGAATATTATCATGTTTTTTTGAACAATCCACAATGAACATAAAAGGAAGCATTTAAATTAATACATAGTAGGATAGGCCCAAGAGTTCAGATTTATGTTGAATTTAATTAGTCCACAATGAAATATGTTGAATTTTATTATGTGTTTTTTAACATTCCATAGTGAACACAAAATGAATCATTTAAATTAATACATAGTAGAAAAGTATTTAAGAGTTTGATGCTTAATTTAATGCATTGTAAAAAGAAGAATATACAAAACATTAGTTCAAAAATAACAAATTTGCCACTTTTTTTTCCATCAACTTAGTGCAAACACCACAATCTATCAAACCAAGTCTTTAACAAAACCAAAACAAATTTATTCTTACATTAGTAATGGTGTTTAACAGATTAACAACAAAGCAATTTTATTTCAACATTGACATAGTAAAGATAGAGACTCTCATCATTTTAATTTCATTTGAGAAATTAACAGTATCATATTTAACAATATAAGAGAAATCAAATATGAGACAATAAATTGATATTTCGAATTCCATATATATATATATATATATTATAATAAAAGTCTGAATAGTTACACTACCAAATACATAAGTTCCACATCCATTTTAGGATGATAATAAAAACTAAGACATTTAACTCCAAAATCCTAGACTCTAAGCCATCTCTTTAAGATAGATCACTTCATACGTGCAATTCAAACTTGAAAAAAAAACATAATTCAAAAATAAAAAAATTAACAATTCAAACATGCGAAATAAAACAGAATTTAAAAATTGTGATTAAAACAAAATTGGCATACATACCAAAAACATTAAGTTTCATCCTCCAACATTTGACAAATCTCCATATTAAGTCATTCTTCCAATGAAATACTTATCTCCTTGTGGATAAAGTCCCAAATCCTTCAAGTAAAATTCTCCTTGTGGATAAAGTCTCAAATCCTTCAGGTGAAATTCTCATCCCAGGTGATATTATTTGATCTTATTTACTCAGAAATAAGATACTAATCTCCTCAGCAGTAAAATACTTGTATCCTCTTCTTCAGTGGTCATATAATCAAATTTGATAATTCCCTTTCAAATTAAAGTACTCATAAATATCCATATTAAGCCATTCTTCCAAAAAACTACTTATACCTATGAGATTTCACAAATATCCATTTTAAAAACCATTCTTCTGGAAAATACTTATCTCCTCTTTCTGTAGTGGAATAGATGTTCTCATATAATCTTTCATGTACATAAAGAAAACACAAATCTCCACGTGTATATTAAGTCATTTTTCAAAAACCATTTAAATCTTTCATCTTTGGAATGTATTCATATTACATATAATCAAATGCTCTTTGAAATTATGTGTAAGATAACTCATATATACGATATGTGTGAGCTAACTCACATATAAATATGCATAGCTTATTTGTAAATCTACTAGAATGTTGGTTTTTGTGGTTAGTAACCAATTTAGTTAAGAGTTTGACAATACCCTGACAAGAAGGAACTCACTTCGTTGTTTGTAGAAAACAAAAATGTCCATACTACGCCATTATTGGACAAGAAAGCAAGGAATGCAATCGAAGAAAATTTAGAATTTTTCTCTTTTCTGATGTGGGATAGAGTCCATTCTCAAATAATTAAATGTTCAAGTTCAAAATTAAGTCTTCATCGTGATCTAAACTAAAATAAGTTTGAATGTACACCATTTAAGACAATGATAAGCTTATATAGGGGTTCTATATATTTCAAAATAATTGATCAAAGCGTTGAATAAGAACTTGGATAAACAAAAAATTTGAGAAAACAAAAAATTGATAAAAGTAAAAACTATAAGCTTATTCAAAATAAAAATAAATTAAAACTCACTAATGTTCAATGAAAATACATTTATGAATCATCTTGACTGGACACATCCTTCCCAAATCTGGGTGCTTCCTCCACTTCCTCTGCTTCCTCCGCAATCCCAATCTCCTTCCCAAGCACACTCTCGGGTACTCTCTTCTCCACATTACCCTATATAACACATTTCAAATTTGAAAATTTGAAAATTTGAAAATTTGAAAATTAAATTTAAATTATTATAACAAATTAAATTTAAATGATTTTAACACATTAACTGATACATGTGAACTCTCACTCTCTTCAAACTCTCCCAATGAGAATTGATACAAGCCTCCCCAAGTAGTACGATATGGAATATGGATCTTTGAACAACACAACTAAGAACTAAATCAAGGATTCAATGTGTTCAAATTTATACAAAATTATAAATTTTGTTGATCTCTTATTCAAAAGATTGAACAAATAAAATGCTCATCTATGGATATTAGAAAACACATACCTGATTCAACCAAGACAAATTTAAACTTGTGGAATCAAGTCCCCTATTTACTGAAGATTCATTTAACATATCTCCAAACTGCAATTAATGACAATAACAACTCGATTATTTCTATAGATACAATGATATCTAAATCTAGAATTAGAAGTAAACTATCCTAAAATGCGACAAAAAATTAATAACTAGAACACATACCAATCTGTTGTTCGAGTCATCATTCTGAATGACCTTCTTCCACCCATCATGGAAAATTTTTGCATACTCCTTAAGATCTTCTACTGACATGGTATCTAACTCCGCATCTGTTTTATAAACAAATGTGGCTTGGGAATTGGATTCCGTTCGCTGACGGTTCATGCCAACATCAACACCATAAAAAATCGCTCCCAATTTTTCCTCAATTGCATTCCTAGCCTCATTTTCAACCTATGATGTATCTCACAACTTTGAATGTGAAGCAAATGCCCATGTTGGGTGAGATACTAAAGGTCATGCAGGCCTCGATAATGTCACATTTCGATATGCCCCTTTGTGATCATATGTTCGTCATTTACCAGTCCCATAATAATCAAACGATAGACTAGTATAATTAGGGTGCATGTGCATGAAAAACCATGAATAAAAGTGTCTTGAAAAATAGTGTGGAACCTCATTGTTCCACGACAATTTCCCATATGCTACCAAAAATATGTTATACAGATGTCCTGCAATGTTAGGGTGCTTAAAATATTGCATCTTCAACATCTTCCGCTTTGGCCCATCTTTGAAATTGAACATCAAAATTGCGTCTTCTTTTGAAACTTTATTTTTTATCGTCTCCCATTTATCAGGGCCTATCACCTCTGACTTTCGCCACCTCATTAGATCGACAAAATTGTCAGTGGATGGCCCCATCTTTTGATATGTGTCCATAAAGTTTTGCAATGAATACAAAACAATCTGTAAGCTTTGTTTACTCTCCTGAGGGAGTTCCAAGACCACCAAATCATTTTTCAATCTCATTTTAACACTTGAGCATCGTTTGAGGGTCATTTCTTCAGTAATCCCTTCCTACGGAAGTTCATCACCAACATCTGAATGATAGGTGGACATAGGCATGTAATCTTATGTTTCTTGATAATGTGGTCTCCTAAATCCACCTTCACCCTCTCCACCAACATTAAAATATTCATGACAACTACTCTCTCTTTCATTGTCGTGCCTTTCTCTAAACTCATTTTCTACACACACATTTGAAAATAATTACAACATTTAACTTAACATAAATTTAAATACA
>JZKD02S2187680.1:243431-263979 GCA_000966675.3 Picea glauca
CAAAGTGATTGTTACATATTTCGATGTATCTATTATTGAGGTTGAGGGAATGACTACAGTGAATATACTACCTATGTTTCACTGATTGTTTTCTATTTGTTGTGAGATATTAATGCATATTTTCCATAACATATTACAATGTAATATGTCATAACATATATTACTATATAACATATTACAACATTGTAATATGTTATAACATATTACAACATTGGGATATTTTATGGAAAATATTACAACATATTACATTGTAATATGTTATAACATATTACAATGTAATATGTTATATAGTAATATATGTTATGACATATTACATTGTAATATGTTATGGAAAATTTGCATTAATATCTCACAACAAATAGAAAACAAACAGTGAGACATAGGTAGTATATTCAGTATAGTCATTCCCTCAACCTCAAGAATAGATACATTGAAATATGTAACAATCACTTTGCAATCATAAGCATAATTCCAACAACTTGCAATCATAATAAATTATATGGTTGAACAATAGACCAGAACTATTACCACTTAATAAATTATGTGGTCGAACAATAGACCAGAACTATTACTAGTCAATAAATTATTGTCTTTAAATCCAAACTGGACTAGAACAAATGCGCACATACCAAATCTAAAATTTAAATACTAACTAACAAATTTAAAATAAGCATACATATAAAAGTACAAATATTAACAAATTTAAAATAAACATAAAGATTTCTTCTACCTGTACCAAACTATGTAACACATTTATGCACAAAATTTTATAACACTTTTACAATCAGAATGCAATCTTTTGAACTATTACACATCATAGTAAATTAATTTTAATCTTGGATTCAATAAATCTTCACATAATTTTTTAGATGTCGAAAGATAGAGGGTTAAGAATGAACTATGCAAGTTTATTTTTATTTTATTATAGTTTTATAAATATCTTCACATCTCTTTTAGTTACTCGCAGACAAGGCATAAGGGAAATAAAACGCTTATTTCTTCCAAGCAAGATAAGTTTTTATTTTTAAAATTTGAATGTTTAAACAAATTCTAAAGGTAAATTTCGACTAATTAAAGTTGGGATTCTGTACCAATCAAAATTGAGACAAAAATTAAAACAGATTCTAGCATGACAACCAAAGAACTGTTGGAAGCTTTCAAATCATATAAACCCGTCAAGGCAAGACAAGCCTACAGTCCAAAGGGGCACCGTGGCATAATCCTAATGATTTTTGAGGATTCTGCAGTTGGGTACTTGGAGGCAAACCGTTTAAAGAAATATTTCTTAAAAGAAGGAAGAGGTCGAGCTGACTAGGATCAACATGGAACTTTGACTCACCCTAGTGGTGAAAAACGTATATTATATGGCTATATGGAAAATAAGTAGGACATGCAAAAATTCAACAAACACCTAGGTTTTTAATATTTTCATTGTTAAACAATTCTGCAATTAGTGTTCAACTAAAACAATTTAGTACTTGGATTTAAGTATTTTTGGTTGAAAAGGATGTCCTGCTAACATTATAATTTGATGTTGGTTGATCAAGTAGTGGAAGGGCTAAGTATGATTGTGACTTGGATTGTGACTTGGCCGCAGGGGCCCAGCCCTATGGCCAAGTCGTTGGCATGCCCACGGCTTGGCCATAGGGTTTCCCCCTCCGTGGCCAAGTCATAGTCCCATGGACTGTGACTTGGAAAGAGAAGAAACAAAGTGGAGGAAAAAGAGTTGATCTACTTTGTTGGGTCAAGGAGATGAGAATATAAATTTTGTATAATTTTTCCAATATGCGAAAGAGTAATAATACTATATGGGACATATAAGCACAAGATTATTCAAGAGTTTCTAGTTTCAATTATCCTTGTACATGGATAGGGTTGAATATGGCCATGTCTATGTAGAGTGACAAACCTGAATTCAGGCCGATCCTGTAACATCCCGCTCTGGCGCACTTACAAAACTTATTCTTTGAGGACACTTGCTCGCAAGTGATCTGGACTTTTCTGATATTAATACATTTATGCTTGATTATGATGCGTTCTGATAGATGACATGATGTTTTACTACTTGATGTAGACAGGTGCTATTGACTCAGCTTCATTGAGTGTGCAGGGTTTCGGACCTTGAGGATGCAGAGGCATCGCTGGAACCCCCTTGGACTCCGGATTGAGTCAGGGAGTGTGCTTTTGGATTGATTCATTTACAGTGATATTGCTTTGTTTTGATGATATGATATTGATTTTATGATATGTTGTTGATACGTTCTGACACGATGGTTGATGATGCAGGCTGATGATTTCTTGCCGACCAAACTCACATATGGAGTAACGGGGCCACAAAATATTTCCAGAGAGGTTTAGGGAGAGGAGTGGACAGTAGCCCTGCCACAGCCTACTAGCACTCCCGCCGTGGCTCGAACTGTAGGTTAACGATTACCTAGTTCGAGAGGATCCACGATTCTGTGACGGAAGACTACGACAGTCGGTCACGATGATTCTAAGGGGTGCACAATAAGGCGGGGGCCTTATTCCTTAGAGCCCTTAGTCTTCCACAAGTTCACATGGCAGAGTGTTGACTCCAGGGGTTATAGATGTCTACCAATCCGTCAAGTCGGTGAGTGGCACCCTTGGAGCACGTGGTGCATCCTGAAGGGCACGTCGCGCAAAAGAAACACAAGTTGGCGAGTGGCACCCTTGGAGCATGTGGTGCATATTGAAGGGAACGTCACGCAATAGAAGAAAACAAGGCGAGTGGCACCCTTGGAGCACGTAGTGCGTCCTGAAGGGCACGTCGCATTGGTGATGATGATGAGACAACCTAGATGACCCTAATACCTTAACGCCTGATAAATTATTACAACGCCTCCCCTAATTAATTTTTGCCCAGTGAAAATCTAAACCTAAATTTAAAACATCTCTAAGATAAAATTTTGACAAGCCCTAAGAAAAGATCCTACAAAAATAAACATAAGGGCGTAAACTAAAACCCTCCTAGGTGTTAATTAAAGCCTTCTTAAAATAAAAGGGGGTAAGGTGAAGAAAGGGGATAAATTAATTAAAATACGTGGTGTTAATGGTAAAAATGAATATATATAAAAAAAACAAAAACATGTGAGAGTATAAACGTAATGAATTTAGAAATATAGCATGGATTAATAAGCGCATTTATCTCTTGGGTTTAAAAAATAAAAAGACAGAAATAAATAATAGAAATAAGGAAACTTGTAATAAATGAAACTTAATAATGGAAAGTAGGGGACATAGGATAAAAATCAAAAAGGAACCAGCAATTAAGGAGTTACTAAAATGAACTAAAACTTGGCAACTTCATTTTAGGAAAGTTATTAAAAGCATGAGAGGGGATCTAGGAACCCTAGGAGTAATTTTAGGAGCCATTAAAGGGGGGTGAGGGAATTGAGTCTTTTAATTATTAAAAAGAAATAAATTTTTGGAGAACCGTGGGGATGAGCGACACTTGGAGGACAGAGAATTTTTAGAGGTTTGTCATAAAAATTTAAATTAATAATGATTTAGGAAAGTAGGTGGGTCTCAAATTTCTATAAAAGAAGGGGAAAAGAAGGAAGAAGGGAATGAACGGTTAGCGTAACGTTACGCTGCTGGATTGTGGCTTGACGAATTGCTTGTGAGGAGTTGGGTTTATCTCAGCTGTATTGGAGTGGTAGCTCATCCTTAAAGACGAGATGAGAATCTAGTCTTATCTTTGGATCTTGTGTGGCCCCTTTGCGGCTCGGGGGGCTAAGGGGGAAGCAGAGTACCCCTAGCGATTGGCTGGGAGGTACCGGTGAGCTTTCTGCGGTCGGCGAGCAAGAGCAGCATGGAGTGTGGGACACGACACGGAGTGCGGATCGACCTCCGAAGCAGGCGAAAGGAAAAGGTATGATTTCTAATTCTCGTAGAGTAGAATGCTTTTGGATATAGGGATAGATTGGCCTGGGTTTGAGTTGGTAAAATGATGTTAGCATGACGACTGAAATTTTTATATAGTCTGGCTGTATGATTGATGCGAGAATTCTGTGTCCTTCCTTGGATCTATGCCTTTTTCCCACCACGCCATACACTTTTATCTTTGTCTGCGATTGACCCCTCCGATTTAGTTTAACCCTGGCACTTGCTGCATTTCGTCTCTATAATTTTATATTGAATCCCAATACTTGGTCTGGTCCTTGATCGCATTTTTAGTCTTGTAGTTGCTGCTATGGTAATATAGTGTTTCTCTGTGTTTTGGTTCAATCTCCAACGTTTTCCTTTTTATTTAAAGTCTCTGCGTTTATAGCGAAATTCTCTGTGATTTTTATATCAGGTCAAGATAAAATTGTTTCCCTGCGCTTCCCTTAGGTTTTCAACTTAGTGGACCCAGTTTGGATAGTCTTAAACTCAACGCTTTTGGGGAGGTTAAACTCTACCTTTCTGTGGGTGTTTTATTTCCCTATGGTCTGGTGTAGTTAAACATTTGGTTGGATAGAGACTCCTTGCTTTGGGTTTGTATTTCCTGGCGATGGATGGAGGCTTCTCCCCATTGGTCTTTCACTTAACCACTGCGCCTTTTTATCTATTCGACTTTCCTAGCGACTCGAGAAGGATGCCCACTCACCTCAGCCACTTTTCTTACGTTTTCTGTTGTACTTTTCTGCTATTCTGGTGTTGTCACGTGCTGGAGGATACCCCGCTGAATCGCGCCCTGATCTTCGATTTTTTTTCTTCTTCTGCAGTTGTTGTTTCTCCCAGCCTGTTGATTGCTCAAATTTCCTCGGTGTCTGGAAGATTGTCTCAGCGATTGCTGGTCGAATATTCCCTCTGCGTGTGGCTTTCTATCTCAGCATCGACCGTGAGGAATTTCTCTGCGTTTGATTTTGACTTTCTCTGCACATTTTCTCTCGGGGTATCTTCTTCCTGGCGATTCAGCCATCTCTGGCAGCTAACCGTTTCCCTCTGTTGTGTAGCAGCGTTCCTATAGGAGATCGAATCCCTTTGTATCTGCGCCAAATACCCACATATTTCCTTTTTCCTCCTTTCCATTTACTGAAATTAACTGACAATCTCACCATCTGTTGAATTACGGGTACGTTTTGTTCCTGGTCTTCTATTCAATAACGGAACCCTAGGTTGATTCTTCAATGCATATGACAGGTATTCACACGTTGAATATATAGACGTGTGTGTGTAGGCTTAAAAGTAGAGGGTTCGGTCATTTACCAAACATGGTTCAGAGCTCATTATAATTAAAGGATTTAGTAGGTTCAATTCACAACACTGGAATTTCCTTACCATCTGATTTAAAAGGTTTTCCCTCGATTTTAGTTATCATGGTAAAAAATCGTATATTTTATTACCAACCTTTGTAACTAGAAGCCTTCTCTATATTGAATTTTTATTTATTGTTATTTTAATTATTGTCATCCTTAACATTGTTATTTTGTCATTCTCGAATATTCTTAAAAGGTGTCATTTTAAATCTGGTTTGTTTTATATATTGTCATTTTAAATATGAGATTATATTGTAATTTCCAAATATGATGTTACCTTTAATTATGATGTTATTTTTAAATGTGAAGTTATATTGTTACTTCCAATTATGATGTGACTTATAATTACAATGTTATTTTTATTGCATTACATGGGTTCTTAATGAATTTCCTTTTTATAGTAGGATGGAAGGTAGCATAGTTTTGTTAAATGCGATCCTAATATAAAGACAATTACGTGGGAGTTTTGTCCAAGTTAGGAATTTTAGTGGTTATGCATTAATTGGTTATTCGTTGGTTATGCATTGTTATTCGTTAATTGTTTCTCTTTTCATTAAATTGTTATTCCTTAATAATAAATTGTTATTCTCTAAATGGTTACTCATTAATTTCTCTAATCTATTCTAAGAGTAAATACATGGTTAGTATGGTCAAGATTTTGGTAGCTTCATTGTTAAAATAACAACAAAGGTCAGGTCATTATTATTTTAATTAAATGATTGGTGATATAGAAGGCAATGACCTGGATGTGATATGGTGATGTTAGGGTAATATCTTTAGGCAAGGGAGAATGTTATGGCATACATAATTATCGTCGAATGATTGTTGATGGACCTCGGTCTTCTTCTCATGTAGAAATGTAATGATACGGTTTTATTTTTAAGGATATCATAAATGGTGTTAGTAATGTGTAAAGGTATTGTTTAGGAAATGTTGTTACAGTAACACGTAAAGGAATGTCTTGAACAATGGTTATAAATTTTGTAATTGTGATATATTGTTTTGAAATTGTAATTGCATTGTTCATGCCATATCAATAAATTGCAATGTTAGAGTTGATATCATCGAAATTGTGATCATTGTCTGATTTAAAATATTATTGTAATTAGGCATGTAATGGTATGGATTATCTTATTGCAATGGTAGTGTAAACTTTTGTTATTGATAAAACATATATGGTGGAATGTCCTGGATTTACGCGCAATAAATTACTAGGAGTTAGTAAATGAGGGTTGATGCCCTTTTAATTAATGTTGAACTTGGGTGTTCGTTGTCGGAGTCCTTCTTGTCGTGCGCCTTCCGTAAAGGATGTAGTCGTCCTTCTTGATTATGTTGTACTTGATAGTATTCAGTTGGTTTCTAGGTCGGTTGTGTCGGGCAGGATATAGACACCTCATGTAGTTTAGTATATATGTCTGTGTGTGTGTTTTTTCTGTGTAAGGAATCCAGTGCCGTATCAAGAGTCTCGGGCCCCTTAAAGGCAGGGTTTCCACTCTTGCGACACACCTGACAGAGATTACTAGTTTTTGCCTAAGCAGTCGTCCAAGAGCCTGTCTAATATTCTTTCGAGAAGACATAAGACTAAAAGCCCTTCTTTTCTGTGCAGAAATAGTAAACTCTACTATTGGATTCTTCCTTCTATGATTGTATTGTACTTAACACCTGGTGTCTTTTTCTGCTTATAGATGCTAGTTGTATGCCTTATGTCTAGGGGCGTTTATTGCTTGTTGTCACTGTGATATGTCGGGATCGTCTTGTTGTGTTCATCTTACTTGCATCTTGTTCTAGGTCGGGTTACTAGTTTATGCCTGAGCAGTCGGCCAGGAGCCTGTCTAATCTTCTTTTGAGAAGACATAAGACTAAATGCCCTGCTTTCCTGTGCAGAAATAGTAACCCTAACACCATGGATTCTTCCCTCTGTGTTCTTACTGTGCACCCACAGTATGTCTTAATGTTTCTGTTGTGCACCTCATGCCTATTATCACATATTGTTGCAGTTACTCGTTGTGTGCTTTCAAACTTCTTTTGCTGAACATCGTGGTTGCGTCTTGTTGGTTTTCGAGTGGCAACATAGAGTCAAGTGTGTTTGTTACTTCTACCCATGCACACACACCTTAAACAAAAAAATAAAAATAAAATTTGCACCTGTTCTTAGAGTTGTTGTCGTAACGAGGAGGTCGTTACATATGGTATGAGAGCGGGTTCTACCCGCAACTTGGGATTCGCTATGGCTTCCGTTGACATGATTATATTTGATTATTCTGTTGCTAATTGAGATGATTGTGTGTGTGCAGGTAATCGTGTTTAGAGGACGCCGCAGAGGCAGACGACGGGGTGCTAGTGGAGGAGGCGTGACGCCTCCAGCAGCATCCACGCCTGAGGGATCTAACCCCCATGGAGGCGAGCAGGTTCTTGGACAGGATCAGATCACAGTTTTTGATGTCGTGGGGATGATGAGATATTTTTAGCGCATGTCCGAGGCACTAATCATTCGATTGGACAGAGATGAGGCCAGGGCGCCATCACCTGCTGAGGTTCCGCCGCGCGCACCGGCTGTTACAGGTAGCATTCACCGTGAACTCGAGAAGGTAAAATTTCCCGAGTTCTTTAGTTCCCTGGACGACGCAGCCACTGAGGCATGGTTGGAGAATATGGCGATGTGCTTCGCACTTCACGATTATACCTCCAACATGAAGGTCCGCATGACGGTCTTTCAACTAAAGGGGAGCGCTCTTCTATGGTGGAAGACATTCCTACCGCAACTAAACATGGCCGTCGAAGACGTGTCATGGGAACTGTTCGAGGAACACTTCCAAGAGAGGTATATTTCAGAGGAATTCATTGAGCACCAGCTCATTGAGTTCAACGCATTACGACAGGGAGGTCATACAGTGCCCGAGTAGGAGGCACGTTTTATGGAGCTGCTCCGGTATGCTCCGCACCTAAACACTGAGAAGCTCAAGGTCAACAGGTTTGTGTTTGGCCTTAACGATAGCCTGCATGCAAAGGTTAGGATTATGATGCCTCAAACCTTGCACGACGCTATCCAAAAGGCCCTCATAGCAGAGGAGGAGCTTATCAGTGGGGGTCAGACCAGAACTCCAGTGAGACCTGAAGGAAAGGGTTCATCTGGTACGCCGCAGTAGCAGACACCAGCGAGACATACGCTGGGGTATCGTGGCATCCGGAGGGGATCCAAGTTCACTACACCTCGACGACTGCCGCCTCAGCAGCGGACACCTTATCGAGGACCACAACAGTAGCAACAGTGTCGCCCGCAGCAGCAGCAGTTTAGGCCTGTTCAGCAGAACAGACCAGGGTTCCAGGCTGGTGGGTAGTCATCTTCTACTTCGGGTACCAGGACTACTAGGCCGAAGAAGGGGTGTTGGACATGTGGGGAGCCACACTACCAGTGCGACTATCCTGTGGAGAGGACCAGAGCGTCCGGATCAGCCGGACCCACTATAGTGGGAGATATGGGCAAGGCCCATCGGATTCACACAGCGGTGAATAATTGCCAGGAAGAGCACCAGTCGACTGTGCTCGAGACGATAGGTACTGTCACTGACCAGACCCTTAGTATTTTGATAGACCCAGGTGCTACTAAGAGTTTTATTTCTGGTGCAGTGCTAAAAATGATTAAGGTAAAGGCAGTCGAACAAGATGAGTTTAGCTTGGTGGGGATGGCTTCTAGATCCAAACAGAAGGTTGGAGGAAAGGTTACGGGCTGTGCCCTTAACCTGGGAGAGTTTGTCAAGAGGGTCAACTTGTATGTCACGATCTTAGGATCTTATGACGTCGTGATCGGCATGGATTGGTTGGAATCGCATGAGGTGATACTCAACTGTAAGATGAAACGGTTGAGCTTAGTCGATGATGATGGACAAAGACGCGTGATAGTAGGATGGAACTAGGGAGTATTCCTGAGGTTCGTCTCTTCCTTACAGTTACGAAAGAGTATGTGCAAGGGGTGCAAGCTTTATGCGATCCTTGCGCTAAATGAAAATAGAGTAGTAGAAGGTCTAGAACACCTTCCAGTGGTGAAGGAGTTTGCAGACGTATTTCCAGAGGAGTTGCGTGGGATGCCGCCAGAGAGAGAATTGGAGTTTACTATAGACCTGAAACTGGGGACCGAACCGATAGCAAGAACTCCTTATTGGATGTCGACCTCGGAGTTGCAAGAGTTAAAAATGCCACTGAAGGAGTTGCTGGACCTAGGACTGATACGTCCTAGTGTGTCACCGTGGGGTGCACCGGTTATTTTCATTCGAAAGAAGGATATATCGTGGGGGATTTGCATTGACTACCGTCAACTGAACAAGGATACGATCAAGAATCAGTATCCCTTGCCAAGAATTGATGATGTGTTCGATCAAATGAAGGGTGTGACGGTCTTCTCCAAGATCGATTTGCGATCAGGGTATCACCAGTTACGGATCAAGGAGGATGACCTCCCTAAGACCGCTTTTAAGACAAGATTTGGACATTACGAGTTTACTGTTTTACCGTTTGGATTGACAAATTCCCCAGGGGTATTCGTGAGTTTGATGAACAGGGTGTTCCACGAGTACTTGGACAAGTTCGTACAAGTATTCATTGACGATATTTTGATCTACTCTCAGACGACGAAGGAGCATGAAGAGCACTTGCGCTTGGTGCTATGATGTTTACGAGAATACAAATTATATGGGAAGTTGTCCAAATGCTCTTCTTATCAATCGAGGATTCACTACTTAGGGCATGTCATCTCTGGTGAAGGTATCACCGTGGATCTAGCCAAGGTTGAGGCTATTATGGAATGGTCTGCGCCGACGAATGTCACAGAAGTGCGTATCTTTATGGGTTTAGTGGGATACTATCGATGGTTTGTCGAGGGTTTTTCGAAGATAGAAAATCCGATCACGGAATTGCAGAAGAAAAACAAGAAGTTTGTTTGGACAGAGAAATGTGTGGAAGCATTTTGGAGGCTTAAAGAGTTGTTGAGAACAACGCCGATACTAAAGGTCCCTGACATGGACGCAGACTTCTTGGTATGCACTGATGCATCCAAGGAAGGGTTAGGCAGAGTCTTAATGCAAGACGGATGAGTGATTGCTTACATTTTCAGGAAACTAAGAAGGCATGAGGAGAACTACGCGACGTACGATTTGGAGTTATTAGCCATTGTATATGCTTTGAAGGTTTGGAGACACTACCTTGTTGGACTAAAATTTGAATTAAAGACTGATCATTGTGGACTACAACACATTTTTACGCAAAGCGACCTGAACGCGCGACAACGACATTGGTCGGAATTGCTTAGCGAGTACGACTTCGATGATCATCCAATATATATGGACTTAGAGACAATGTAAACTAATCTAGGTGAAGAAATGCCTAATAAAATAAGAAACATGAGACTATTCATTTATATCTCAAGCATATAAATCAGAAACTTAAACTAATGAAATCAAACATTAAATAACAAATCAGATTCATTGAAGGAAACATTATTACTTTCTTACGAAAGGTCATTCGTTGATATTCCAAACATATGAACCTAATAATTTAATCTAATGAAATTCACAAACAAACATAAAATAAAAGCCTACTAAAATAAAAGTGTACCTGCTAGGCAATGGGGATCCTTCCAAGGATTCACAAGCGCACCAAAAGAAAAGTCAAATGTAGAGGATCAAAGAAGCTCTGTTTTATTCATCATCAATTGTGAATTGCAATTACAACCAGTACAATGATTCTCCAATCTAACTTCTCATTACCAACTTATAAGATATTAAGATTACAAAAATGAAGACGAAAATTAAGATTAAGATTACAAATCCAGATTACAAATGAAGGAGATAACACTCCTATTTATACAAAAGCTATGATAACAAACCCATAAATGTAAATCCACTATTCCCTCCTTTGGCCCACATAAGGATATCATAAATGGTGTTAGTAATGTGTAAAGGTATTGTTTAGGAAATGTTGTTACAGTAACACGTAAAGGAATGTCTTGAAAAATGGTTATAAATTTTGTAATTGTGATATATTGTTTTGAAATTGTAATTGCATTGTTCATGCCATATCAATAAATTGCAATGTTAGAGTTGATATCATCGAAATTGTGATCATTGTCTGATTTAAAATATTATTGTAATTAGGCATGTAATGGTATGGATTATCTTATTGCAATGGTAGTGTAAACTTTTGTTATTGATAAACCATATATAGTGGAATGTCCTGGATTTACGTGCAATAAATTACTAGGAGTTAGTAAATGAGGGTTGATGCCCTTTTAATTAATGTTGAACTTGGGTGTTTGTTGTCGGAGTCCTTCTTGTCGTGCGCCTTCCATAAAGGACGTAGTCGTCCTTCTTGATTATGTTGTACTTGATAGTATTCAATTGGTTTCTTTGTCGGTTGTGTCGGGTGGGATATAGACACCTCATGTAGTTTAGTATATATGTCTGTGTGTGTGATTTTTCTATGTAAGGAATCTAGTGTCGTATCAAGAGTCTCGGGCCCCTTAAAGGAAGGATTTCCACTCTTGCGACACACATGACAGAGATTACTAGTTTCTGCCTGAGCAGTCGACCAGGAGCCTGTCTAATCTTCTTTCGAGAAGACATAAGACTAAAAACCCTTCTTTTCTGTGCAGAAATAGTAAAATCTACTGTTGGATTCTTCCTTCTGTGACTGTACTGTACTTAACACCTGGTGTCATTTTCTGCTTACAACTGCTAGTTGTACGCCTTATGTCTAGGGGTGTTTATTGCTTGTTGTCACTGTGATATGTCGGGATCGTCTTGTTGTGTTCGTCTTGCTTGCGTCTTATTCTAGGTCGGGTTACTAGTTTCTGCCTGAGCAGTCGGCCAGGAGCCTGTCTAATCTTCTTTCGAGAAGACATAAGACTAAACACCCTACTTTCCTGTGCAGAAATAGTAACCCTAACACCATGGATTCTTCCCTCTGTGTTCTTATTGTGCACCCCCAGTATGTCTTAATGTTTTTGTTGTGCGCCTCGTGCCTATGGTCGCATATTGTTGCAGTTACTCATTGTGTGATTTTAGTCTTCTTGTGCTGAACATCGTGGTTGTGTCTTATTGGTTGTTGAGTGGCGACATAGAGTCAAGTGTGTTTTTTACTTCTACCCGCGCGCACACACCTTAAACAAAAAAAAAATAAAAAAATTGCACCTGTTCTCAGAGTTGTTGTCGTAACGAGGAGGTCATTACAGATCCCTATACATGGACATGGCCGAATACGGCCAGTCCATGTACAGAGACAAGCCCTAATTCATCGTAATCAATAGTACATAAAACTGGAAACAATGAATCTATCATATCAGTAATAAAATGAATACTGGATTACACTGGTATAGAGTTAACCAAGCTTGAAGATGCTATTATAATATAACATGAATGGATGGAATAGGTCATAGCTGGTGATTATGGTTTTCTTCTAGATAGGCTACAATGCTTGATTACAGATCTAACTTTAAGCTATGTTATGTTGAAACAAAGGAAATGATTCTCAATACAACACTGATTTGTTATCTATGAATTTTCTTATACGACTGTATTCATCATATTCAAAGATTACTGGATTATGATTATGTCCATAGCTCATGTTAGTCGTGTAAGATTAATATGGAGATACAATAAGCTCAAATAAGGATAACAACATATCAAACACACATCAGTTTAGCTATGTATTTCTCTTAGTTATTACTATGGATTCAATACTATCTATATTATGCTTATAATTATCCTTGTTACACATCATAGAACATGAACACATCTTCTTATATGAGTCATAACCCTATATTATGTTGAGATCATAGACGCATAGAGTAGAGTATCATAATTTGAATGTAAAGGTTGTTGTATTTGTATTAGTACTGAGTTAGAACCAACCCATAAATATGGAAAGGTATAAAAAGTGTATACATGTAACATATGAGCACAACCAATATAGGTCTTATTCATATTCTATACTAGGAGTAGGACCCTAATCAATAAGAGTGAAATATCGGTGTCATTATGTACTGAATATGATGGAATTACTTTAAGAAAAGAATGTAGTGTAATTCAGTTTGTTTACGGGGCTTGTTGTGGTCTCATATCATATTAGCTCATTACTTCATCATGTTCAACCCTATACAGTTAGCTAGTATGATTACAACATGCTTGATTCATGGTTCTGTACACTTACTTTATCCTCTTTGTTTCCATGATTGTAATTTTTAACAAAAAATTTAAATTTCCTAAAAAAATAAAATTTAAACATAATTTAAATTATAAATTTTGTAATGGTCATAGTGTAACACATAGCCTTTACTAAGCTAAGGGACAAGGCCATATTCATCCCTGTCCATGTACAAGGACGAATAAGGCCATGTCAACATTCTAAACAAAAATTCTAAATTTTAATTTTTAACTAAAAATTTAAATTAGCAATACTATTAGCAGAGAAGTGGAGTTTTTGTCAAAGTTGTACTTATTTTTCTCCTATTGCAACAACTACTATAGACATATTTTTGTGTTTCAAGGTTTTTTTTAGGTCTATTAAGTATTGTGATATGTATTAGGTCCTTTATGGTGATGTTTCTTTCCAGTTGTTGTCAGAGTCTAATTTTGTTTAGTTTGGGCACTATTCAGGGTAGTGGTGGCCCTGTAGCAGTCATGCTTAGTCCTTGGTCTCACTGTTTATAGTTAGAATAGATAGTTTGTGTCCTGCCCTAAAGTTAAAAGTCTCTTCAAGACTCTATTTCTTTTTTGCAACTCGTATGTCACGTGCACTTCAGTGTCATATCTTCCCCTGCTCCACCCTACGTTGGTTAAGTTAGTAGCCCTTGTAAGGTAAGACGACTTAGAGGTTTAAGAAATTAGTTGTTTGTCTATTTGCTTAGCGGCTCTATGTATTTCCTATGGAACTAGGCCTTTACTACTGGTTCTAGATCAACTTATCCTATTGCTTGGGGTACTACATGGACAGGGTTGAATATGGCCCTATCCATGTACATTGACAGGCCCGAATTCGGGCATGTCCCTATACATGGACATGGCCATATTCGTCCATGTCCATGTACAGGAAAAAGTCCAAATTCATGCATGTCCCTGTACATGGATATGGATGAATAAGGCCCTATCAACATTCTAAAAAAAAAATTCTAAATGCTAATTTTTAACTAAAAATTTAAAATTTAAACATAATTTAAATTCTAAATTCTGTAATGATCATAGTGTAATACATAGCCTTTACTAAGCTAAGGGACATGACCATATTCGGCCCTATCCATGTACAGGTACACACCCGAATTCAGGCTTGTCACTATACATGGACAGGGTAGAATACGGCCCTGTCAACAATTTAAAATTAAATTCTAAATTATAATTTTTAACTAGAAATTAAAATTTCCTAATCTAAATGTACCTGGATCGAATGCCCGCAGCTCCAACGTCCGCTTGCCCACAACTCCAACGTCTGCCCTCCTGCTGCTCCAACATCCACAAGACCGCTCGTCCACCCGCCTAAGGCAACGACTTGCAACACCAAACACCAAGTAGTATCACCAAAACCAAACTGTATGAACTAACAATTTGCAAAAACTATAGGAGGCACAATGTGCGGGTAATATATAAATCGTTCGTCGGCTGAAATATTCTTTCAGATGAAAAGATCTTTCGGCCGGAATATCTTTTGGCCAAAACGATGTTATCGTATGAAAAATATTTTTCCAGCTAAAAATGTCCACAAAAATCGAGGGTGTTGTCATGGTACCATTCGATTTGACGTCCAAAGGTTCGGTCGAAACATGTTTCGGCCGAAAAAATAGGAATTTCGGCGAAAAAAAATTAGTTCAGCCAACAAAATGTCTTTCAGAATTTTGGAGACCCGATTCTCATGAAAGTGTTACCCACCTTCATGAATTCACCCATTGAGAAAAATTTTCAAGAATTGCTTGTTGCAGGTGTTATTCATCCTAATACTAGTGCCTATTCATATCATGTGGTCATGGTACTTAAGAAAGAAGGCTCTTGGCACATGTGTCCTAACTTTTTCACCCTCAACAAACTCACCATCAAAGACAAATTTCCCACTCCTTTCATTGATTATCTCTTGGATGAATTAAGGGGTGCCCAATTCTTTACTAAAATTGATCTTCGTTCTGGCTACCACCAGATACGTATGAAAGAGGCCTAAATCCCTAATACTGCATTTGGAACTCATGATGGCCACTATGAGTTCTCGGTCATTCCCTTTGGGTTGTGTAATGCTCCCTTTCCTTTCCAAAGCCTCATGAATCATGTCTTTCATCCTTTTCTTTGTCATTTTATCTTAGTTTTCTTTGATGATATTCTCATCTATAGTAAGAAGTGGACATCCCATCTTGCCCATGTGGATCGATTTCTTCAGCTACTCTCTCAACACCAACTTTTCCTCAAACAATCTAAATGTGTTTTTGGAGCCTCAAAAGTCAAGTACTTGGGTCATATTTTTGGGAAGGAAGGTGTCAGGGTGGATCCTAAGAAGATTGAAGCTTATGAAGGATTGGCATCACCTCAAGACTCTCAAAATATTGTGTGGTTTTATGGGATTAATAAGCTATTAACGCAAGTTTGTTAAGAATTATGGAAATATTACGGCACATCTCACTGTTCTCCTTAAAAATAATTCTTTCACTTGGACTCCCACAGCTGATCAGGCTTTTCAAGCCTTGAAAGAAACTATGTGCACCACTCTTGTTCTGTCCTTTCTTGACTTCACAAAACCTTTTTCCTACAATAAGATGCTTATGAGAGAGGAATTGGAGTAGTCCTTATGCAAGATGGTTGACCTTTGACCTTTACGAGAAAACAACTATTAGAGTGACATTTCGTCCAATCAATCTATGAAAAGGAAATGATGGCTATTTTTCATGCAGTGTACCTCTGGTGCCCTTATCTATTCAGGAAATGCTTCCAAATTAAGATGGATCATCAGAGCCTCAAGTATTTTATGGAGCAACGTCCTTCATCCCCAAAGAAATAAAAATGGGTGACAATGCTATTTGGATATGATTATGAGATCATTTAAAAGAAAGAAAAAGATAATGTGGGTTCTGATGATCTTTCAAGAAAATATGAATATTAAGGGTCCATTTTTCCCTCTCCTTCATTGTTACCAAGTTGGCTTCAAGTTGTTCTCCAAGAATGGCTACAAGATCCCAAAAATTTTCATTTGATCCAACAATTGCAAGCCAATTCTCTAGCTTCCCTAGGGTACTCTTGGCACAATGATGAGCTTTGATACACAGGTCGTCTATATTTAAGTAAACATTCACAACTTAAATCCACGATGATGACCAGGTCAAACGTTCTTTTTTCTGGGATGGTATGAAACAAGACGTTCGCACTTTTGTGGTAGAATGTGATGTTTGTCAATGCAACAAGGGAGAAACAATCAAAACTCCTGGCACACTAAAACTGCTTCTGATTCCACCTGCTATTTGGAGGGATATCCCTATGGATTTCATTGTTGCATTACCTAAATCGGGAAATAAGTCATTCATCATGGTGGTAGTCGATTGTCTTTCCAAGTATGTTCATTTATGTGCTCTTCAACACCCATTTACCGCCTCCATTGTGGCTAAACTTTTCATGGCTCATGTCTTCAATCTTCATTGCATGCCTCATTCTATTGTTTATTATCGAGATCCCACTTTCACCAGCAATTTTTGGAAATAAATTTTAAGTCTATAGGGAACCCAATTGCATCTCAACACCGCCTATCATCCCTAGACGGATGGTCAAACTGAAGTTTCCAACAAGTGTTTGGAAACATATTTGAGGTGTTTTTCGTTTGAAAGAAAAAATCAATGGGCTCAATGGTTACCACTAGTTGAATGGTGGTACAACACTTCTTACCATATTGCTACTCCATGAATCCTTTTGAAGCAGTATATGGACAAAATCCACCTTTAGTTCTTTCATACATGACCAGTGTCTCGAAGCTCCAGGAGGTTGATAAAATTCTTATAGTTCATGAGGCTATTCTCTATACCCTCAAAGAGAATTTGGTCATGGCTCAGAATCGCATGAAGAAATAAATAGATCAAGGTTTCTCCGAACGTCAATTTGTTGAAGGAGACCATGTGTTTCTTAGACTACAACATTATAAGCAAACTTCACTCAAGGTTGAACATTGTCAATTATGGGTGCCCAAATTTTATGGTCCTTATATAGTTCTCAAGTGTGTGGGACAAGTGGTCTATCAGTTAGCTTTTCCCCATCATTCTAAGATCCATCCTATTTTTCATGTGTCTTTAAAGAAGGTGATTGGAACTAAGTGCCAAACTTAAACTAGCCTTCCAAAGTTGGATGAAGAAGGCTCCATCCAGTTGCAGCCACAAGTCTTGGACCAACGTAAGCATTGTCTTCATCAGTACACCATCAAGGAAGTGTTAGTACAGTGGAAATGTATAACTCCAACAAATGCCACTTGGGAGCCAACTACCATTCTACAAAAATTTTCTCATCTCAAGCCTTGAGGACAAGGTTATTTTTTAAGGGGGAGGGAATGTTATGGACCTAACCTCTCTTACCCCTCGTGTAGGTAGAATAATATATTTTCCATGTAAAAAAGGACAATATTAATAAGGCCTAGTAATAAGGAAGAACAAGTCAAATGTAATAAGACCTAATAGAAGCTTCCGCTTCTAGAAGATCTTCCTCTAGATAGTTCTTTTGGTAGATAGATTTAGTATAAACAGGAGTCTATGGTATGAAATTTTTTATTTTGAGAATTATTGTAATAGAGCGTTTCTCTGCTAGAGGTTTCCCCATCGAAGAGACATGTGAACATTGTTTCCTATCATTAAAAGTATTATTTTGGTACTGTGGTTTCATCTATTGTGTTGTTCCATTGTTATTATCTGCAATATTTTTGTTTTCAACTATTATAATAGATCTGGTACCTTACAAACAATTTCTAATTCAATAACTAATTTTCTATGAAATCGTTAAATTTATTTAACCTACTCAACTCAAATGTTCAATTGGATATTCTTTTATTTAAGGTATCGAAAATGACTACAAATGCAAGTTTCTCAAAATATGGTTTTTTCGGAAACAAATATTAATTTAGAAAGGATGCACCTGCTACAAGTTCTTGATGCTACTTATGTTTGAAGGAATGCTCATCGGAAAATAATTGAAAGGCTACTCCAATTTTTTAACAAGGAAAATGTAAATTTAAATTGATAGAAAGAAAGAAGGTTCTACTACTTTTCCAAAACACTTGTTGATAAAATAACGAAAGGAGCCAAATAGACGGGTATTCAATAAATATGATAGTCTAGATATTTAGCAATTCAATTTTAAAATAGGAATATTCTTGAGATTAAAGTTAATATTCTCTTGATATTAGAATGGGTTAAATTTTTTTTTTAGATTTTGATCACAATAAAAAAAAAATGAACAGCAAGCTTCCTCTTGCTCATTAGAAAATGTCTCCAACAAACAGCTTTAGCCAGAAATATTTCCATAAACTATGTGTTGATCTTAGTTTGGGACATTTTGTGCTAGCCTATACCAATTTCAAAAGATAAAAGTTTTTCATTCAAATTTTGATGTTGAATATATTTTTATACAAACAAGTAAATTGCAAAATAATAATAAAATCTAAAAAAACAAAAAAAATAAATTCAAGTTAATGAATTTCTTAGTCGATACATTCCCTAACCTATAGAAAAATATAAATTTGCTCTGCCCTCCCTTTACGCCATGAAGAGGACCCCGCCTTTTCTTGATTTCCTAATATGGTGATTTCTTATCTACCAACAACCACATATCAAGAAGCACATCGAGCCTTTGATTATCAATCTCATAGAAAAGTAAGGAAAAATTTGTTTGTCTTGCTTTGAGTCCATGCATGAGAACATGATGTAATTCACTTAGTACTATCTTCACAAGTCTATAAGTATTTTTTCTTAGTCTACAACCTTTTCTTCTTACTTAAAAAGGTTGCAAAGCCAAATTACAATATGCAGAATTATACTTTGATTTCTGGGTATTGAAATTTCGTTCATATTTTTTTTTTTTCTAATATGGAATGACACACAAAGTATCTAGTTGACCAGAGGAGAGGTTTTATATTCTTTTATTTGTATTCATTCAACATGAAGAACATTGAGTTTTATATCATCGTCACAAACTAGCTATCAATTTTTTCAAGCGAGTCGACAAAACCATTGTTCCAAAAACCATATTTCTAAAAGCAAGGAAACACTAATATAAACAAAATTTTCAAAAATACTAAGAGTTTTTTCCTAACATAAATTTTTAAGCAGGGTTCTAATCGCTATAAGTTATTAAGGCTATTTTTATTCATGTAAATATTAGCTATAGAATAAATAAACAATAAACAAATATCTTTTTAACCAAAACAATTTAAACATAAATACACAAGGACCAACTTGCTATTACAAAGCACATGTTAGCAGAAAAGTGAAAGTAGGCTTTCAATTACAAAATTAGCAACTTTAACAAACAAATATATTTTTAACCAAAACAATTTAAACATAAATACACAAGGACCAACTTGCTATGGCAAAGCACATGTTAGCAGAAAAGTGAAAGTAGGCTTTCAATTACAAATTTAGCAACTTTGGCAATGTAGTGATTGAGTGTTTCACTTTAGAAAATGGAATATTCACATTATGCATTCACATTAGGGTGGTACATCCATTTACAAACAAATGAACCTTTCAAGATTTGTACACATAAAGTGATTAAGAATTTTATTTCTCAAAATCTCTTCCATATTTTTATTTCATGTTTTGTTTTGTAAAGTTGCATGGTAAAAAACATTTAAACAATTAAATATAATACCTTTTATAGAATTCAAAATTTGTCCACATAAAGTGACTAAGACTTTTACTTATCAAAATCTCTTCCATATCTTTATTTCAAATTATGTTTTGTTTTGTAAAATTGCATGGTAAAAAACATTTAAACAATTAAATATAGTACCTTCCTTAGAATTCAAGATCTGACCACATAAAGTGACTAAGATTTATATTTATCAAAATCACTTCCATATCTTTATTATAAATTATGTTTTGTTTTGTAAAGTTGCATGATAAAAAAACATTTATACAATAAAACATAGTTTTCTTACATATTGCATCAATACAATGTCAATACATTTAATTTCATATTATACTAATTATTACTAATACTTTATATTAAATTTGTTAAGTTCTCAAAGACAAGTATTGTGTTAAAAGATATATTTTTCATCACATCAAGAAACAGCAA
>JZKD02S2187680.1:280429-290519 GCA_000966675.3 Picea glauca
ACATCAAACAATATTGGGTCCATTACCCAAACCTTTTTTCTACGAGGCTTTCTTCAAGGGTTGACATCAATGACAACCAACCTTAATCAACAATCTCCCCCTTTGGCATTGATGGCAACACTCTGATGCAATACTTAAATCATATCACTCATGCTCCCCCTGGAACCATGCCTCTGTCCTCTGCATCTGATAAATCTGCCTCTGTACTCTACATCTAATAAATATTCTCCCCCTAGAACCATGCCTCTATCCTCTGCATATGATAAATTTTCTCCCCCTGGAACCATGCCTCTGTCCTATGCATATGATAAATCTCTCCCCCTTTGTCATCAATGGAAAAGGTATCTTTCCATCTGGGGTTGCTCCCCCTGACTGAACTGTCCCCTTATGGTGCTTCCTTGTGTACATCTAAGACATATAAGGTAATCATTCAAAAAGAATTCAAAAATCATTCATTTTGCAGTAGAAATAACTCCAAGTCTTTGGTGAAGATATTCAAAGGCTTCCCGTGGAAGTGGTTTTGTACAGATGTATGCCACTTGTTCTTTTGTGCCCACATGCTCAACTCTGATGTTCTTTTTTTCAACCTCTTCCCGTAGAAAGTGATACTTGATTGTGATGCAGGCCCACCACCCAGGGCACGTCTGCTCACAAGACCTTCCTCTACTGGCCAGAAGAACTTAAAAATTTCTTTTGATTCCCTATCAGGAATCTTCCACACCCACAACAACTCTCCTTAACAATCTCCCTGCTTAAACTAGGAAATCGGACTTTGCATGATCGTGTGTCTCGTGGTCACGAATTCAGGTCTTTTGAATCCCCGACAACCCGATGGCTCCAAACACAGGTGGATGACTTTTGTCGAGATTTCTCCCATCGGGAAAATCGACATTTGCGTTGTCGTCGAAAACTTACCTCACAGATCCCCAATTCCCAATATACCGATACTTTGGTGTGGTGTGACACCTACTCACCTCTCTGACCCTGGTGGTCCCCACTCTGTCCTTGTATCCATCGGGAAATCGCGTATTGTAATATCGCGATTCCTGTAGTCAGGTGCACGGGACTTTCAATTCCCCAAACTCTGATACAAAATTCCACTTGTCCTCTGCTCTAGCGCCTGTGGCCCACACTCTTGTGGCAATCGGAAAATTGCATTTCGGGGTTTCGCGATTTCAAATGCAATGGTTCACAGAACTTCCAAAGTTTCAAACCCCGATGTGTGATGACACCTATCCACTGTCGCGTCTTCCATGGCCCCAACTTTGGCTACCGAGATATCATGTTTCGCGATATCGCGGTTCTTTATGCGACGGTTCCTTTGTCTTTAGAAACTCCGAAATGCCGAACCTTGAGTCGCTCTGGATTTCTGACGCGTGTCTTGTCCGATATTCATGGCTATGATTCTGTCAGTGTTTCAAGACTCGAGGGGTCTCGAGTTTCTTGACTTCCAAAACACCGATGCCTCCAATATCTCGATGCCTCCCCGGAACTCTCCTTTTCTCACTAGGACTTAACCCCAGCGCAACTCCTGCCAAATCTGAAGGTTGGCGGGAAATCAATTGTTGATCCAACGAATCACAATCTTCTGAGATCGAACTTTTGGATGTAACTGTAACCTCGCCGCTATTCCAGAAAATCCAACGCCTAATGAGATTTTGTGAATCCTCTCCAAAAGATATGGGCCGTGAGTTTCTCCTCCTTGAAGATTTCTTGAGAATGACTAAGTATTCCTTCTCATAACTTTTCCTCCAGCACATGCACTTTCAACTCTTGTTGAACATTCCATGTCACAAAATTCTTGTGCTCTCCTTTGATGATTTCTTGAAGGTTCTATACCTCCTGATATTTCTCACTCTGATTCTTTCAGAGAGACTTGCACGCACTCCTTGCGGCAAACATTCAACAACTCCCAAGTGTTGAATCCTTTCGACTCTACGCACTCCTGCAGCAGCAGTCTTTGATTGCTTTGCCCAGAATCACAACTCTGAGGCTTATCTTCTACCTGCGCACTCCTTGCACGGCTTCAGCAACCCAAATTCCCTTCTGGGTGAATAAGAACAAGAGTTAAACTACCTGAGCTTCCATCAACGCACTCCTTGCGGATGACTTCAACTACACTCCTTGCAGGAATCTTCGCTCAGATAGAGAAACAATTGAAACTCATTCCATCTCCCCTTCAGACTTCAGTTTGAAACATGAAATCACATGCACATCATCTCAAAGAAAATACATAACAGAAAACAAACATTCATGAGCATATCCACGACAATACATAGAGAACAACACAAACCATGGACTTGAATCAAAGCTTTCTTCTATTAATTCAAATGTCTGTACATGGGTGTTCTTCACACAGCTCTCTGCTTTCTCTTCTTCCTGAATGTTCTATCTATTCTGAATTATGTTGGCTCTCTCTCTAATGTTACAATCATACAACAAGGGTGTCTATATCCATTTTCCCTCCTTTCATCTAAAACTGTCTAATCGGGAAATAAATCCTATCTACCTGCATTAACTAGATTAAATGCCTCCTATCTACTAAGGACGAGAGCATGTCGCTCAAGGTCCAATACAATATACAAAAGGTTCTCCTTCATAAATGGTTCATTGAAGGTTTGGCGCATCATTTCCCAAAAGTTTTCAAAGCAATATGTCATGTGTTAAAAAAAACACATGTGCTGGCTCCACGCTCGCTTTGGTAATTGCGATGCTCCTGCACCATACTCCCTTGCTTGAAAGATTTCATGGGCTCCTATCCATGAGCTCCTGCACAGTCTGTCCATGATTTTGAACCTCTGCTTCAGTCTCCCAGCTGGCATCTTCCACTGGATGGCCCTTTCATTTGACCAGATACTCGAAGTATTGCTTCCACCTGGTTTTTTTGCTCACCTTCTTGTTGAGTATACGCTCCATCTGTGCCTTCTCTGCAATCGACATCTTCTTCTTCCACTAGAATTTTGTTTTCTCACCACTTGTTCCTGTTTCCTTAGCTTTGTATGGATACAAATCTAAGACATTGAATATCGGAGATATTCTGATCCCATCGGGTAACTCAATCTCATAAGCTTTTTCTATGAATTTCTTCAGGACCCTGCATGACCCAATTTTATTCATCTTTAACTTGTTGTATGTTCCTCTTGGGAACCTTTCCTTCCTCAGATGTGCCAGAACTAGATCACCAACTTCGAATTGAAGTTGTCTCCTATGCTGATATGCTCTGCGCTTGTACTCCTGGCTTGATTTTAGCAACCCCTCCTTCACTCTGCTGTGAAGTTTTTTTATTGTCTTAGAAAATTCTTCTACACTAGCACTGCTAGTAGCAGTCTGCTCTGAATCCCTCAATTCAGAAACTCCTCTCGGCTGCATGCCATATATAATCTGAAATGGACTTTTTCCTGTGCTCCTATTCACTGAGTCATTATAAGAAAACTTTGCTTGGGGTAATATATTATCCCAACTGCTGTGGTGCTCTGCCACCAGGATTCTCAGCAAGTCTCCCAGACTTCTATTTACCACCTTTTTTTTCCCATCCATCTGAGGATGATAAGCATAACTAAACATCACGTTAGTCCCCATATTCTGCCAGAGCATCCTCCAGAAATGTCCAATGAATTCCGTATCCCTGTCTGAAACTATACTTTTCGGCAATCCATGAAGTTGAATGACCTCCTTGAAAAATAGGTTTGCGATGTGGGTTGCATCGCTGGTCTTCTGGCATGGAATGAAGTGTGCCATATTAGAAAACATGTCAACCACCACAAAGATTGAATCATGTCCTCTTTGCATCCTAGGCAATCCCAATATGAAATCCATGTTGATTTCATCCCACGGCTTGTCTGGTATGGGAAATGGCTGATAAAAACCCCCATTTTGCTTCCTCCCCTTTGAATGCTAGCAAATCCTGCATCTTTCTACAAACTTCTTGACCTCTTCTCGCATCCCTGGCAAAAAGTACGACTCTCTCAACTTTGCGAATGTCTTATCATGCCCGAAGTGTCGGGCCAATCCTCCGTTGTGCTTCTCCTTTAATAGATTCTCCCTTATGAAGCAATTTGGAATACACAGTTGATTGCCTCTAAATAGAAATCCTTCCTGGATCATGTATTCGTCCCATTTTCTACGATCTCTGAGAACTAGATTCTCAGTTGCTTCATACGCTTCCTTAAAATCCTGTTCATCTGCATACATGTCTCTGAGATCATCAAAGCCTAATGTCCTGACTTTGAATTCCTGCAACAGTAAACATTTCCTGCTCAAAGCATCAGCCACTTTGTTAGCAATACCAGAATATGTTTTAGATCAAAAGTGAAATTATGCATGTATTCTACCCATTTAACATGCCTCTGATTCAACTTTTCCTGTTGAGTCACAAACTATAATGCATGGTTATCACTATATAAAACAAATTCCTTTGGAATCAAATAGTGCCTCCATTTTTTCAATGCCTGGATGATGGCATAGAATTCCTTATCATACATGGAATACTTTTCCTTTGCTTCATTCAGCTTCTCGCTGAAATATGCAATTGGTCTGTCCTCTTGGCTCAAGACCGCTCCTATGGAAAATCCACTCGCATCACATTTTACTTGGAACATATTCTTAAAATCCGGCAACACCAAAACCGGTTGTTCCATGATCTTCCGTTTCAACAGATTGAAACTCTTCTCTGCCTCTTCAGTCCAATGA
The DNA here is from genome assembly GCA_000966675.3 of Picea glauca. NCBI lineage: Eukaryota > Viridiplantae > Streptophyta > Pinopsida > Pinales > Pinaceae > Picea > Picea glauca. The sequence goes on from JZKD02S2187680.1 coordinate 285,119, forward strand.
AAATATTTATGTCTTTTCTTAACTGTGTCCATCATCGATGTGCTAATCCCACTGAAATTTCTGATGAACTTTCGGTAGAAACTAGCCAGTCCATTAAAACTTCTCACCTCGAAAACATTTCTCGGTGATGGCCAATTTTTAATTACCTCCACCTTACCTGGATCCATATTTAATTCATTCGCTGATATGAAAAATCCCAAGTAAATGAGTTATGTCTTCATAAATGAAGATTTCCTCATGTTGATCAACAACTTCTCCTGCTGTAGCTTCTTCATTACTGCAGCTAAATGCTTCGGATGTTATGCCTCTGATTTACTGTAAATCAGTATGTCATCCAAATAAACAATGACAAACTTACCAATGAATTCCCTCAGGACATCATTAATCAACCTCATGAAGGTACTCGGCGCATTCGTCAAGCCAAATGGCATGACTAGCCATTTGTACAACCCTTCGTTGGTTTTGAAGGCTATCTTCCACTCATCGCCTTCCCTCATGCCAATCTGATGGTATCCGCTTTTCAAATCAACCTTTGAAAAAAAATTGTCTCCACTTAAACAGTCCATCAAGTCATCCATCCGTGGCAATGGAAACCTGTACCTAATGGTTATCTTGTTAATGGCTCTGGAATAGATGCACATTCTCCAGCCTCCATCTTTCTTTGGACTCAGTACCATTGGAACGACACACGGGCTTAAACTTTCCCTGATCATCCCTTTATCTAACAGTTCTTGTGCCTGTCTTTTAACCTCTTCGTTCTCCTGCGGCGTCAACCTGTACGTGGATTTATTTGGCAAACTAGCTCCTGGTGTGTGGTCTATATGGTGACTTACGCTCCTCATCGATGACAACGAATGAGGTAATTTGTCTACCACAATGTCAGCGAACTTTTACAGGAGTTCCCGAATTTCTTCCGGCAAATCATCCACTCTTGTGCTGGTCAAAACAATTTTGGGTTTCCTGACCACAAAGAATTGTGGATCTTCCTTCTTCTTTACTTCCATAAGAAGTTCCTTCCCACTCATGAGAAGTACAATATTTATCGTTTCTGGTTTTACTTCTTTATGTTTAATTAGAAGTAACATATGTGCTCTCCTGTTCTTCTCCAAAGTATATGTACTCATCTTCCCATCATGAACTACGTTTCGGTCATATCTCCATGGTCTGCCCAACAATAAATGACATACATCCATAGGGATAACATCACAAAGTATTTTATCATTGTACCCTCCAATTTTCAATTCAACTAAACACTGTTTAGTGACATTTACTTGATGTCCCTTCTGTAGCCATGAAACTTTATATGGACTCGAATGATCAATCGTCTCCAGCTCCAGTTTCTCCACCATCTTGGTTGAAACGAGATTATCTGTGCTATCGCTGTCCACGATAACCTTGCACACCTTGTCTTTGGTATTGCATGCAATTCTGAAAAGTTTGTTTCTTTGAGCTGTGTCCTCCACCTCCTTCTCGGGTGTTAAGAGAACTTTACGCATCATCAATGACCTTCCGTCTTCTGCATCTTCTACTTCAGCATATCACCTCTGTGCCTCGGCGATGTGAGCTTCTCCTCCATCCTTCTTCTTATCTGGACATTCAAATGACTTGTGTCCATTCTTTCCACACGTGAAGCATGTGATGACTCCACCTCTGCCTCTTCCTCTACCTCTGGTATGAGGAAATGTGTTATTATCAGCGTATCCTCCACCCTGTTCTGTATGTTTCCCTTGTTGTTTAGAGTTCTAGCCTCACTGTGAACTTCCACCTCTTTCTATTTTATTTTGAGGCTTCTTCCAGTCGTCCTTGGATTTCTGGAACCTATCTTGGGAAACTGACTTACCTTTGGGCTAGCTCCTACCTCAGCCTCGCTGTCCTAGCTTACGGCTCAGCTTCTCTTCAGATTTCAATGCGATTTGATATACATCCTCCATCGTTTGGATGGTTATCATACTCATCTCATCCTGGATATCGTATCTCAAGCCATTCATATACCTGGAAAATTTTTCATCATCACTCTCCCGATGACCTGCTCTGATATTTATCTTGCAGAATTCCTCAGTATACTCCTTCACTATCACCAGCTTTTGTCTCAGGTTCGTCATTCTCCTAAACAGTGTGATTTGATAATCCCTTGGGATGAACTTTTCCTTCATCTTTGCAATAGTTCGATCCCAGCTTTTAATCTTTTGCTTGCCTTTGCAGCATCTATCTGCTTGAAGCTCGTCCCACCATAATGTTGTGTGTCCCTTCAATCTTGTGACAACATTCCTAACCTTCTTATCTTCTTCGATATCTTCATAATTGAAATAAGTGTCAAGAGATCTAATCCAGTCTAGAAGCTCTTCTACATCCAGATTCCCTTCATAAGCTGGAATGTCCACCTTTGTTTTCAAACTCATTCGGGCGATAGCCTTAATTAATCTCTCATTGGCCACATCTTTGGCTGCAACTTCTTCTTCTTGTTCGACTTCAACTTCGCCTTCGGAGTCACTTAGATCTCCAGCACTGGCTGTGCGTCTCTGCGCTGCCTCCATATCTTCTAGTCTCGCTTGGAGATCATGTATCTATCTCTCCATTTTTGGATTATGTGCTTGTCTCCCTCTTCTTCTCTGGTTCTCCCTATCCTCTAGATCGGGTGATTGTCTTTCTCTCCTTGGCGGGATGATGACATTTTCTTTTCTTCTCTACTACAGAAAGCAAATAAATTTTGTTTCTCTGATACCACTCTGAAGCAGGCGCGCCACCTAGGGAACGTTCGCTCACAGGATCTTCCTCTACTGGCCCAAAGAACTTAAAAAGTTCTTTTGATTCCCTATCTAGAATCTTCTACACCCACAACAACTCTCCTTAACAATCTCCCTGCTTAAACTGGGAAATCGGACTTCGTGTGATCACGAGTCTCATGGTCATGAATTCAAGTCTTTTGAATCCCCGAAAAGCCAATGGCTCCAAACACAGGTGGATGAATTTTGTCAAGATTTCTTCCGTCGGTAAAATCGACACTTGTGCTATCATAGACAACTTACCTCACAGATCCCCGATTCCTGATATACTGATACTTTGGTGTGGTGTGACACCTATTCACCTCTCTGACCTTGGTGGTCCCCACTCTGTCCCTGTATCTGTCAGGAAATCGTGTATTGTAATATCGCGATTCTTGTTTTCAGGTGCACAGGACTTTCAATTCCCCGAACTCCGATACAAATTGCCACCTGTCCTTTGCTGTAGCGCCTGTGGCCCACACTCCTATGGTGATCGGAAAATCGCATTTCGGATTTTCGCGATTTCAGATGCAATGGTTCACAGAACTTCCAAAGTTCCGAACCCCAATGTGCGATGACACCTGTTCACTGTCGCGTCTTCTGTGGCCCTAACTTTGGCTGTCAAGATATCGCATTTCGCGTTATCGCGGTTCCTGATGCGACGATTCCTTTGTCTTCAGAAACCCCGAAATGTCGAACCCCGAATCGCTCCGAAATTATTGCGCGTGTCCTGTCCGACATTCATGGCTATGATTCCGTCGATGTTTAGAGACTCGAGGGGTCTCCAGTTTCTTGACTTCCAAAACACCGATGCCTCCAATATCCTGATGCCTCCCCGAAACTCTCTTTTTCTCACTAGGGCTTAACCCTAGCGCAATTCCTGCCAAATCTAACGGTTGGCGGGAAATCGACTGTTGATCCAACGACTCACAATCTTCTGAGCTTGAACTTCTGGATGTAACTGTAACCTCGCCGCTATTCCCGAAAATCCAACAACTGACGGGATTTTTCGAATCCTCTCCACAAGATCTAGGCCGTGAGTTTCTCCTCCTTGAATATTTCTTGAGAATGACTAAGTATTCCTTCTCATAACTTGCCCTCCAGCACATGCACTTGCAACTCTTGCTTGAACATTCCACAGCAAAAAATTCCTATGCTCTCCTTTTGACGATTTCTCAAAGGTTCTATACCTCCTGAGCTTTCCCACTCTGATTCTTTCAGAGGGACTTGCACGCACTCCTTGCAGCAAACATTCAACAACTCCCAAGTGTTGAATCCTTTCGACTCTGCGCACTCCTCCAGCAGCAGTCTTCGATTTCTTTGCCCAGAATCACAACTCTGAGGCTTATCTTCTACTTGCACACTCCTTGCATGGCTTCAACAACCCAAATTCCCTTCTGGGTGAATAAGAACAAGAGTTAAACTACCTGAGCTTCCATCAACACACTCCTTGCGGATGACTTCAACTACACTCCTTGCAAGAATCTTCTCTTAGATAGAGAAACAATTGAAACTCATTCCATCTCCCCTTCAGACTTTAGTTTGAAACATGAAATCACATGCACAAGATCTCAAGGAAAATACATAATAGAAAACAAACATTCATGAGCATATCCACGACAATACAGAGAGAACAACACAAACCATGGACTTGAATCAAACCTTTATTCTATTAATTCAAATGTTTGTACATGGGTGTTCTTCACACAACTCTCTGCTTGCTCTTCTTCCTGAATGTTTTATCTATTCTGAATTATGCTGGCTCTCTCTCTAATGTTACAATCATACAATGAGATTGTCTATATCCGTTTTCCCTCCTTTCATATAAAACTGTCTAATATGGAAATAAATCCTATCTACTTGCATTAACTAGATTAATTGCCTCCTATCTACTAAGGATGAGAGCGTGTTGCTCAAGGTCCAATACAATATACAAAAGGTGCTCCTTCATAAATGGTTCATTGAAGGTTTGGCGCATCATTTCCCAAAAGTTTTCAAAGCAATATTTCATGTGTTAAAAAAAACACATGCGTTGGCTCCATGCTCGCTTTGGTAATTGCGATGCTCCTGCATCAGATTGGAATGTTCTTCATCTTGGAGTGCATCACTGGGTTTTTTGAGATACTGATAGCACTTGTATTATCACAATATATTGGAATGGGCTCATCATACTCAACTTGTATATGTGTCAAAGTTTGTTTCATCCAAAGAACTTGTCTACAACATGATTCTGCTGCAATATACTCTGCCTCAGTTGTAGATAGAGGTATTTATTATTGTTTCTTTCTTATCCATGATACCAATCACTCACCTAAGTAGAACGTTTCTCCACTGGTGTTTCATCAGTCATTAATACAACTTGCCCAATCTGCATCTGTGTAGGCAATAAGTGATATATCTTTTCCTTTTGGATACCATAATCAAAACTCTTATGTTCCTTTGAGATATCTGAATATCCTCTTTACTGCTAATACATGTGATTCCTTTGGTGTTGCTTGAAATCATGCCACCTGACCAACTACCTACATTACATCTGGTCTAGATGTTGTCACATATAATAGGCTACCAATCATTGACCTGTATTTCCTTTGATTTGTATACTTTGAATCATCATATTTGCTCAACTTGCAACTGGTTTG
>JZKD02S2187680.1:309707-328087 GCA_000966675.3 Picea glauca
TATTAGGTCTTCTTACATCCGCCTTATTCTATTTTATTGAAAGGTCTTATTAATATTGACATTTATTACATCCGAATACATTGATCTACCTATGTGCAGGTTAGGACCTTAACACCCTCATGCAAGGTCCCACGATGCCCCGAAGACATCACTTGAGAATTGCAGAAGATCAAACTTCCAGAGTTTGCAGGGGGTCGCGCCAGTGAATGCACGGAAGCATGGTTGGAAGGCATGACAAGGTGTTTTGCCTTAAGGGACTATGCATCCGACTCAAAGGCGAAGATAGTAATTTTTTAGTTAAGAGATAGTGCCTTGAACTAGTGGGGAAACCTATAAAGACAACTGCATCTTACCCTAGACAAAGTATCTTAGCAACTTTTCGAGAAGAGATTTCGAAGGAAATCTCTTCCAGATTATTATGAGGAACAACAGGTAGGGGTGTTTCATACCTTAGTACAGGGAAACAAAACTGTAGAAGAATATGAGATCATATTTATGGAATTGGTCAAATATGTTTCGTATATGGATAATGACCAACGACAGGCAAAGTGCTTCATCTATGGATTGAACCCTAAGATAAGAACTATGGTGTGGATGTGGAAACCGTCTTCGGTAGTGAAAGCTATGGAAAATGCATGTTATGTGGAGGAACACATGAACTTAAACGGGGGTACAAGACTGAGATTTCCGCATCGTCCTGAATTCGTCGGGAAGGTCCCTAGGAACTTTTCCAGGGGAGGGGGATCAAGGCCACCTCCATATGGTAACATAGTCACACCAAGGATAGTAACCACATGGATTTCAGTGGCAACGAGTGCAGCATCTCGTTCTTCACCAACAATGTAGATAGGTCCAAGACCATCTCAGGGAAAAACTAGTAGGGGAAGGGGTTCCAGGGGAAGGAACTCGTTTCAGAGTCAGTCACATAATAGTGCGTAGGTTCAATCTCGTGTTACCTGTTGGGGGTGCGGAGGACCCCATTACTAGTGTCACTGCCCAGAGTTACAATCAGGATTCGCACATAGAGAAGGAAACGCTCCGACGGGAAGAGCAAGTAGTAGCCACCAGATTTACGCAGTAGTTAATAATTGTCAGGCCGAGCATCAATCCACGGTGGTGGAGTCATCAGGTATGCTAAATCATAGAAATGTTAAGATTTTATTTGAGTCTGGTGCTACAGATAGTTTCATTTTGGTGCTGGTGTGCCCTCACTGGCAACCCGCTCTCACCATGACCTTCTGTACCTTGGCCTGAAGAGTTGAAACACTCTCCAATTCCCGTATCGGAACTTCTTGTCACCCACAGGACCTTTGAATGATCTCTTGGCAACTGTCTCGGGAAATCGGGTCTCACAATGTCGCCAACCCTGCATGCACATTCTCGTGCACCTCAAAACTCCCAACACCGATTTTCAACGGTCAATGCCTCCATCCCGTCGGGGATTTCCCTATCGTGAAATCGGCGTATGAAAGGTCACAATCTCTTCACCTTTCCAACCCCAAGCTCTGAGGTGTCAATTCTCCACTATAGCGCCACCAATCCTCCACTACATCTCATGGTCCCACTCGCCACATCCCTTCGGGATTTCACAGATCGCGAATCCACGATGAAAATTTTTCTTGATGTTGAAAACCCCGAACGCCGAACCCCGATATGATGGGATCGTGCGCCACCTGTCCCTGCTCTGATCGACGGCTCCCGCTAAATCGAGAAATCGCAACTCGCGATTTCACGAGGTATAAAACTCTTACCTTGCCAAACTCTGGACGCCGAAACCCCGATGGGCGTTGGTTCCTACCTCTGGCACCAAAGGACTAAACCTCACGCAACTTATCCACGATCCAACGATCGGTGGGAGTTCGTGATTTCTTCTCCCCGAACCTTGACCGTTGATTCTCCTTCTGGGATAAATTCTTCCGCTTCCAAGCGCTCCCTGTTCAAATCCTTTCTGGGTCTACTCCACTGCATCCTCAACGAAACTATCCCTACTGAGCTTGATTTCTCCCACTCCTTCAACTGAAGGTAGGCGCACTCCTTGCGCTCAGTGTCCAATCACTTTCCCAGTGCTGGAACCTCTGGACTCTGTGCGCTTTCAGTGACAGTGGTCTCTGTCAACCTATGCTCAGACTAACTACTGAGAATTCAACCTGCACTTCTCCTATGCGGTTTCCTCAACCCAATTCAACTCTTGGGCAGATGAGAACAAGAGTTAACTGTAAAGCCTCCTCAACACACTCTATGCGGAGGAATTCAACTACACTCTATGCAGGAATCTTCCGGCTTAAACAGAGAAATAATTGAAACTCATTCCCCCTTCTCTCAGACTTCAGCAGACCTCTCAAATCACATGTACAACATATTCAAAAGTAAATGCATACAATGGAAACAGAACATTCAGGAACACATAAACAACATCATACAGAGAAACAACACAGACCATGAAAGTGAATCAAAGACTTCCTTCTATTAATTCAATCTATACATGGGTGTTCTCCACAAGTTCTCTGTTTCGTTCTTCTCTTGCTCCTGTTCTCAACAGTTTTGAATGAATGCTAATGCTACAATGATACAAAGGAGGGTGCCTATATTCTGTTTGCCCTCTCGAGATCTAAAACTATCAATTCTACAATAAATTCCTATCTAACAGCATTAAAACTAATAAATGCCTTCCTATCCATAATACAATACAATTGCTCTTCATTACATCAACTCATTAATGTTTTGCACAACATGTCAAGGTGTTTCCAAAATTTGGGTGCTAGCGTTGTCCAGCTGTCTTTGCTCCACGTGCTGGCTCGCTTGATGAGTTGTAGATGCTCCTGCATCATACTCCTCGGCTCAAAAATTTTCATGGGCTCCTGTCCATGAGCTCCTGCACAGTCTTCCCATGCTTCTGTATCACGGCTTCTATTTCCTAGCTGGCATCCTCCACTGGGTGATTCTTCCACTTCACCAGGTATTCAAAATACTGCTTTCTCCTGGTCTTCCTGCCTACTCTTTTATCCAGTATGCACTCCATTTGAGGCTTCTGTGTAACTGGTAATTGCTTCTTCCACTGGACCACTGGTTCCTCAGTTCCAGTGTCTGCTTCTCCTACCCTGTAGGGGTATAAATCTGAAACGTTAAAAATCAGAGATATCCCGATGCCCTCTGGCAATTCAAGCTCATATGCATTTTCTCCAAACTTCCTCAGGACTCTGCATGGCCCAATCTTCTTCATCTTGAGATTATTGTATGTTCCCCTTGGGAACCTTTCTTTCCTCAGGTGCACCAGAACCATATCTCCAACTTCAAACTGAAGCTGCCTCTTTATCTGATCGGCTCTGCGCTTATACTCGTGATTCTCTTTCTGCAGTCACTGCTTCACCTGACTATGAAGTTCTTGCATTGCTTCAACGAACTCTTCAGCTCTCGCGCTGCTAGTTTCAGCCTGTTCTGACTCCCTGAGCTCAGAAAATCCCCTCGGCTGTGTCCCATACAAAATTTGAAAAGGGCTTTTGCCTGTACTCCGATTCACCGAATCGTTGTACGCAAATTCTGCCTGTGGCAATAGCTGGTCCCAACTGCTGTGGTGCTCCGTCACCAGACTTCTCAACAGATCTCCCAGGCTTTTGTTGACTACTTTCGTCTTCCCATCTGTCTGGGGGTGATAAGAAGAACTGAATGCCAAGTCAGTCCCTAGCTTCTTCCATAGCGTCCTCCAAAAATGACTTATGAACTTTGTATCCCGATCCGAGACTATGCTTCTCGGCAATCCATGCAATCTAACAATCTCTTTGAAAAACAAATTTGCGATGTGGGTTGCATCACTGGTCTTATGACACGGAATGAAATGTGCCATCTTCGAGAATCTATATACTACCACAAAGATGGAATCAACTCCTTGTTGTGTTCTCGGCAAACCCAACACAAAATCCATACTAATTGCTTCCCATGGCCTTTCAGGTATGGGTAGTGGCTGATAGAACCCTGTGTTCTTCTTTCGGCCCTTCGCATGTTGACATATCCTGCACCTGTCAACAAACCTCTTAACATCTTCTCGCATGCCCAGCCAATAATATGATTCACTCAGGTTGGAGAATGTTTTGTCATGCCCGAAATGACCTGCTAAGCCTCCATTGTGCTTTTCCTTCACCAAATTCTCCCTCATGAAGAAATTCGATATGCACAATTGATTGCCCCTGAACAACAATCCTTCCTGGATCAGGTAGTCTATCCAAGGACTCAGATCCCTGAGAACTATATTCTCAGCTGCTTCGTATGCTTCTGCAAAGAATGTATCACCTGCATACATATCTTTCAGATTTTCAAAACCCAAGGTCTTGACCCTGAATTCCTGCAGCAATAAACATTTTCTGCTCAAAGTGTCGGCTACTTTGTTAGCAGTCCCCGAAATGTGCTTGATCATGAACATGAAATTCTGCATGTACTCTACCCATTTTGCATGCTTCTGGTTCAACTTATCTTGTTGACTTATAAACTGTAATGCATGATTGTCACTGTACATCACAAATTCCATGGGTATCAAGTAATGCCTCCACTTCTTTAATGCCTGTATAATGGCATAAAACTCTTTATCGTACGTGGAGTATTTCAGCTTTGCATCATCCAGCTTCTCGCTGTAATATGCAACAGGCTTTTCATCTTGACTCAAGACCCCTCCAACATCATACCCACTGGCATCACACTTCACCTGAAATGTTTTCTGAAATCGAGCAACACCAGAATTGGTTGCTCTGTTATATTTCGCTTCAATAGATTGAAGCTTCTCTCAGCCTCTACGGCCCAATGAAAAACTTTATGCCGCTTATTCACTGTATCCATCATCACGGCGCTAATTCCACTAAAATTCCGAATGAATTTTCTGTAGAAACTAGCTAAACCGTGGAAACTTCTTACCTCAAAAACGTTCCTCGGTGATGGCCGATTCCTGATCACTTCCACCTTTTCAGGATCCATCTTCAATTCATTCGTCGAGATTACAAAACCCAAATAGATGAGTTATGTCTGCATGAATGAACACTTCTTCAAATTGATCAGCAATTTCTCCTACTGTAGCCTTCTCATTACAATGGCCAAATGTTTCAAGTGTTCTGCCCTGGTCTTACTGAAAATTAGTATATCATCCAGGTATACAACCAAAAACTTTCCAATGAATTCCCTCAAGACTTCATTCATTAGCCTCATGAATTTGCTCGGCATGTTTGTCAAACCAAATGACATGACCAGCCATTTGTACAAACCTTCATTTTTTTTGAACGTTGTCTTCCATTCATCTCCTTCTCTCATCCGGATCTAATGATATCCGCTCTTGAGATCAATCTTCGAAAAATAATTTGCCCCACTTAGGAAATCCATCAAGTCATCCATTCTCGGCAGTGGAAATCTGTACCTGATGGTGATTTTGTTAACCGCTCTGGAGTCTGTACACATCCTCCAACCTCCACCTTTTTTTGGACTTAGTACTGTCAGAACAACACATGGACTAAGACTTTCCCTCACCAGTCCTTTGTCCAGCAGATCCTGTACCTGCGTCTTGACCTCCTCGTTCTCCTAAGGTGTCAACCTGTACGCGGCCTTATTCGGTAAACTTGCTCCGGGTATGAGGTCAATATGGTGACTCACACTCCTCATCGGTGGCAACGAAAGAGGTAGTTCGTCCACGATGATATCAACGAACTCTTCCAACAGTTCCCGAATCTCGTCTGGAAAGTCGTCCACTCTTGTGCTTGTCAGAAAAATTCTCGGCTTCTTGACAACAAAGAACTGTGGATCTTCATTCTTCTCCATCTCTGTGAGAAGTTCCTTCCCACTCATGAGAAGTATAGTGCTGGTTACTTCTGGCTTCACTTCTTTATCCTTTATCGGAAGCAATCTATGGGTTCTCCCATCTTTCTCCAGAGTGTATGTGTTCATCCTCCCATCATGAACAACATTTCTATCATATTGCCATGGTCTTCCCAACAATATGTGACATACGTCCATGGGAATGACATCACATAAAATCTCATCATGATAATTCCCAATTTTAAATTTAACTAAGCATTGTTTAGTGACACTTACCCGGTGTTCTTTCTGTAACCACGAGACTTTATATGGACTCGGGTGCTTAGTTGTTTCCAGCTCCAGCTTTTCCACCATCTCGGATGAAACGAGATTATTGGTGCTCCCACTGTCAACTATGACTTTGCATTTTCAGTCCTTGGCTGTACAAGCCATTCTGAACAGTCTTCTCCTTTGCACCGTTCTCTCCACCTCTTTCTCGGGTGCTAAGAGAATTTTATGCATTCCAAGCGACCTTCCGCTGCTTGCATCTTCTGCCTCAACATCACGCCTCTACGCCTCAACGACGTGAGCTTTTCCTCTGTCCATTTTCTTGTCTGGACAGTCCACGGCTTTGTGATCGTCTTTCCCACATGTAAAACATGTGATGATTCCTCCACGGCCTCTTCCTCTACCTCGGGTACGAGGAAATGCAATTGCATCAACATATCTGCCTTGTTGATCATCTTGCTGTCTCCTAGGCTCAACATATTTCTGCCTCTGCTGTGAGGTTCCACCTCTTTCATCTTTTCCCATAGGCCTCTTCCACTCCTCCTTAGGCTTTTGGGTTCTATCTTGGGCAATTGCTTTGCCTCTGGGCTGACTCCTACCTCACCCTCGCTGTCCCTGCTTGCGGCTCAGCTTTTCTTCTGCTTTCAGAGCCATCTAGTACGCATCCTCGACTATTCGGATGGTAACCATGCTTAACTCATCCTGAATGTCATACCTTAGACCATTCAGGTATCTCGTCACCTTCTGCTCGTCGCTCTTTCGATGCCCAGCTCTACTGTTGAGTCTGTAGAACTCCTCAGTGCACTCCTACACCATCATCAACTTCTGTCTCAGGTTCTGCATGCGCCTGAACAACGTTATCTAGTAATCTATGGGAATGAATTTCACCTTCATCTTAGCGATCATCCGATTCCAGCTCTTGATCTTATGTTTTCCTTTGCAGCACCTATTCGCCTGCAACTCATCCCACCATAAGGCTGCATGTCATTTCAACTTCGTAACTGCATGCCTTACCTTCTTTTCCTCTTTGATATCCTCATAATCGAAGTAGGTATCAAGTGCTCGGATCCAATCCAGCAACTCTTCTGCATTTAGACTCCCCTCATATACGGGAATGTCCATTTTGGTCTTTGAGTTGATCCTCGAAATGGATCTGATCAACCTTTCGGTTGATGCGTCTTCTGCTGAGAATTATTCTACCTCATGTCTAGCCTCCTCTTCAACCTCGGAATCGCTGAACTCTCCAGCACCGGCCCCGTGTCTCTGCACAGTCTCCATCTCCTCAAACCTTGCTCGGAGATCTTTCATCTGGCGTTCTATCTCAGCATTTCCTGTCGATCTTCCTCTTCTTTGGGTATCCCTGTCTTCACGATCAGGCAATTGCCTCTCTCTCCTCGGTGGCATGGTGAAATCCTTGTCCCTGCCTCCGAAAGAAAAGACTCCAAGCTCTGATACCACTTGGTGCTGGTCTGCCCTCACTGGCAACCCGCTCTCACCAGGACCTTCTGTACCTTGGCCCGAAGAGTTGAAACACTCTCCAATTCCTGTATCGGAACTTCTTGTCACCCACAAGACCTTCGAATGATCTCCCAGCAACTGTCTCAGGAAATCGGGTCTCACGATGTTGCGAACCCTGCATGCCCGTTCTCGTGCAACTCAAAACTCCAAACCCCGATTTTCAACGGTCAACGCCTCCGTCCCGTCGGGGATTTCCCTATCGGGAAATCGGTGTATGAAAGGTCACAATATCTTCACCTTTCCAACCCCGAGCTCCGAGGTGTCGATTCTCCGCTATAGTGCCACCTGTCCTCCACTACATCTCGTGGTCCCACTCACCATGTCACTTCAGGATTTTGCAGATCATGAATCCACGATGCAAAGTTTTCTTGATGTTGAAAACCCTGAACGCCGAACCTCGATATGATGGGATCGTGTGCCACCTGTCCCTTCTCTGATCGACGGCTCCCGCTAAATCGGGAAATCATGACTCGCGATTTCACGAGGTATAAAACTCTTACCTCGCCAAACTCCGAACGTCGAAACCCTAATGGGTATTGGTTCCTGCCTCCAGTGCCAAAGGACTAAACCTCACGCAACTTATCCACGATCCAACGATCGGTGGGAGTTCGTGATTTCTTCTCCATGAACCTTGACCGTTGATTCTCCTTCTGGGAGAAATTCTTCCGCTTCCAAGCGCTCCCTATTCAAATCCTTCCAAGGTCTACTCCACTGCGTCCTCAACGGAACTATCCCTTCTGAGCTTGATTTCTCCCACTCCTTCAATTGAAGGTAGGCGCACTCCTTGCGCTCGGTGTCCAATCACTTTCCCAATGCTGGAACCTCTGGACTCTGTGCGCTTTCAGTGACAGTGGTCTTTGCCAACCTATGCTCAGACTAACTGCTGAGAACTCAACCTGCACTTCTCCTGTGTGGTTTGCTCAACCCAATTCAACTCCTGGGCAGATGAGAACAAGAGTTAACTGTAAAGCCTCCTCAATGCACTCTATGCGGAGGAATTCAACTGCACTCTATGAAGGAATCTTCCGGCTTAAACAGAGAAATAATTGAAACTCATTCCCCCTTCTCTCAGACTTCAACAGACCTCTGAAATCACATGTACAACATATTCAAAAGTAAATGCATACAAGGGAAACAAAACATTCAGGAACACATAAACAACATCATACAGAGAAACAACACAGACCATGAAAGTGAATCAAAGACTTCCTTCTATTAATTCAATCTGTACATGGGTGTTCTCCACAAGTTCTATGTTTCGTTCTTCTCTTGCTCCTGTTCTCAACAGTTCTGAATGAATGCTAATGCTACAATGATACAAAGGAGGGTGCCTATATTCCGTTTTCCCTCTCGAGATCTGAAACTAGAAATTCTACAATAAATTCCTATCTAACAGTATTAAAACTAATAAATGCCTTCCTATCCATAATATAATACAAGTGCGCTTCATTACATCAACTCATTAATGTTTGGCGCAACATGTCAAGGTGTTTCCAAAATTTGGGTGCTGGCGCTGTCCAGCTGTCTTCGCTCCACGCGCTGGCTCGCTTGATGAGTTGTAGATGCTCCTGCATCACATTTCACCATATGCATTAGAAAATATTGGGTTGGCAACCTACAAGCCCGATGACTTTAAACAAGTCGAGATGGCTTCGTGATGCAGGAGCATTGCCAACTCATCAAGCGAGCCAGCACATCAAGCGGAGATCAGCTGGATAAACAAACCCAAATTTTTGAAGTGCTTTGGGATTGTAGCGCAAGTCTTTTAATGAAGCCATTTATGAAGGCGCATTGTATATTGTATTGGACCTTGAGCCTTTAAGCTCTCTTCCTTTGGTAGATAGGAGGCATTTAATCTAGTTAATGCTGGTAGATAGGGTTTTAAGTCTAGATTTGATAGTTTAGAGTCCGAGAGGGAAAATAGATATAGACACCCTCATTGTACCATTGTAACATATCTGAGAAGAGGAAGCATTCAGGAGAAGAGAAGAGAAATAAGAGAATGTTGTATGAAGAACACCCATGTACAGGCACTTGAATTAATAAGAAGGAAGCTTTGATTCAAATTCATGGTTTGTGTTGTTTTCTTTGTGTATTGATGTTATGCTCATGAATGTTTTCTTTCTTGTTATGCATTTTCTTTGTATATGTTGTGCATGTGATTTCATGTTTCAAACTGAATTCTGAAAGAGAGAGAAAATGAGGTTCAATTGTTTCTCTATCTGAGCCAGGAGATTCCTGCAAGGTGTGCAGTTGAATTCATCCGCAAAGAGTGCTTTGATGTAGGCTCAGTAGTCTAACTTTTGTTCTCATTCGCACAGAAGTGGAAGTGGGTTGTTGTAGCTGTGCAAGGAGTGCGCGGGCTGAAGAAGAAGTATCAGTTGTGAATCTGAGCAAAGGGAATCAAAGACTGCTGCTGTAGGAGTTGCGTAGAGTCGAAGGAATTCAACACTTGAGAGTTGTTGATTGATTTCCGCGAGGAGCGCGTGCAAATCCCTTTGAAAGAGTCAGAGTGGAAAATCTTAGGAGGTATAGAACCTTCGTGATATCGTTGAAGAAGAGCACCAGAGGTTGCACCGTGAAATGTTTCAGGCCAGAGTTTCCAGTGCGTGCACAGAGATCTCTTTTTCCTAAGAGATTGTTGAAGTTGTGGAAAAGCTCAGGAGGAATAGACCTTTGAACTCACTGAGGGATAAGTGCAAGGAAGTTGTCATTGGAAGTCGGAGGAAAGCGTTGCAGGTTGGCGAGCGATAAAACGAGTCTCGTGGAGAGACACCGCTGCATTTCGCAGAATCCTCAAGGGGAGAGCAGACGGATGAAATATTTGGAAGAGATTTCACGAAGTTCCAAGAGCCGTTGGATCTCTCAGAGGTGCAAGGAAGTTACAGTGATGGCATGGAGAGGATTCAAGCTCAGGAGAGGCAGCACCATTGATCCAAGTCAGTCAGGACCGTTGGATTGTTCACGATATCACCTATTAGGACCTCGGAAGAAAAGTGTCCTAAGTTTGGTAAGGAGAGTCGCGATATTGCGAGGAGAGAGATCTCGAATACTCCGAGGATAGTGTGGATCCACAGGAGTTGGCAAGTGGACAGGTGGAACTTCGCATCTCGGGAGCTCGCAAGTGGAAGGGTTGAGAAAGTGGTGTCAAAAGTTGTGAGGACGCGAGTACACGAGGCAGCGAAGTGGCGAGAGGATTAGGAGTGTCCATTTGAAAGAGGATAGGTGTCAGAGACCTAAGGATCTCGCAAAATCAGGAGCTCGTAGGGTGAGAGCCTAACCATTGGGTACTCCGAGTCACGAGGATGCGAGGCGCGAGGAGGTAATAGTCGTTGGATCCAGATCGTGGGAGGACCGTTGGATCCGCATGTGGGCTCGTGCATCGGAGGCTCATGAGAAAAGGCTCGATAAATTAACCTCGTGAGAAGCGAAGTCACGAGGGAGCGAGGTTACGAGTTTCAGCACCTTGGACCTCGGGATTTGACGGGGAAATTATTCAAATTCGCGAAGTCACGAGTTCCGATCCTCCGAGGAGTAAAGGAAGGGGATCATGCGACGAAGAGAATCTGTGGGTAGGAATATTCTCGATAGGGAATTAGGAGAACCTTAGAGTTCTTCGGGCCGAGGAGAAGAAGGTCCTGTGTGAGCGGACATGTCAGGAGGTTGGTGCGCATTTGCGTCAGTGTGGTATCAGAGAGAGAAAATTTCTCTGTTTCTGTAGCAGGGAAAAGAAGAAAATTTTACCATGCCGCCGAGGAGAGAAATACAATCACCCGATCCGGAGGATAGGGGAAACCAGAGAGGAAGGGGGAGACAAGCCTAGAATTCAGAAATGGAAAGACAGATACGTGATCTTCGAGTGAGATTAGAAGATATGGAAGCAGCGCAGAGATGCACAACCAGTGCTAGAGATCTGAGTGACTCCGAAGGCGAAGTTGAAGTTGAACAACAAGGAGAAGTTGCAGCTGAAGATGCAGCCAATGAGCGATTAATTAAAGCTATCGCCCGGATGAGTTTGAAAACAAAGATGGACATCCCAACTTATGAAGGAAATCTGGATGCAGAAGAGCTACTGGATTGGATTAGAGCTCTTGACACCTACTTCGATTATGAGGATATCGAAGAGGATAAGAAGGTCAGCCATGCTTTCACAAAGTTGAAGGGACACGTAGCATTATGGTGGGACGAGCTTCAGGCAGATAGACGTTCCAAAGGCGAGCAAAAGATTAAAAGCTAGGATCGAATGATTGCGAAGATGAAGGCAAAGTTCATCCCAAGGGATTATCAAATCACATTGTTCAGGAGAATGCAGAACCTGAGATAGAAGCTAATGACAGTAAAGGAGTATACCGAGGAATTCTACAAGCTCGATATCAAAGCAGGTCATCGGGAGAGCGATGATGAAAAATTTTCCAGGTATATGAATGGCTTGAGATACGATATCCAGGATGAGATGAGTATGACAACCATCAGAATGGTGGAGGATGCGTATCAGATGGCGTTGAAAGCTGAGGAAAAGCTAAGTCGTAAGCCAGGACAGTGAGGCCAAGGTAGGATCCAACCAAAAGGTAAGTCAGTTGCTCAAGATAGGTTCCATAAATCCAAGGACAACTGGAAGAAGCCTCAGACGAGGACAGAAAGAGGTGGAAGTTCACAGCAAGGCCAACACGCTGAGCAACGAAGGCAGCAGACAGAACAGGGTAGAGGATACGCTGATAATAACACCTTTCCTCGTACCATAGGTAGAGGAAGAGGCAGAGGTGGAGTCATCACATGCTACACATGTGGGAAGAATGGACACAAGGCAGTTGACTATCCAGATAGGAAGAAGGATGGAGGAGAAGCTCACATCGCCGAAGCACAGAGGCGAGATGTTGAAGTAGAAGACGCAGAAGACAGAAGGTCACTGATGATGCGTACGGTTCTCTTAACACCCGAGAAGGAGATGGAGGACACAGCTCAAAGAAACAGACTTTTCAGAGCCACACGTAAGACCAAGGATAGGAAGTGCAAGGTTATTATGGACAGTGGAAGCACAGACAATCTCGTTTCAACCGAGATGGTGGAGAAACTAGAGTTGGAGACGACTGATCACCCGAGTCCATACAAAGTTTCATGGCTATAGAAGGGACATCTGGTAAATGTCACCAAACAGTGCTTAGCTGACATCAAGATAGGAGGATATAATGATAAAATACTCTGTGATGTTATTCCTATGGATGTATGTCGTTTATTGCTAGGCAGACCATGGCAATATGACAGGAACATAGTTCATGATGGGAAGATGAATACGTATACTCTAGAGAAGAATGGAAGAACACATATGCTGCTTCCAATTAAAGACAAAGAAGTAAAACCAGAGCCGAGGAATACTGTACTTCTCATGAGTGGGAAGGAACTTATGGCGGAAGTAAAGAAGAAGGAAGATCCACAATTCTTTGTGGTCAGGAAACCATGAATCGTTTTGACCAGCACAAGAGTGGATGATTTGCTGGAAGAAATTCAGGAACTACTGGAAGAGTTCACTGACATTGTGGTAGACGAATTACCTCATTCATTTCCACTGATGAGGAGTGTAAGTCATCATATAGAACTCATACCAGGATCCAGTTTGCCAAACAAAGATGCATACAGGTTGACGCCGCAGGAGAACGAAGAAGTTAAAAGGCAGGTACAGGAGCTGTTAGATAAAGGATTGATCAGGGAAAGTTTAAGTCCGTGTGTCGTTCCAACGGTACTGATTCCAAAAAAAGATGGAGGCTAGAGAATGTGTACAGATTCCAGATCCATTAACAATATAACCATCAGGTACAGGTTTCCATTGCCACGGATGGATGACTTGATGGACTGCTTAAGTGGGGCAATTTTTTTTTCAAAAGTTGATTTGAAAAGCGGATACCATTAGATTTGCATGAGGGAAGGCAATGAATGGAAGACAGCCTTCAAAACCAACGAAGGATTGTATGAATGGATAATCATGCCGTTTGGCTTGACGAATGCACCGAGTACCTTCATGAGGCTAATGAATGAAGTGCTGAAGGAATTCATTGGTAAGTTTGTCATTGTTTATCTGGATGACATATTGATTTTCAGCAAAATGAAAGAAGAACATCTGAATCATTTAGCTGCAGTAATGAAGAAGCTACAGCAGGAGAAGTTGTTGATCAACATGAGGAAATCTTCATTTATGAAGACAGAAATCATTTACTTGGGATTTTTCATATCGGAAAATGAATTAAAGATGGATCCAAGTAAAGTGGATGTAATTAAAAATTGGCCATCACCAAGAAATATTTTCAAGGTGAGAAGTTTTCATGGACTAGCTAGTTTCTACCGAAAATTCATCAGGAATTTCAGTGGAATTAGCGCAGCAATGATGGATACTGTCAAGAAAATACATAAATATTTTCATTAGACTACAGAGGCAGAGAAGAGTTTCAATCTGTTGAAGCGGAAGATCACAGAACAACCGGTTTTGGTGTTTTCGGATTTCACGAAAGTGTTCCAGGTGAAATGTGATGCAAGTGGCTTTGCCATAGGAGTGGTCTTGAGCCAGGAGGACAGACCAATTGCGTATTTCAGCGAGAAGCTGGATGAAGCAAAAGTAAAGTACTCCACGTATGACATCGAATTTTATGCTATCATACAGGCGTTGAAGAAATGGATGCATTACTTGATCCCAAAAGAATTTGTTTTGTATAGTGATAATCATGCATTACAGTTTGTGAGTCAACAAGAGAAGTTGAATCAGAAACATGCTAAATGGGTATAGTATATGTAGAATTTTACATTTGTAATTAAACACATTTCAGGTACTGCTAACAAAGTTGTTGATGCTTTGAGAAGGAAGTGTTTGTTGCTGCAGGAGTTCTGAATCAAAACATTGGGTTTTGAAAATCTTAAGGACATGTATGCAGGTGATGCAGATTTTGCAGAGGCATATGAAGCAGCTGAGAATCCAGTTCTTAGACTCAGAAGCCCATGGATAGATTACATGATCCAAAATGGATTGATGTTCAGAGGAAATCAACTGTGTATTCCAATTTTCTCCATGAGGGAGAATCTATTAAAGGAGAAGCACAGTGGTGGATTAGCAGGGCATTTTGGCCACAACAAGAGATTTGCAAAGCTAAGTGAAGCATACTTTTGGCTAGGAATGCGGTCAGAAGTCAAGAATTTTGTTGACAGATGTAGAATTTTCCAGCATTCAAAGGGCAGGAAACAGAATGTGGGATTCTATCAACCATTGCCCATACCAGAAGGGCCATGGGAGGCCATAAGCATGGATTTTGTATTGGGATTGCCTAGGATGCAAAGAGGACATGATTCGATCTTTGTGGTGGTTGACAGGTTTTCCAAAATGGCACATTTTATCCCATGCCAGAAGAAGAGGCGATGCGACTCATATCGCAAATTTGTTCTTCAAGGAGGTTGTTAGACTTCATCGGACAGGGATGCGAAATTCATTGGACATTTCTGGAGGACACTCTGGAATAATATGGGGACTAACTTGAGGTTTAGTTCTGCCTATCATCCACAGACGGATGGGAAAACAGAGGTGGTAAATAGGAGTCTGGGAGATTTATTAAGAAGCTTGGTGACAGAGCACCATGGCAGTTGGGACAATGTGTTGCCACAGGCAGAGTTTGCGTACAATGACTCAGTGAACAGGAGCACAGGAAAAAGTCCATTTGAGATTGTATATGGCAGGTAGCCAAGAGGAGTATTTGAACAAATGGATTCAGCGCAAATAAGGACTAAGAGCGTAAGCACTGAAGAATTCGTGGAGGCGATGCAAGAACTTCACAGCAGGGTGAAGGAGCGATTGCTGGAATCAAACCAGGAATATAAGCGTAGAGCAGATCAACATCGGAGGAAAATTCAGTTCGAAGTTGGTGATCTAGTTCTAGCACATCTGAGGAAGGAAAGGTTCCCAAGAGGGACATACAATAAGCTAAAAATGAAGAAAATTGGGCCATGCAGAGTCCTAAAGAAATTGGGAGAAAACGCTTATGAGATTGAGTTGTCGGATGAGATCGGAATATCTCCGACATTCAATGTCTCAGACTTATATCCATATAATGTTGAGGAAGCAGGAGCTGGAAGTGATGAACAACCAGAAATCCAGTGGCAGAAGAAGATGTCGATTACAGAGAAGCCATAGATGAAGCGTATACTTGACAAGAGAGTGAGGAAAAAGACTAGGTGGAAGCAATATTTCGAGTATCTGGTCAAATGG
Source organism: Picea glauca (assembly GCA_000966675.3). Lineage (NCBI taxonomy): Eukaryota > Viridiplantae > Streptophyta > Pinopsida > Pinales > Pinaceae > Picea > Picea glauca. The sequence goes on from JZKD02S2187680.1 coordinate 325,519, forward strand.
AAGAACCACCCAGTGGAATATGCCAGTTGGGAAGGTGAGGCAGAGATTCAAAAGCATGGACAGACCATGCAGGAGCTCATGGACAGGAGCCCATGAAACTTTTCAAGCCGAGGAGTATGATGCAGGAGCATCGCCAACTCATCAAGCGAGCCAACACATCAAGCGGAGATCAGCTGGATAAACAAACCCAAATTTTTGAAGTGCTTTGGGATTGTAGCGCAAGTCTTTTAATGAAGCCATTTATGAAGGCGCATTGTATATTGTATTGGACCTTGAGCCTTTAAGCTCTTGTCCTTTGGTAGATAGGAGGCATTTAATCTAGTTAATGCTGGTAGATAGGATTTTAAGTCTAGATTTGATAGTTTAGAGTCCGAGAGGGAAAATGGATATAGACACCCTCATTGTACCGTTGTACCATTGTACCAGTGTAGGCATGGAGAGGATTCAAGCTCAGGAGAGGCAACACCGTTGATCCAAGTCAGTCAGGACCGTCAGATTGTTCACGAGATCACCTATCGAGACCTCGGAAGAAAAGTGTCCTAAGTTTGGTAAGGAGAGTCGCGAGATTGCGAGGAGCGAGATCTCGACTACTCCGAGGATAGTGTGGATCCACAGGAGTTGGAAAGTGGACAGGTGGCACTTCGCATCTCGGGAACTCGCAAGTGGAAGGGTTGAGAAAGTGGTGTCAAAAGTTGTGAGGACGTGAGTACACGAGGTAGCGAAGTGGTGAGAGGATCAGGAGCTTCCATTTGAAAGAGGACAGGTGTCAGAGACCTAAGGATCTCGCGAACTCGGGAGCTTGCAGGGTGAGAGCCTAGCCATTGGATACTCTGATTCACGAGGACGCGAGGCGCGAGGAGGTAATAGTCGTTGGATCTAGATCGCGGGAGGACCATTGGATCCACACGTGGGCTCGTGCATCGGAGCCTCGCGAGAAAAGGCTCGAGAACTTGACCTCGTGAGAAGTGAAGTCGCGAGGGAGAGAGGTCACGAGTTTCGACACCTCAAACCTCGGGAGTTGACGGGGAAATTATTCAAACTCGCGAAGTCATGAGTTCCGATCCTCCGAGGAGTAAAGGAAGGGGATCGCACGACGAAGAGTATCTGTGGATAGGAAGATTCCTGATAGGGAATTAGGAGAACCTTAGAGTTCTTCGGGCCAAGGAGAAGAAGGTCCTGTGTGAGCAGACGTGCTGGGAGGTTGGTGGGCGTTTGCATCACTTCGGGGGAAAAACAAGCTGTAGGACCTAGTGTTGATAATTGTATAGTAGACATGGGAGTGTGTACTACTAGGTTGAAGGTATACGTCACTACTCTCGGGGCGTACGACCTAATCATTAAAATGGATTGGTTATAAGCTCATCGAGCTTTGGTAGATTGTTTCGCAAAAAGGGTGCTCTGTGTAGATGAGGAAGGAAGGCCAGTAGAGATCCAGGGTGTACGGAGAAAAGTGGCATTACGCTTTATCTCAACTATGAAGGCTAAGCGATGCTTGAGGCAAGGATGTTGAATTTATGTAGTGGAAGCAGTGAATGAAAGGAAGGGACTCTCATTGGATCAACACCCAGTATTGTTAGAATTTAAGGATGTTTTTCCAAACGAGTTACCAGGGTTACCTCCTGAGAGGGAGCTTGATTTTACTATTGAGCTAAAACCTGGTGCAGAACCAATTTCCAAGACACCGTATTGGATGAACGCTACAAACCGCAAATTTTTGCATGGATAGTGATTTACGAGGGCCTTCCTAAGAGGCATAGTAATTCAAACAAATTATCTTGGATGGGATTTTCCCTTCTGGATATAGGCTAGAAACAATAAAAAACCTCCTTTGGGATTGTTCTTTTGCCACATATTATTGAGATTTTGTCTAGTCATAGCATGTATCCATTTTGTAGGAGAAGATGCATTGGAAATTAATGTTATTCATTAATTATATATCTTTTTTTCACTTCTCTCTCATTGGTGTCTAGCATTGCATGTGGATTTCAACTTTATTTGTTCTTTTAAAACTGTGGTGAAAATATGTCTTTGAGAATGAGGCTAACCCTTTGTTTGCATTTTTTCTATTATGGGAAGAATAGGTACATATACAATCATTACCTAAAGTCTTTATGTTGACCAAATATACCAAGTGGTTGGATATAACTTCCTATTTAGAGTTTACTTTATTTTTAAATTTTTTGATGAAGAGAATGTAAATATCATTATACATACCCTCCATTATATTGTTTTTTTTTTATGTTAATAATTTCGTATAATATAAGAAGTATTTCTTAAAAAAAATATCATGAAAGGAAAAATTAAGAGTAAAACCTAGCCAAATAATATCCATGATTATGATTACAATGTTTACATTGACATTGCCATATCTAAGACCTAAAGAAAAAACATAGATAAATGAATTTAAGCCAAATGAACGACATGAATGATGGGCATTTACAACTTCTTTTACCTTTTCCTAATCACATTAATAGTTTGGGCACATCATTGTTGTTATAAGTTATTATGACTACCTATATCCATGGGAATACTAGTTATTGAAGAAAGGGAATATTAGTCGATATTTTCA
>JZKD02S2187680.1:358022-373213 GCA_000966675.3 Picea glauca
CCTGAAGGGCACGTCGCATTGATGTTGATGAAGGAACAAACCTAGATGGCCCTAAGACTTTTAACACATTAAGAAATTCTTAAACAACTTCCCTAAATAATTGTCGCCCAGTTCAAAATCGAAGTCCTAAGTCTAAAACTTCTCTAGGGTAAAATTTTGTTTAACCTTAGGAAAAGACCCTATAAAAATAAAAATAAAAATTTAAACTAAAAACCACTTAAGTAATAGTTTTAGTCTTCAAAAAATTTTGGGGTAAAATAAAGAGAGTAATAATTTAATTAAAATCCATGGTTTTAAATTGTAAAGAAGAAATAAATTATTTAACTTGTGAAAGAGTAAAAAGATTTCAAATTATAAATAAAAGGAAAAGAGTAAATAGAGCAACTGCCTTTTGGCTCTAATAAAAAGGGAAATAAGGGAATAGTAAAAATTAGGAAACTAAGGATTTGGGGGGAAACATAATAAGGGAAAGAGGGGAACTTATGGTAAAAAGTGAGGTCAACATAGTAAGGAATTTGCAATTAAGAACCTTCTAAAATGAGCTAAATTAGCAGCTACATTTTAGGGAAAGTATTTAAACCCGTAAGGGAATCTAGGTACACCTAGGAGTAAATTTAGGAGCAACTCTAGGTGGGTGAGGGAAATGAGACAATTAATAAATTTAAAGAAAACGATTATTGGGGGAAAGAGGGGGATGGACGACACTTGTGCGAAGGAGAATATTTAGAATATTTTTATTAAAAATTAATTTAAATGTGATTTAGGGAAAGTTGGAGGTTCTAAAAAATCTATAAAATAAAGGGAAGAGGAGGAAGAAGGGGATCGGCTGTTAGCATAACGTTATACTGCCAGAATTGTGACTTGACTAATTACTTGTGGGGAGTTGGGATTTTCCAGCTCGGATAGGAGTGGTAGCTTGGCCTTGCGAGGCGAGCTGGGAAGCTAGACATACCATCTGGATAGTGTGTGGCCCCTTTGCGGCTCGGGGGGCTAAGGGGGGAGGAGAGTACTCCTAGAGATTGGCTGGGAGGTACCGGTGAGGTCTCGATAGTCGGTGAGCGGGAGCAGCACGAAGCACGTGGATGTCCCTCAAGGCAGGAGATAAGGCAATGGTATGTTTGTCATTTGTAGAGTAGCATGCATTAAAACTTATGCTCATATTTAAATTTGATTGTAAAAGGACATGACGAACAGTAGTAAAAAAAAGGGGGGGTTTTCTCAGTGTTTGTGTGATGATTGATGGATAACCATCGTTTGTGTACTTGCATCGAATGTGAAATTATTTACTGAAAAATTTCATCTAATATGAATGGGAGATAGCGAAAGTATTTCGTGCAACAATTTATACCCAATTGTTTTCTGTCTTTTAGATTTAATTCACACCAAGATGATTCCTGTAATAGTGAAACTCGGATACACAGTAGACAACAGTTTGTGGGAGAGTTTATCTCTGTGCTCCTCCTTCTCAAAAATTTTAATCCTGGCTGCGATAGTTCTGTGTAAGGAGGGGTGACACCTTTGGTTTCCTTCTCGGCGTTGGCCTGATTTTTTTTTCTTTTATAACTACAATAGTTGTTGGGCTCTGTGTTTCCTAGCAACAACCTTGGTTCTGAAACACTTAGACATAGATTACAAATTTGCTTCTCTCTAATAGAGCTTATCTGTAACCACAAGTCCTCTGGTCGCTAATGAATAGCCTTATCATCCCGCGTTCCTTCTGACCTGTCTGCTGACATGTGTAGACAAGCTTGGTCTTCCCGTTGCTGATGTCCCTTTCAATCTGAGGAAAGTGTGAATCATGTCTCCCTTCGTCCACAGAAACAACCTGCCATAGATGTTTAAATTCTTTGCATTTACGAGTGACTTTCTCCATGACCTAGCCTCATCCCTACATCTGATTTCGTGCACGTTTCCTTGTATGTGATGCTACATCGCCTTCATTTTCTCTTTTTTTCTACTGTGAAATGCATGGGTGAGGGCATCTTCTCTGGAGTGAAATTAGAAGGAGGGCAGGCCAGATGCCTGGCCTCTAGTGGCCATGATTTTGCCATTGCTTGTAACCGGCAGTGGCTCTGTTAACTCCGGATTCGAGTCCACCCTTGGGCGATTTCCACAGATCAACTTGAGTTCCTGTTTGTTTTTATGGTGTTCAACGAAGGTAATTCCCAGCGTAATCCTTGGTTCAATTAAATTTGGTTGTTGTAAATATTAAAGACCCTGCATCTCCTTTTCCTTTTTGAGCCTCGCACATCCTGGCACTCTATCGAATGGCTCTTGAAACGATTGTTGGGTCGCCGTTGATTGGCATGACTGTTGATTTTTTTTTATTGACTGGTTCATCCACGTTTCCATGCGAACTGGGGGATTTGTGCTATCTGTTTCGTGGGTGAACTTCTGGAGGAGAGTTCCTATGGGAACTTTGCGGTTGACCGAGAACCTTGGGACTCGATTTGCTCGTCGTTAAATGCATGTTGTTAATAGTGTGTGTGCGCGTGTACAAGGGAACCAACCACATTCGACTCTGAGTCGCCAACCGACGATGTACAAGACACAAACCACGACGAACACAACAAAACGACATAAGACACACAACAAGTACCAACATGCATTTAACGACGATCAAACGACAATAAGTAAGACTGACTACCCTCCCATCCTACCATGCAATAGTTAGGACCTCCAAGACACATAAGCAATGCTCAAGCCCATGTTCCCATCGATTTTAACCATTTAAGGTCTCAGGGCTGGCAACTGTTCTGAGGAACATGGAGGTGTCTACATCCCGCCCGACACAAGCAGACCAAGCAATGCAAGACAACCAAGCACAACAAAATCAAAGGGCAACCCCGACCTCTATGGAAGACACAAGTCAAAATGAATCCGACGTCGACCCACCCACTATAGAGACTGATGCAGGAGCATCCACACCTCATCAAGCGAGCCAACGCATGGAGCAGGGAAAAGACAGTTGGACAAGCCAGCAAACTTCTTTTTGAATTTACCTTGATATTTGTTGCGCCAAGCATTAATGGGTTAATGTAATGAAGCGCACTTGTATTGTATTATAGATAGGAAGGCATTTAATAGTGTTAATGTTGTTAGATAGGAATTTATTGTAGATTTGATAGTTTCAGATTTCGAGAGGGAAAACGGAATATAGGCACCCTCCTTTGTATCCTTGTATGATAGAAGCATTCAGAAGAGAAGAGCAGAGCAGAGAACCTGTGAAGAACACCCATGTACAGATTGAATTAATAGAAGAGAGTCTTGATTCAGCTTCATGGTTTGTGTTGTGTCTCTGGGTTAATATTATGCTCATAGATGTTTGCTTTCTGTCATGCATTTTCTTTGATATGTTGTGTATGTGATTTCTTAATTGGACTTGAAATCTGTGAGAGAAAGAAGAAGGTCCTGGTGAGAGCGGTTGTCGCCGAGAGTAGCTTGCGTCAGAGTGGTATCAGAGCGGGAGTATCTTTGCTTTCTGAAGTAGAGACAGAGAAGAAACAATGCTGCCCAGAAGAGAGAGGCAGTCACCTGATCGTGAGGACAGGGACGCACGAAGAAGCGGTAGGCCAGCAGGGAATCCAGAGATGGAACGCCAAATACGAGATCTCAGGGCGAGACTCGAAGAGATGGAGACCACCCAGAGGTGCAGAGTTGGCACTCGGGATTTCAGCGATTTCGAAGTTGAAGAGGAAGATGCAAACAATGCAGAAGAGGTCACAGCAGAGGATGCATCAACAGAGAGGTTGATAAGAGCTATCGTGAGGATGAGCTCAAAGACGAAGATGGACATTCCCGTCTATGAGGGAAGTATAAATGCAGAAGAGTTGCTGGATTGGATCCGGGCACTCAACACCTACTTCGATTATGAGGATATCGAAGAGGACAAGAAGGTAAGGCATGCTGTTACTAAGTTGAAAGGACATGCATCCTTATGGTGGGATGAGTTGCAGGCCAATAGGCGCTGCAAAGGAAAACAGAAAATTAAGAGCTGGGACAGGATGATCGCTAAGATGAAAGCGAATTTCATCCCCAGGGATTACCAGATCACTCTGTTCAGGCGCATGCAGAACCTGAGACAGAAGTTGATGACGGTGAAGGAGTACACCGAGGAGTTTTATAGGCTCAATATTAGATCAGGTCATCGGGAGAGTGATTACGAAAAAGTGGCGAGATACCTGAATGGATTGAGGTATGACATTCAGGACGAGTTAAGTATGGTTACCATCCGCACAGTCGAGGATGCGTACCAAATGGCTCTGAAAGCCGAAGAGAAATTGAGCCACAAGCAAGGTCAGCGAGGGCGAGGCAGGAGCCAGCCTAGAGGCAAGGCAGTTTCCCAAGAAAGAATTCAGAAGCCCAAGGAGGAATGGAAGAGACCTCAGGGTAAGGCTGAGAGAGGTGGAACCTCACAGCAGAGGCAGCCAAAAATTGAACAAAGGCATCCATATGCTGAGCCGAGGAGGCAGCATACGGAGCAGGGTGGTGGATATGCAGATGCTAACACATTTCCTCGTACCCGAGGTAGAGGAAGAGACCGAGGAGGAATTATCACATGTTTTACATGTGGAAAAGACGGACATAAGGCCGTTGAATGTCCAGACAGGAAGATGGACAGAGGTGAAGCTCACATCACTGAGGCGTAGAGGCGTGATGATGAGGATGAAGACACCGGAAGTGGGAAGTTACTGACGGTGCATAAAATTTTGTTAACACCTGAGAAAGAGGTGGAAGATGCAGCTCAGAGATGCAGATTGTTCAGAACGACTTGAAAGACCCAGGGCTGGAAATGCAAGGTCATAGTGGACAGCGGAAGCACCGATAATCTTGTTTCATCCAAGATGGTGGAAAATCTAGAGCTGGAAACAACTAAGCACCCGAGCCCATATAAAGTCTCGTGGTTACAGAAAGGACACCGGGTAAGTGTCACTAAACAATGCTTAGTTAAATTCAAAATTGGGAATTACCATGATGATATTCTTTGTGATGTTATTCCCATGGACGTATGTCACATATTGCTGGGTAGACCATGGCAATATGATATAAATGTTGTTCATGATGGGAGGATGAACACATATACCTTGGAGAAGGATGGGAAAGCACACACATTGCTTCCGGTAAAGGATAAAGAGGCGAAGGTGGAAGTAACCAGCACAATACTTTTCATGAGTGGGAAAGAGCTTCTCACGGAGATGGAGAAGAACGAAGATCCAGAATTCTTTGTTGTCAGGAAGCCGAGAATTGTCCTGACAAGAACAAGAGTGGACGACTTGCCAGACGAGATTCAGGAACTGTTAGGAGAGTTCATTGATATCATTGTGGACGAACTACCTCGTTCGTTGCCACCGATGAGGAGTGTGAGTCACCACATTGACCTCATTCCTAGAGCAAGTTTATCGAATAAGGCAGCGTACAGGTTGAGACCTCAGGAGAACGAGGAAGTCAAAAGGCAGGTACAGGATCTACTAGACAAGGGACTGGTGAGGGAAAGTCTTAGTCCATGTGTTGTTCCGACAGTACTGATTCCGAAAAAGGATGGAGGCTGGAGAATGTGTACAGACTCCAGGGCGATAAATAAGATCACCATCAGGTATAGATTTCCACTGTCGAGAATGGACGATCCGATGGATTGCCTGAGCGGGGAAAATTATTTTTCGAAGATTGATCTCAAGAGCAGATATCATCAGATCCGGATGAGAGAAGGAGATGAATGGAAGACAACATTAAAAAAAAATGAAGGTTTGTATGAGTGGCTAGTCATGCTGTTTGGTTTGACAAACGCGCTGAGCACTTTCATGAGGCTAATGAATGAAGTCTTGCGGGAATTCATTGGCAAATTTTTGGTCGTGTATCTGGATGACATATTAATTTTCAGCAAGACCAAGGCTGAACACTTGAGACATTTAGCCATCGTAATGAGGAAGCTCCAGCAGGAGAAGCTGCTGATCAATTTGAAGAAGTGCTCATTCATGCAGACATAACTCATCTATTTGGGTTTTGTAATCTTGGCGAATGAACTGAAGATGGATCCTTAAAAAGTAGAGGTGATCAGGAATTGGCCATCGCCGAGGAATGTTTTTGATGTAAGGAGTTTTCATGGTTTGGCTAGTTTCTACCGAAAGTTCATTCGAAATTTCAGTGGAATTAGCGCCGTGAAGAAGCGGCACAAGGTTTTTCACTGGACAGCAGAGGCTGAGAGAAGCTTCAATCTGTTGAAGCGAAAGATAACAGAGCAACCAATTCTGGTGTTGCCTGATTTTCAGAAAACATTTCAAGTGAAGTGTGATGCCAGTGGGTATGTTGTTGGAGGGGTCTTGAGTCAGGATAACAGACCTGTTGCATATTATAGCGAGAAGCTGGATGATGGAAAGTTGAAATACTCCACGTATGACAAAGAGTTCTATGCCATCATACAGGCATTAAAGAAGTGGAGGCATTACTTGATACCCAAGGAATTCGTTCTGTACAACGATAATCACGCATTGCAGTTCGTGAATTTACACGAGAAGTTGAACCAGAAGCATGCAAAATGGGTAGAGTACATGCAAAATTTCACTTTTGTGATCAAACACATTTCAGGAACTGCTAACAAAGTGGCAGATGCCTTGAGCAGAAAATGTTTGTTGCTGCAGGAGTTCAGAGTCAAGACGCTGGGTTTTGAAAACCTGAAAGATATGTATGCAGGTGATGCAGACTTCAGAGAAGTGTACGAGGCAGCTGAGAATCCAGTTCTCAGGGATCGAACTCCATGGATTTACTATATGATCCAGGAATGATTTTTGTTTAAAGGCAATCAGTTGTGTATCCCGAATTGCTCTATGAGGGAGAATTTGGTGAGGGAAAAACACAGCGGAGGCTTAGCAGGTCATTTTGGGCATGACAAAACTTTCGCAAAGCTGAGCGAATCGTATTTTTGGCCGGGCATGCGCACTGATGTCAAGAGGTTTGTTGACAGATGCAGGATATGTCAACATGCGAAGGGCTGAAAGTAGAACACAGGGTTCTATCAGCCATTGCCTATACCCGAGAGACCATGGGAGGCAATTAGTATGGATTTTGTTCTGGGATTGTCGAGAACACAATGAGGAGTTGATTCCATCTTTGTGGTGGTAGACAGGTTTTCTAAAATGGCACATTTTATCCCGTGTCATAAGACCAACGATGCGACCCACATCGCAAATTTGTTTTTCAAAGAAATCGTCAGATTGCATGGATTAACGAGAAGCATAGTCTCGGATCGGGATACAAAATTCATAGGTCATTTTTGGAGGACGTTATGGAAGAAGCTAGGGACTGACTTCGCGTTCAGTTTTTCTTACCATCCGCAGACAGATGGGCAAACAGAGGTGGTGAATAGAAGTCTGGGGGATTTATTGAGAAGCTTGGTGATAGAGCACCACAACAGTTGGGACCAGATTTTGCCACAGGCAGAATTCACGTACAATGATTCGGTGAATCGGAGTACAGGAAAGAGTTTATTTCAAATTTTGTATGGGACACAGCCGAGGGGAGTTTCTGATCTTAGGGAGTCAGGACAAGCTGAAACTAGCAGCGCTCGTGCTGAAGAATTCGTTGAAGCGATGGAGGAACTTCACACGCAGGTGAAGCAGCGACTGCAAAAGTCAAACCAAGAGTACAAGCGCAGAGCCGACCAGAGGAAGAGACAGCTTCAGTTTGAAGTTGGGGACATGGTTCTGGCGCACTTAAGGAAGGAAAGGTTCCCGAGGGGAACATACAATAAACTCAAGATGAAGAAAATCGAGCCATGCAGAGTCCTGAAGAAGTTCGGGGAGAATGCATACGATATTGAGTTGTCGGATGGCATCGGGATATCTCCGATTTTTAATGTTTCGGATTTATACCCCTATAGGGCTGATGAAGTAGAAGATGGAACCGAGGAACCAGTGATCCAGTGGCAAAAGCAATTACCAGTTGCATAGAAACCTCAGATGGAGTGCATACTGGACAAGTGAGTGGGCAGGAAGACCAGGCGGAAGCAGTATTTTGAATACCTCGTGAAATGGAAGAATCACCCAGTGGAAGATGCCAGCTAGGAGACAGAAGTAGTGATACAAAAGCATGGGCAGACTGTGTAGGATCTCATGGACAGGATCCCATGAAATCTTTTGAGCCGAGGAGTATGATGCAGGAGCATCCACACCTCATCAAGCGAGCCAGCGCGTGGAGCAGGGAAAAGACAGTTGGACAAGCCAACAAACTTCTTTTTGAATTTACCTTGATATTTGTTGCACCAAGCATTAATGGGTTAATGTAATGAAGCGCACTTGTATTGTATTATAGATAGGAAGACATTTAATAGTGTTAATGTTGTTAGATAGGAATTTATTGTAGATTTGATAGTTTCAGATTTCGAGAGGGAAAACAGAATATAGGCACCCTCCTTTGTATCATTGTATGATAGAAGCATTCAGAAGAGAAGAGCAGAGAAGAGAACCTGTGAAGAACACCCATGTACAGATTGAATTAATAGAAGAGAGTCTTCATTCAGCTTCATGGTTTGTGTTGTGTCTCTGGGTTAATATTATGCTCATAGATGTTTTATTTCTGTCATGCATTTGCTTTGATATGCTGTGTATGTGATTTCTTAATTGGACTTGAAATCGGTGAGAGAGAGAGAGGAGGATGAGTTTCAATTATTTCTCTGTCTGAGCCTAGAGATTCCTGCATAGAGTGCAGTGGAATTCATCCGCATAGAGTGCGTTGATGAGGTCAGACGGTTAAACTCTTATTCTCATCTGCCCAGAATTGAATTGGGTTATCAGAGCCGTGCAGGTAAGCGCAGGCTGAACCAGAAGTCTTAGCAGTTTGTCTGAGCAAACGAAGGCAGGGATTTCTGTTGCCGGAAGTGCACAGAGTCCAGAAGACCCAACACTTGGAGAGTGATTGGACGTCGAGCGCAAGGAGTGCGCCAACCTTCAGTTGAAGGTGTGGAAGAAATTAAGCTCAGGAGAGATAGTTCCATTGTGGGCATTGTAGGAACAAATTCAGGAGAAGTTTCGAACAGGGCAGAGTTTTGGAACAGAAGAACCATATCCAAGGCAGAGAATCGATGGACAAGATTCGCAGAAGAGGAATGCGAACTCCCGCCGACCGTCAGATTGTGGAGGAGTTGTGGGGACGTTAACTCGTAGGCACAGGAAGGGTCAAATCCCATCGGGGTTCGGCATTCAGAGTTTGACAACGTAAGGCACAGACTAGTTGAAATCACGAGTAGTGATTTCCCAAATTTATCAGAGCCGTCGATCATCATGGGGACGCGTGGCATCGGATCCTGAGGAGTCGAAGAATCGGGGTTCGGCATTCGGGGTTTCCGGAAACAAGAAAAACTTACATCGTGGATTCGCGATCCGCGAAATCCTGAAGGTGACGTGGCAGTGTGGGACCACGAGGCTCACTGGAGGAAAGGTGGCATGCTGTCGGAGTTTGGGGTTTTGAATTGCACGAGAACATGCACACAGGGTTCGCGATACCGCGAAGCCCGATTTCCTGAAGTGGCTGCCGGGAGATCAAAAGAGTGTCCTGTGGGTAACAAGAAGTCCCGATACGGGGTTTGAAGGGTATTACAACTCTTCGGGGCAGAAAGAAGAAGGTCCTGGTGAAAGCGGTTGTCGTCGAGGGAAGCTTGCGTTAGAGACTCAATGACATTAATTACATACCAATTACTCCATTTGACTTCTATTAAACGACAAGTTAGCAACCCAGCCTTAAATAATGTACATTTAGTTAATTGCAAATCCTCGTTTACTAATTCATAATAATTGAATGTCCTTATATTTAAGGACCCTACATTTTACATGTTATTGATCATAATGAAGTTACCATAACATCACTCAACATAACCTTATCATCGCCTTCTATATCACAATAGCATTGCAATTAAAATAATGATGACTTTACTTTTTATTTGTTATTAATAACAACAGATCTACCAAAACCTGAACATAAATAACCATGTATTTACCTTTATAATAGAATAGCATTGTAAATTGAACTAATGATTACTTTTCATTACAAAACATTGTAAATAAAATAATCGCGATTAACTTAGTAAATTCAAAATCAAATGGGAAACATATGGCAAATTGGATTGTAAAGATTTTCTTTTATTGCAACTCATATCCTTTATTCAGTTGGAAACCATATTCTTTTAATTTCACCTGATGATCATATTTTGTTCACCTTATAATAAAATAGCATTGTTCTTTAAACTAATAATTACTTTTCATTACCACAACATTGCAAATAGAATGATTGACGATTAACCTAATAAATTAAAATCAAATGGGAAACATATTGTAAATTTATTTAACAACAATCCAATTTAAATGAAATTCCATTACTAAAGCAATCTTCAATTGATTTGTACATCCCCATTTACCAAATCATAATGACTTAATGCACTTAGTTCAGGACATTACATTTATCTGTTATCAAGGATAATAACTTTCATCTTCATTTCCATAAGATGGTAACCACATTACATTTTATATAATGACAACTAAATAAGGACCAACTCCTTACCCCTATGTTATCTATAACAACTACCTTAATCAATACCTCAACGATAACCACATACTCAAATAACATTACTATGAACAAATGCATTAACATAAACATCACTCCACCTTAACAAACCATAATGATAAGGTCTTTTGGTTTTAGAGCTACCCTACTTACTAGCAATAATATTATCCATCAATGACATTTAAAATTTCATAATGGTAAAGCATTTAATATTATTATTCCTTGACATACTCACCAACTACAATATTACTATTCCATAAATACAAAAAAAGGGCATTAGAATTTGGTTGCGCTATACCACATAAAAAGCATTAAATAAAAATGAAGTCATTCAATTCCATATCAACAGACTTACACCACTGGAGATATTAACCTGTACTTGTCTTGTTCTTAACTTTTCATGAATTTCCAAAGCATAGATATTGAGGAGAGATTTCGACACGAGATTATCCAAACATTCCTCACAAACGCTTTAGGCTCTCCCAATAAGGAAGAAGAGGAACTCTTTCTTCCACTGAGACTCTGAGTGACAAACAACAATCTCATCAGAGAAGATTATCAAATGAGTCTGTGAATAGATCAACTACAGAATGCACTCAAGCAAGTGTTATGGATGCAACCTTCTTAGATAAGTTTCACATTGATACTCCTACACCTGAGAATGTAGGGAATACCTGAGGACAAGAGAATATTTCTGGTAATTTTCTTTGATTTTGTTTATTTTTGTTGTATTTTCATGTATTTAAATTTATGTTAAGTTAAATGTTGTAATTATTTTCAAATGTGTGTGTAGAAAATGAGTTTAGAGAAAGGCACGACAATGAAAGAGAGAGTAGTTGTCATGAATATTTTAATGTTGGTGGAGAGGGTGAAGGTGGATTTAGGAGACCACATTATCAAGAAACATAAGATTACATGCCTATGTCCACCTATCATTCAGATGTTGGTGATGAACTTCCGTAGGAAGGGATTACTGAAGAAATGACCCTCAAACGATGCTCAAGTGTTAAAATGAGATTGAAAAATGATTTGGTGGTCTTGGAACTCCCTCAGGAGAGTAAACAAAGCTTACAGATTGTTTTGTATTCATTGCAAAACTTTATGGACACATATCAAAAGATGGGGCCATCCACTGACAATTTTGTCGATCTAATGAGGTGGCGAAAGTCAGAGGTGATAGGCCCTGATAAATGGGAGACGATAAAAAATAAAGTTTCAAAAGAAGACGCAATTTTGATGTTCAATTTCAAAGATGGGCCAAAGCGGAAGATGTTGAAGATGCAATATTTTAAGCACCCTAACATTGCAGGACATCTGTATAACATATTTTTGGTAGCATATGGGAAATTGTCGTGGAACAATGAGGTTCCACACTATTTTTCAAGACACTTTTATTCATGGTTTTTCATGCACATGCACCCTAATTATACTAGTCTATCGTTTGATTATTATGGGACTGGTAAATGACGAACATATGATCACAAAGGGGCATATCGAAATGTGACATTATCGAGGCCTGCATGACCTTTAGTATCTCACCCAACATGGGCATTTGCTTCACATTCAAAGTTGTGAGATACATCATAGGTTGAAAATGAGGCTAGGAATGCAATTGAGGAAAAATTGGGAGCGATTTTTTATGGTGTTGATGTTGGCATGAACCGTCAGCGAACGGAATCCAATTCCCAAGCCACATTTGTTTATAAAACAGATGCGGAGTTAGATACCATGTCAGTAGAAGATCTTAAGGAGTATGCAAAAATTTTCCATGATGGGTGGAAGAAGGTCATTCAGAATGATGACTCGAACAACAGATTGGTATGTGTTCTAGTTATTAATTTTTTGTCGCATTTTAGGATAGTTTACTTCTAATTCTAGATTTAGATATCATTGTATCTATAGAAATAATCGAGTTGTTATTGTCATTAATTGCAGTTTGGAGATATGTTAAATGAATCTTCAGTAAATAGGGGACTTGATTCCACAAGTTTAAATTTGTCTTGGTTGAATCAGGTATGTGTTTTCTAATATCCATAGATGAGCATTTTATTTGTTCAATCTTTTGAATAAGAGATCAACAAAATTTATAATTTTGTATAAATTTGAACACATTGAATCCTTGATTTAGTTCTTAGTTGTGTTGTTCAAAGATCCATATTCCATATCGTACTACTTGGGGAGGCTTGTATCAATTCTCATTGGGAGAGTTTGAAGAGAGTGAGAGTTCACATGTATCAGTTAATGTGTTAAAATCATTTAAATTTAATTTGTTATAATAATTTAAATTTAATTTTCAAATTTTCAAATTTTCAAATTTTCAAATTTGAAATGTGTTATATAGGGTAATGTGGAGAAGAGAGTACCCGAGAGTGTGCTTGGGAAGGAGATTGGGATTGCGGAGGAAGCAGAGGAAGTGGAGGAAGCACCCAGATTTGGGAAGGATGTGTCCAGTCAAGATGATTCATAAATGTATTTTCATTGAACATTAGTGAGTTTTAATTTATTTTTATTTTGAATAAGCTTATAGTTTTTACTTTTATCAATTTTTTGTTTTCTCAAATTTTTTGTTTATCCAAGTTCTTATTCAACGCTTTGATCAATTATTTTGAAATATATAGAACCCCTATATAAGCTTATCATTGTCTTAAATGGTGTACATTCAAACTTATTTTAGTTTAGATCACGATGAAGACTTAATTTTGAACTTGAACATTTAATTATTTGAGAATGGACTCTATCCCACATCAGAAAAGAGAAAAATTCTAAATTTTCTTCGATTGCATTCCTTGCTTTCTTGTCCAATAATGGCGTAGTATGGACATTTTTGTTTTCTACAAACAACGAAGTGAGTTCCTTCTTGTCAGGGTATTGTCAAACTCTTAACTAAATTGGTTACTAACCACAAAAACCAACATTCTAGTAGATTTACAAATAAGCTATGCATATTTATATGTGAGTTAGCTCACACATATCGTATATATGAGTTATCTTACACATAATTTCAAAGAGCATTTGATTATATGTAATATGAATACATTCCAAAGATGAAAGATTTAAATGGTTTTTGAAAAATGACTTAATATACACGTGGAGATTTGTGTTTTCTTTATGTACATGAAAGATTATATGAGAACATCTATTCCACTACAGAAAGAGGAGATAAGTATTTTCCAGAAGAATGGTTTTTAAAATGGATATTTGTGAAATCTCATAGGTATAAGTAGTTTTTTGGAAGAATGGCTTAATATGGATATTTATGAGTACTTTAATTTGAAAGGGAATTATCAAATTTGATTATATGACCACTGAAGAAGAGGATACAAGTATTTTACTGCTGAGGAGATTAGTATCTTATTTCTGAGTAAATAAGATCAAATAATATCACCTGGGATGAGAATTTCACCTGAAGGATTTGAGACTTTATCCACAAGGAGAATTTTACTTGAAGGATTTGGGACTTTATCCACAAGGAGATAAGTATTTCATTGGAAGAATGACTTAATATGGAGATTTGTCAAATGTTGGAGGATGAAACTTAATGTTTTTGGTATGTATGCCAATTTTGTTTTAATCACAATTTTTAAATTCTGTTTTATTTCGCATGTTTGAATTGTTAATTTTTTTATTTTTGAATTATGTTTTTTTTTCAAGTTTGAATTGCACGTATGAAGTGATCTATCTTAAAGAGATGGCTTAGAGTCTAGGATTTTGGAGTTAAATGTCTTAGTTTTTATTATCATCCTAAAATGGATGTGGAACTTATGTATTTGGTAGTGTAACTATTCAGACTTTTATTATAATATATATATATATATATATGGAATTCGAAATATCAATTTATTGTCTCATATTTGATTTCTCTTATATTGTTAAATATGATACTGTTAATTTCTCAAATGAAATTAAAATGATGAGAGTCTCTATCTTTACTATGTCAATGTTGAAATAAAATTGCTTTGTTGTTAATCTGTTAAACACCATTACTAATGTAAGAATAAATTTGTTTTGGTTTTGTTAAAGACTTGGTTTGATAGATTGTGGTGTTTGCACTAAGTTGATGGAAAAAAAAGTGGCAAATTTGTTATTTTTGAACTAATGTTTTGTATATTCTTCTTTTTACAATGCATTAAATTAAGCATCAAACTCTTAAATACTTTTCTACTATGTATTAATTTAAATGATTCATTTTATGTTCACTATGGAATGTTAAAAAACACATAATAAAATTCAGCATATTTCATTGTGGATTGTTCTTGGGCCTATGGGGACTGATAAAATTCAACATATTTCATTGTGGACTGATAAAAATCAACATAAAGCTGAACTCTTGGGCCTATCCTACTATGTATTAATTTAAATTCTTTCTTTTATGTTCACTATGGACTATTAAAAAACACATGATAAAATTCAACATATTTCATTGTGGATTGTTCTTGTCCCTATGAGGACTGATAAAATTCAACATATTTCATTGTGGACTGATTAAATTCAACATAAATCTGAACTCTTGGGCCTATCCTACTATGTGTTAATTTAAATGCTTCCTTTTATGTTCATTGTGGATTGTTCAAAAAAACATGATAATATTCAACATATTTCATTGTGGACTATTCTTGGGTCTATGGGGATTGATAAAATTCAAC
>JZKD02S2187680.1:375234-390266 GCA_000966675.3 Picea glauca
AGCGATCTTCATTAAAATTTATATTGATATTAAAATTTATCATAATTTAAAGTTTTTCTAAGCCATCAATAGTCCCTTATAATGACATGGAAATGGGTCCTAGTTTTGATATGAACTTATCCTTCTCATATGAAAAAACATTGAACAATCAAATTGCAAATAATGAATGCATTTATCCTATTTGTAATAAATTGGTTACATGCATTAAAGGATTTGTGTATATGATTTGGATAATTTGTAAGATTAAAGTATAATCATCCAATGTATAGGTCAATTTAGGTTCCCTAGATACAATCTATATGTTCTTTCCTGAAATTGTAAATAAGACTTGATTAGCTTTATAATTCATGGGAAATACAACTTTTCTTAATTGAATGGACCATGAAAGTAAACTAAACTATAATGATTCTAGAATCCTAGATATTCATAAATACATGTACTTTCAATGCAAAACAAAAAATTATGGAATGTACATGTGTCACTTACATTAAAAAAATCGTAATGGTATTCCATCTTCAATTATTTGTTCATGATAGACTTTGGACATTTTCCATTTTCTAACTTTTTTTTATTTATTGAACTTCTATTAACTTTATGCGCGCTGCACATACCAAATGACTATATTGACAACTTGTGACATCTGATTGGTAATCTTGAAAGTGAACATGAGTATCGGTTTGATGGGTTTCTTGAAAAAAATATTATTTCAATACAATGGATCATTTTTCATATATAAAACCATTATCAACAAAATCTTCTAATAGCCTCAATATTTTGTTCTGTGCATCGCATCAAACAATATTTCATGTTTTCAATGTTGTCTATAGGTGCAACCATGGAAAAGACATCTCCTGCAAATAATTGGATATATTGGACAACAAATAGTTCATGTTAGATTATCACACAAGTACATCTACAAGTTATTTGAAAAAATTTAAACATAAAAATTACCTTCTCTAACAAGATCGTAAACTCTATCGCCATCAACTGACATTATAGTTTCATTTGATTCCATCTCCTTTGAGCTTGCAAGTGGAATTTTCCTTTTTACATTAAGTTCGGTATGTCTCCAAGATTTAACATATTCTGCATTTTTGTTTTCACAACTATCTATGGATTATGTGTTCTGTATGCAAACTAAACAAAAATAAGACTCATTTCTTCTATCAAATGCAAACACATTTTGATAATAAAAAAAATTTAACTGAGTGTATTTTTTCGTTTCCCAGGTATTGTATTGGAATCATATGGGATTGATATATTTACATCTTGGACTCCAACATATCAAAAAAACCTGTACAAGACAAGAACTTGTTAACTTGAAATCTCTCAAGAAAATGATTGAAGATTGAATATAAATTTGAACCAACGACCGATCAGGCACCAGAGCGAAGCACCCCACTTTCGAGCCACCACTGCAGGTGCGCGAGAAGCTCTTGGCCAGGGAACAAGGCCTTAGAAAGGAAATAGAGACAGAAGCCAGAACCTCCCAACCAAAGCCACCCTAAGGATGGGAGCCGAGCAAATGAATTCCACAAATGGAGAAACCGCCACGATACCTTATCAGCTCAACTAGGGTAGGAGATCACACACAATTCATGAGAGAGCATGCCCTTATCAGAAAATTCTTGGGACTCTGGCCAGCAGAGAGGGACCTCAACAAATGGATCAAGCACTGGTGGAATCCCAAAGGGGATTATGAGGTATAACTCATCTCCAAAGGCTTCTTTACAATCATTCTATACAATCTAGAGGACAAGGACAAGATATTTGAAAATGGGTCGTACTTCTACAATTCAACAGGGTTGTTCTTATGCTTCTGGACTGAAAGATTTAGCCCGGACAAATAATAATTCACCATGGCCCCTGTATGGATCCACCTATACTCCTTGCCGCAAGAGTTCTTGCTGGAGGAGATTCTAATGGGCATAGGGAACTCCCTAGGGAAATATGTCAAAGCTTCAGAGGCCACGAGACAGTGAAAATATACCTCATATGCCAGGATTTGTGTCTACATGAACATCTCCAAGGCACTCCTTGGAGCGGTGACCCTTGAATACCAGGATGAGGATTGGCAACAAACTCTAGACTATGAGCACATTCCCTTTAGATGCGAGAGATTCCATGAGCACGACCACCTCTATCGAGACTGCCCTCTTATCAAACAAGACACCAGAGCAAATGACACCACACAGAAGGATGGCTTCACCACAGTCGCATAAAAAAAGAGAAACCCACCAAGGAAGCATATCCCGGACTCCAGATAAAAAATCGCAACCAAAAACTCTTATGATATTATGAATCAGATGCCAGAAGATGAGGAAATTTAGGACCCACACAAGGATTTGCAACAGCCTCAAAACGATGCCCCAAATCCTACCCCCTCTTCCCAAGGTGGTGAAACCTACACAGAAGAAAGAGGAGACGGGGATGGGGACACCCCAATGCTACTGGACGACAGAGATCTAGTAGGAATAGATCTAAAAAAGCTCGAGAAAGCCCTGAATCAAAAGGACCTGCAGACCCTCCCTGAAGAACAACTGTGCAAGGTACATAAAGTATTTATTAATTCCTCAACAGGATCCACAGCACGCCTGGGTATAGAAATGGACTCGAGCTCTGGCGTGAAGAGAGTCCTTCGAGAGAATAAACAAAGAGGGCGAAAAACCGTGCACCAACTGATCAAGGAAGTGGGAAACCTCATGATAAATTCAGGTCAGATTCACAAGCTTTCGGAGGGATACCTCCACACAAAACCACCCTCTTAATGATAAATATTATCACCTGGAACATTAGAGGACTCAATGGTAGGTCCAAGAAAAGGATCCTCCAAGATTTCATCAAGGAAGAAAAGCCAGATATTCTATTGTTACAGGAAACAAAATTCGGGGGAGTAGAGGCTGAAACCATCTTTTAGCGCATATGGCAAGAATGCAATTCCATAACAACGGACTCCACAGGCGCCTCAGGCGGCCTTGCTATCTTATGGAACCCGTCCAACATCATTATCAGCAAACCCTTTTCAACGATAGGCACAATAACGGCTCACTTCGAGGTCATCGGCTCGAATCAAGAAGGCGCCATCACTAATGTCTACGCGCCTCACAACCACCAGGACAAAGACAAATTTATGGAGTGGCTTGAACTAATCAAGACCCTGGAAACAACTCAAAATTGGATCTTAGGAGGCGAATTCAACATGATATTGACACTGGAGGAGAAAACAGGAGGCACCAAAAAATTAGAGCAAGATAGTGGTAAGTTTAAAACTCTCATTGATCATCTAAATTTAGTAGATATAGAAAATAGCAATGGTACCTTCACCTGGTAAAATCGTAGATCGAGCAATCAACACATTGCATGTCGACTGGATTTCTTCCTGGTCACCGAGGAAATAATGGAAACAGGCTCTTATCTGGAAAGCCTCATTCTACCAAAAGCAGGTTCAAACCACTGGCCTCTTGCTCTACAGCTAGACACAGGAGAGCTACCCAAGTATAAGCCTTTTCGCTTCGAGAAATTCTGGCTATCGCATCCGGATTTTCAGCAGCTAGCCAAATCCTGGTGGGCGCAGGTGGAAATAGACCATGGTTCCAACATGTGTAAATTCCAGCAGCGCCTAAAAAACGTCAAGCAGATGCTGAAACAATGGAACAAAAAAATATTTGGAAATATACTTCAAAGCATACGGAGCATAGAAAGCAGGATGGTGGAGATCCAAAAAACATTCATTTCCGGATCCAGAACCACATAATTAATGAGAGAGGAGGAGAAACTCCAGGAACAACTAGAAGAGAGAAAGAAGCAAGAGGAAATCCTATGGAAGAAAAAATACAAAGTGCAATGGCTGAAGGAAGGGGAAAAGAATACAAAATTATTTCATAGAGCTATGATACACAGATGACACATCAACAATATCACCCACTTGGAGGACAGTCAGGGCAACATGGTCAGGGAACACTCCAAAATCGAGGCTGAGCTGCTCAATTACTACCAAGACCTTCTAACGAAACCCAAGGAGGACAGAACGAAAGCCATACACAGAGTCACCGGACACATACCTTCACTTCTAACTACCGAGCAAAATGAAGCTTTAACTCAGCCCATCACCCTAGAGGAAGTGGATCAAGGATTAAATACCATGCCTCCCGGAAAGGCCCCTATCCTAGATGGATTCACAACAGATTTCTTCCACCACTGCTAGGACCTGGTCAGAAAAGAAGTGTGGGAAGTGGTAGAGGAATCAAGAGCTTCAGGCCTGGTCCTACCAGCTCTCAATGCCACCTTTCTCGCCCTCATTCCAAAATAAGAAAGAGTCACAAACCCTAATCAGTTTAGACCCATAGCCCTGTGCAATGTCATCTACAAAATAATAACGAAGGTAATAGCCAATCGAATCAAACCCATTCTGCCACTTGTCATTTCCAAGAAACAGGCAGGGTACATAGAGGGAAGACAAATCATGGATAGCATCATCTTAGCGCACGATATCATCCACTCCCTCAAGACTTCAAGAACTCTAGGTATGCTAATCAAACTCGATCTTTCAAAAGCTTTCGATTGAGCCATCTGGCAATATCTTAGAGTTGTCTTAGATTCTTTTGGTTTCGACCAGGGCTGGGTAAATTGGGTCCTAAATCTCACCTCCTCAACCTTCTTCTCGATTAGGGTAAATGGTGTCCCATCCCAACCTTTCTCACCATCCAGAGGCATCAGACAAGGGGACCCCCTCTCCCCCTTCCTATTTGTAATTTTGGCGGAAGGCCTGGGAAAGAACATTAGGACAGCAGTCACTGATGGCTCCCTCAAAGGCCTGCCTTTACACAATATTCAGTCAGTACCCTCTCATAGCCAATTTGTTGATGACACCCTCCTTCTGAATTCCGCCACGGTCAAGTAAGCCAACAACCTCAACTCCATCCTCTCTGACTTCACTAAAGCCTCAGACATGTCACTCAACTTGGAAAAATCCAAACTCTACTTCTTTAATACTCTGGATTCTATCCAACTTCATATCTCCAGACTTCCTGGGATACCCAGGAGCTCCCTTCCGTCCAACTATCTCGGCGTTCCCCTCATGGGAGAAGCTGCTAGATCCATCTCCTGAGACATCCTTCTCCTATCCATTTCCAACAGGCTAAGCAATTGGACATTTAGACCCCTCAATATTGCTTCTAGGTTGGTACTCCTCAAGTCCGTTTTGCAAGCCCTACCCACCTATCTCTTCACCTCTTTGGCTGCTCCCAAACAAGTTATCAGATCCATCAAAAACCTTCAGCGAAACTTTCTCTGGCATGGTCACCAACCAAACAAGAAATGGGCTCTAGTCAACTTGGATAGACTCTGCATGCCAAAAAGCCAAGGAGGACTGGGAATTCGGGATCCAAGGAAACTCAATCAAGTAATGGGAGCCAAAATCTGGTGGCGATGGCTAAAAAATCCAACAGCCGCCTGGGCACAATTGTGGAAACAAAATTATGCCCCCCTCACACCAGAGGACCATCTAATCCGGCATAACAACTGAATACATGGCTCCAACATCTGGAATACTGCCTGGAAAAATCGCACACTGGTTCAGAAACATGCCTTCTGGGAGGTACGAGATGGACAAAGTGCCATGTTCTGGCAAGACTCATGGCAGCAACTCAAACCCTTGGATGACATGGAGGAGCTATCCAATCTTAAAATAGCTCTCCATCAGCACACCTCCCTAAGGGTTAAGGACCTTTGGAAACCCCGGGAACAATAGCACCTGTGGCGCCAATGGAAGATCTTGAATCAAGAGCTCGGAATCCCAGACAATCTCAATCTGCAGAGCTGGCAATTTCAAGCCAACCGCTGGAAAATACCCAAACGAGAGGGACCGGACATCCTAAGGTGGGGATACTCCACAATTGGCACCTTCACAATCAAAGAATCTTACTTTCTGCAGGGAAATCACCAGGGTCAAAACAAGGAGCCCATTTGGAGCAAAGTCTGGAACCCATCTCTTTGGCCTAAGGTTTCCACCTTCTTGTGGCTAGTGGTGCATAATAGAGCCTTAACTTGGTACAATCTAAGGAAAAGAGGCTTCATTGGACCATCCCTCTGTGTTCTCTTCTACCAACATGAGGAAACTAAAGAACATCTCTTTAATGGATGTCACTACAGCCAACAAATCTAGGACCAAGGAGCACAAATAATGCACAAATCCAACCAAAATCGGAGCAGCATCAATGACACAATAGAGAACTGGGATCGCAGTACCTACAACAACTCTCTATTGAATCTCATCTGGCATCTTTTCCCGGGATTTATTCTCTGACAAATTTGGAAAGAACGGAATAAGAGAATATTCCACTCCTAACAATCCCTGTCAGGAGCCACATGGGAAAACATCAGCTCACTAATCAAGGAAACAATCAGGAGTAAATCTTGGACAGAAGAGGACCTTAACTGCAATCCAGAGGAACAATGCATTCTTCAAAAATGGCAGCCTATTCTAATCAATCAACAGGGACCAAGGAACCACAAGCGCCAACAGACTAGTCCAACCAGCTGGTCTCCTCCTCCAGCACATTTCATCAAAATAAATTTTGATGGAGCCTCCAAAGGAAACCCGGGAACAACAGGATATGGGGCAGTGCTCAGAAATTCCAGCGGCGAAATCCTTGGTCTGGATGCGGGCTTCCTAGGCGACACAACCAACAATGTAGCAGAGCTAACAGGACTACTGTAGGGTATCCAAGTAGCCATGGACAAAGGCTACAATAGGATTATCTTGGAGGGGGACTCACAAGTCATCATCAAGCTAACCACCAAGATTCTCCACGGGCGCAACCCTGCAAAAATTTCACCAAGTTGGAGACTCTCTGGTTTTCTCAAAGACTTTATCTGCCTCATCCAACCCCATCTCAACATCATTCCCTCCCACATGAGACGAGATGAAAACAAGGTAGCAGATTGCCTAGTAAAAGAAGCTGTCGAAATGGGAGTTGAACACTTCTGCTGGGAAGCCCACATCTTAGCAGATTCGGACATCTCCACTCGGTGCCAAACCTTAGCCACTAGAGACCTTCAACCCCCGGATGGGGTGCCACATTGCGCGATGGATCCACACGGGATTAGCCGAGATGCGGTATTAATGCATCTACCGACCACCATCCCCTCAGCCTTTAACATTCCATGGACCAGCACAGCCACATTCATGCGATGAGCCCCTTCGCGCAAGGGAACAATATTGGTCATCAGCGCACTCAGCAGCAGGTTTTAATGGTTATGGCGGTCATGCTAGCCTTCCTCCTTTTCACCCAAATCGACAAAGAAGAGCGACATTCTCCCTTCGCAGCATCCACTTCACTGGAACAACATCATTTTAGCAGCATTTCATCCACTCCACTGGAGCAACAACAGTACTCTGTGGCTCTGTTAGAGCTCTGGAGCAGAGTGGCCCATTTGAAAGGAATCCTGGTCATCTACGGGATCCCCACCATTCCTAGAGCGAGAGGGAAACCGTGAAGGGGAGCTGCCTGGTACACGGCTGAATCTCGACGCCAGAGACAAAATAAATTTAAGCAAGCGATAGCAATGGCAGCCATCTGAAGGCGCACGAAACCACGAATGCCTCCAATGGCGTATGTGGAAGAAATTACCCCGAAGGACAACTTGCAGAGCATCCCTGAGCACACTCTGTTCACAGTGCCGGATAATTCGAATCGACCTGCAGAGTTTGGTTCAGACAGCAAGCCTCCGCCTGCGAGCATTTCGCTTGGTCCCAGAGCCACCATCTTAGAGGAGAATTACACCACCTGCTATATAGAAGAGGAGATTCCACCCAACTCACCCATGGAGGCAGCGCCACAAGCCCACAACCAACAGGTGCATGCACATTATGATGCAACAGAGACCATTCGCCCAGTGTTCATTGATAGCTACAGGCAGGAGCAGCCACTCTTCACTGACTCGGGGTACCTCACTCTCATTTTCGAGCTGAGGAGTCTGTTGGATGACCAGGTCTTTCGCCTCGCTCGAATTGACCAAAGACTCGACCTGCTCTTCGCGGCTCACTCCATAACTCTTCTAAAGCGGAAATGCCCAACGTGCACACAGGCTTACGCGCTTCTAGTAGGGTGGCGACAACATGAGGAAGAGGACAAGCTTGCAGGATAAAAGGTTCGATGATGGTCGTGGTTAGAATTTTTTTTTTTTTTTTTGTATTAGGCTTCGGCCCAGTTAGTTCTTAGTTTTCTTATAACCAGTGCATGGCATACAGTTTAAACTTCATGAGTGATAGTCCTAGTTTCCTTCAGGCAGCACGACATGCTGTTAATTTTGTTAGTCGGAAAACACATGGCAAGGGATGCCCAACTGTCTCGGTTTCCTATTTAGGCGGGACATCTGGCATCGCAAAAAATTACTGTATTTTTCTTATGCTAATATAGCAGGTCCCATCCTTTTTACTTGAAAAAAATTTGAACACTTTCAAATAAAAATATCTTGTGTACATGTGTAGCATGTATATAGACACACATGCGCACATCCCTTGACGGATTATATTCATGGATTAGCACCATTTTGCACCATTCAAAAACTTTTTCAATGGATTCAAATCAATCGACATGAGGGTTCATCTGATACCTTTGAAGTGCTCATTTTACACATGCCCCTACACCGTCGTGATCTTCTTTTCCATGACAAGTCTCAAAAAAATTACAACAATGTGTAATGTTTGATTTTTTATGAAGACCACATAACCAATAGAATGATCATGA
The DNA here is from genome assembly GCA_000966675.3 of Picea glauca. Taxonomy (NCBI): domain Eukaryota; kingdom Viridiplantae; phylum Streptophyta; class Pinopsida; order Pinales; family Pinaceae; genus Picea; species Picea glauca. Next base: position 383,985 of record JZKD02S2187680.1, read on the forward strand.
AGATTTGAACTGACCCGTACACCCATCTAACCATATCCAATGTCGATCAAATCTGATTTCACGTTCTTTCAATGAATCATAAAATTTATCAAAACAATGTTGTACATAATGTGTGTCGTGTGCTCGATTATCACTTATATAAAAGTGATATTCTTTAATAACATGTTGATTTTCGTTGGTTCTTTCTATGTTATCAAGACTCTATTGACAATGTCTATATAAAACGTGGAAAAATATCGTGACTTGATCAGAATGATAATATTCACTCTGTATTTCTTTTTGTGCAGCGAATGTGTAATTCTCTACAAAATCAACTACAGACAAAATTGTCCCTAGTGGAAACACTTCATGGGATTTTTTGAATTGTAGGTCTTGCCATCAAACTCTATGTGAATGCTTGGTGTATTTATAAATTTATTCCTCAAACTTCTTCAAAAACTCTATCACACAGATTTTATCTACTCTCAAATCAATCCTTTTGGAAATAACATTTGAAGAATGTGGAGCCGTGATGTTGATATATTCATATCTCTTCCAATTGACTGTTATATTAGAAAATGATTGATCATTCATATCAATATGATACTTTGAGTGAAACAAAATTAGATTTCCACAACGATCACATTTCTTTCCACCAACACATTTTTTTTTGTAAAATAAATCATCACCTTCTCTTTCACATAGAATTTCAGATATAAAAGCAAGGAATGTGTAAGGAGGAGGTGAACTTGGCCATAACGTTTTACCAAAATAAAAAAAAGTGCCGTAATACAACTCAAAGTCCACATGATAACGACAACAACAAGTGTCATGAACAATGACAGGTCTAACAAACCATGGTTTTTGTTGCACAAATGTATTGATGAAAATTTTAACTTCTTTGTGCTCTTCTTTGAACTTATTGAACAATTATATTTGTGTCATTGGAAATATATGTTTTAGATGTTCTTTATATTTTTTTCGTGCTATTCTTCGTCACAACACATCCCTTGTATGTGTTGAAACACGAGATTCTTCCAACCAACAATTACGAGCCAATTCTTTAACAGTTTTTGCAAGTCTATCTTTCTAGGGTTGTCTAGAAATCACTATCCAACAAGCCAGTTCATCATTTGCATCTATTTGCAATCGAAATTTTCTATGTTTGTGCAATGTTTTTCTTGACATTCCCATCGTTTTTTCCATGTGTTATGTCAAACGATCTTTTATATTGTTAGATGAAACAACTGTTGTTTATATCGCTCTACATGCAACACTGACATTTGTTTTTCGAGATTTTCCAAAAGCTTTTAATACACTAGTTATATTGTCAAAGACATTTTGTTTCACCTTTGTATCTTTTGTCGACTTTTGAATACCCAATAATGATGTAGCTTATTTTAACTTTCTTGACTTTATTAGATAGAGTAAAATTTGAGCTTGTACTGTTACTGATTCATGTTTGAAAAAATTATTATGCATATTCTTAGTTCGATATATTATATAATGCTTATCTTTTTTCTTTCCAAATTTGTCAGTATCAACATTTTCTAATATTTCATCATCAATGTTGATAGATTCTCCTACATATTTCAATTTAAAGTTTATATTAAAAAACAAAATCCGAACATAAATTCACTAAACTATATACAAAAGTGGTCATCTTGTATTATCTAAATTTATGTACATACCTATAGGTGATTTGTCTTCTGCTTCAATTTCAGTTTCAACGTCTTCTACTTCAATTTCAATTTCAACGTCTTCTTCGACATTATGAGACAAATCTATTTGTGTTTTTTGAAAAACATCAAATTGTAATTACAATCAATTATATTAAACAATATTTTAAATTTGAATTCTATACTTTTAATATAGACAATATGTGCATGCATACTTGGTTGGACTTCTTCTTGTTGAAAATCTCTATTTACATTATAATCGTTTCTTTCTTCAATATTTGCATGTTCTTGTTTCTTTCTCCAATAATGCTCTTTCCTTTGTTCATTATGGAGAGTATCATCTCGAGTGCGATCAAAATTTCTCTTGCGCAAGCTTTTGTTTCCCATGAATTTTATAGTTATATGTAAAAGATATGTTCAACAAAGACTTCACCTTGAAAAAATGTTCAACATTTATCTTTCAACATATAAATTGTTATTCCAATACAAACTTGAACAAACACCAATTACCTTATTCAACAAAAACCAAAAAGATGATTCGAAAATTTGTTTAGGTGCTCTAGAAAACCATAAAACAAGCGATAAATAGTGTTAAATATGTTCGGACGAAAGCGTATTTATATGATTTGCGCGAAATGAAATGATACGACGTGTCTTTTCATTTTTTCCGACCGACAGAATTTGTTCAATCTTCTTTCGACCGAAACAAGGTTTTTTCATCCGAAAACCTTGGAAACCGTTTAGTTTTGACGGTTTCCATTAAAATTTAGTTTTTCGGCTGAAAGAATATTTTTTCAGCCAAAAACTAAAAATTGGGACTCTATTAAAAAACCAGAATATTCTCCCAAACTTACCTGAACTTTGGAGGTTGCAGACTCCTACAAATACTCAGAATTTGGTTTCGAAAATGACATGAGCCTTTGCAAAATTGAATCTACTTTCAATTCCTATAATTTGTTTTCATTTTCATTATTTTTATCTTATTTTATTTAATTTTTTTAAACAATCACTGCATAATATTTTAAGCAGACATTATGATTTGATGAAATGAAATATCTGTATATCTAAAAATACAGAGTAAAAAATTTAGAAAAACTTATATTCATAATCCGTAAACTATTATTTTCAAAAGGGTATTTTAATATTTTACTTTTAAGTAAAAATTAAGATAGATACAAGGTGGGGGAAAACATGTGTTTAAAATATGCAACGTTTTCAGCTTGGTCAACTTCGAAAAATTCTAGAAATTATTATATTCATCCGTTAGATTCAAAATTATAGTCATAATAAAATACAGTCTCTGTATATTGTTGCAGTATATTTCATTTCTTAAAAACATAAGTTTAATAATAGATACATTCTTCGAGGAAAAAATAACTCATTATCATTCCTTTCATGTTTAAGGAACATATTGTTAAACAATTGTCAAATTGACATATCAAATCTTAATAAAAAAAAATTGAAAAATAGTCATTGGAAAGCTAACAAAATTCTTCACAAGTTTTGTTTTTACTATAAAGTGAAATTCTAAATAAAAAAAATACTTTTGTATGCTAGAAGTTGAAGAACTTGTTGAAATAGAGTTTTTTTTCTCATAAAACAAGCAAAAGTGTTACCCATCTTCATGATTTTACCCCAATTTCTTTTTTATGGGAAAAGGGATGACGATAGGGACGAACATTGAGAAGAAATTTACGAGGGACAAGGGGAATGGAATGATCATGAAGACCACAGGAAGGAGGAAGTCCCTAGGGAGTGTAAAAAACAACTTGATTTTTGGAGAGGATGGATTGGAGGTTAGGAGGCACAAAGGGTGTCTCCATGGCATGAATGAAGTGGATTTGTGCAATAATGTCAGAATGACCTTTTTGAGGATATTTCCCATGCGACGGGAACTAATGATCTCAGGGGAACTTTCTATGATGCCTTTGAAATTATATTGTTGGCCCTCCTGGTTGAATTACATGGTTAATTCCTTAAAATCCATGAGAATGGGGACCAGAGTCCTTATCCATTCGACACCCAAAAAAATTTCATAACCATGCATATCGATAGAAAAAATATGAGATTTCATGTGCTACTGACCAATTTGGAGACACACATTTTCACAATCCCCCCCACATTTCATGGACCCTCCATTGGAAATCATGATTTTAAATTTGTTGGTTGCTCGGATATAGAAATCACTTTCTTGGGCAATGCAACAATGAATAAAATTATGGGTGCTACCACTTCCAGTGAGGATGATGACCTTTCGATGCTTCATGTAACCAAATAGCTTGAGCGTTTTGGGAGAAGATAATCCAATGAGAGAATTCATGGAAATGATCGGTTCAAATTTGGGAGGGTTGGAAGGTTGAGTCATGTCAGTGGGTTCAGGTGACTCGGCCATAGGGGGAGCCTCAACATCTTCTTCAAAAATATCCTCATAGATGGCCATAAAAATATTTTGTTCCTTACACTTGTTCCCAAAAATATATTTGTCATCAAAATTATAACAAAGGCCCTTGAGTTGGATTTCAACCATTTGTACCCGGGTCAATTTATGGATCTTTGGTGGAGTGAAAGGAGGAGTGGTAGTGATTGTTTTAGGGAGAGAAATGAAGGATGGTTTCCTGGTTTGAGAAGAGACAAATTGTTGTTCTTCCTTATCTCTTTTAGTAGATTCCACCCAAATTTTAGGGTAACCCATGAGGACGTGGTCACAGATCCCATCCTTGAGGCCACTGATAAAAAATTCTAGGAAAAAAAGAATCATACATGCCCTTTGTGTGGAAATCCAATCACTCAGAAGAAACTATAAAGACTTTTGTTGTCCCAGATTGTTTCAACTCTTTCAAACGTACTAAATGGTTGGTGTCAGTTTTAAAGCATCCATAAATATCTACAAAAAATTGTGTCGAAGCCACATACCCTTAACGATCATTTTCTCTCCATTTCCACCATTTCCAACATTCTTGATCTAGATGGAGAAAACCGTACCAAAGTTTGGCCAACTCATTTGCAATGTCGTACAAAGAGAAATAATGTTCCATTTGAGTTACCTAACCGGTGGGATCTGAGCCTTCAAATTTGTTCACATCCATGCATGGAAGGCATAGGTCACACTGAAAGTGATGGGGATGAAAAATATGGGAATTGAAGGAATTTTCACCTTCGGGGTTAAAAGGTGGGTCAGAAGTGGTAAGTTCTCCAAGGTTACTCATCTTGGTGAAAATCATGTCAGTGAACGATGCAAGCTGGGTAGAGAGGTCTTGTTTCCTGGTTCCATTTTTACATCTATGGAGGAATGCATGTTTCTATTAATGGTGGAAGTATTGACACTTAGTTGTCGCACTTCCTACTAGGTCTTTGTAAAAGCAGAGGACAAGGAATTGAAGTGGGATTCCAAGTCTTGGCTACAGGTGTGGGTGATGATGAAGGGGGAAAATGAAAAAGGGACATGTGGGACCACATAGAAAAGGGGTTATGGGTGAATGGTATCACGATTATTAGGGAGACGAGGGGAATCCAATGGGGTAAGGCCCAAATAAGGGGGACAAAATGGGTTTGGGTCCTTGTGAATTATATTTTTTGCTGAAAGATGATAGGTATGATTGCGATCACAACAAAGAGAGGAATACAATGGGATAGGGCTCAAATGTTTTTTCCAACAAGATCCAAACTTTTTTTTTTTTACTCTTATGGAGTTATACTCTGAGCTGAAGAATATTGCAATGTTTAAATTCCCAAATTCTCAACAGGAAGAAATGTGTAGCAATTTCACAACCAGAATGCAAGAGGTAAGGTTGCACAACAATAGATATTGTTTGTTTTGTTTCCATCCCAAGGGTTAGGGTATTCTGGGTTTCTACAAATAAGGGTTTTCCATGTGCTATAGCTCTCTAATATACATGCAGGGTCCAACAATAGTACTCGGTCCAATATCCTAGGGCACCAACTAAAGAGGTTGGACCGTGCCCTTAGTCGTATTAATCGACTACCTAGGTACTAGAGAGTATCTTCCTGAGTGTTGTTCTCTGTGGCACTATAACAGTCAGGTGGCCGATCAGTTTATATATAGAGGGATTCAGGATATCTAGGTTGATCGATATACAATTGTTTTCTTACGTGCTACCACTTGAACGGGTACCAATAGGGGTTACAAGGGTGGCAATTTCCAACAATGTGTGCTTAAGTACCACTTGTATTTCATGTGTGTATGCTTCCCCGATCATGGATTTATGCGTTGAACGATAGATCATTGTATCTTTAAGAAGTCGAAATACGTCTCTACCATTTTAAGGATCCTCCTCGTTACGCCGACAAACCTGTTAGAACAAGTGCAAAGAGTTTTTTTTTTTTTTTTTTTTTTTTTTTTTAAGGTGTGTGCACGCATGTACAATGGAAAAAACACATTCGACTCTGAGCCGCCACATGACGACGAACAAGACACAAACCACTATGAACACAAAAAGATGACATAAGACGCACCACAAGTAACTGGAAGCATTAATGATGATCCAACGGCTATAAGTAAGACTGACTACCCGCCCATCCTACCCTGCAAAGGTTAGGACCTCCAAGACACATAAGTAACGCTCAAGCCCAGGTTCCCATCGATTTTAACGATTTAAGGTCTCAG
>JZKD02S2187680.1:390316-404177 GCA_000966675.3 Picea glauca
CAACACATTCGACTCTGCGTCGCCACATGACGACGATCAAGACACAAACCACGATGAACACAAAAAGATGACATAAGACGCACCACAAGTAACTGGAAGCATTAATGATGATCAAACGACTATAAGTAAGACTGACTACCCGCCCATCCTACCCTGCAAAGGTTAGGACCTCCAAGACACATAAGTAACGCTCAAGCCCAGGTTCCCATCGATTTTAACGATTTAAGGTCTCAGGGTTGGCAACTGTTCTAAGGAGCATGGAGGTGTCTACATCCCCCCTGACACAACAGAACAAGAACACAAAATTTTACGACCCAGTACAACATTAATTAAACAAAGGACTACAATCCACATTAGTTTTAATGCCATTCCATTTCGCAACTTTAGATCATAATTCATCATCGAGGTTCCCTCAAAACAACATTCAAGGGACCTTAATGTACCAGTCTGAACTTCGACTGGTTTAACATTTAACAAGATAATTAGTCGTTAATTAAAATCGCAATATAATGAAGAGTTATAATTGCCAGTTAACACCATGATCAACATTTAATCTTTAATTATAGATCCATAATTAACAAAAACGTCGTAGAGTTCACATCAACATTCATTCAATGATCTAAACTTATAAATCGATGGACAGTAATTATGAACCAATAACTGTCTCAGCAACGCAATGATCATAATCCCTAATTAACGCGCTAGTCAATCCTTTATCGCAAGCATATAAATTAACATTTACATTTACTCATTGATCTACATTTATAATCTATGGCCAGTAATTTAGAACCACTAATTAATGCAACATCCAAACAAAAGTAATGAATTCATGGTGCAAAAAAAAAAACTATAACTTATTTCAACAAGCAACACCTCCTTTCATGGTGCCTCCTAATGGTTAGTTCCCTTCAAGGCACATGGACACACCACCATAAAATCAATTGTAGGATGCAAATTTTTGGAATAAATAATGCTTGAACATAAATTTATGCTTAAGAGCTCACCCAAATGGTTGTAATTTCCATAAACATTTTAACATCAACCTATCTATAAATAATTATCCTTTCTATCGACTAGCCCTTAGCATTAATGGAGGCATTAACTAAATCAAAGCAGCTTTCTTATTTACATACTAACTGAATATGGTAATTGCTAATTAGGAAAAGTTAACTGGAAGGTAAGTGGCCTTTAATAAAATAAAATGGATTGCCATTTTTAAATGCTAACGAAATAAAGCAGTTGTGGCCATGAATAGTAACCGAAAAAATAGATTTCTCCCATTAAATAAGGTGGAAGGTTATTTAAGAAACATCACTAACATAAGGAGGATTTTCTCTTATTAAAAGAGTCGATTGCCCCCCAAAAAGGCTAAAATTGAATGAATTCAACTAAGACGGAAACAACCAATCTCAACTGGTATTAAAACATAAACCATACTTTCCTGTTCTGGTTTCGAATACAACCCAATAAAATTTTACGAAGGAAGAGGTATCTTTTAGATTAATAATGTATATATAAAAATCATCTTTATCAATGGCAAAAATAATTTAATATATAAGGGGTCGCAAAACTGGTGCGTTGTCCTGAGCTTAACATGTTATTAAATAAATCAAGAGCTATAACGCCCAACACATGTTACTGCCACCATGCGTTGTTTAAGCAATCAACCCCTGGTTTAAAAATGAAAAAGAAATAAGTCGCCCTAAAGGTAAGACGCAAAGTGTGGGGTTTTTCATCCAGATCAGTAAGACATGTAGTGAGTACAGTCGTCCGAAGGTTAAGGTTGGGATGAGACTATTGCCAAAGAAATCTTGCAATCCGAACAGTCAACATATAATGCGGCCGTAATCTCTGTCCTTCCATTTACTTAACCATTGTTGTTGAATCATCAGTTCAACCACCTACTGTCCTTTAAACTTGATGCCATCGCCTGGACCAACACGGAGCAAGGGAAGGCCATCGGCTCAAATCTCTGCGCTTGCGCCGACAAGGGAACGAATGGAGAGGGAATTTATCAGGTGGACGCATTACGCTACCATCGTCAGACACTACGCGGTAGCAGTGGGCAGGACGAGTGAGCATTGTCTGGCTGGGTCAACGCTTGCCCCACTAGATACACATAATCGTGCTTCCAGAACTGAGGAACCAGATGGGAAGGTAGGAAAGGGATCTGCAGCAAGGTAAACTCAGACCAATGTCGAGGCCTCACCAAAAACTTGTCGAGCCTCTCCTTGAACGCAGTCGCCCTGCAGACTATTAAACTCCAGACGGATGCAAGCCTAGGATTTGGAATGTCGTCAGGGGAGGAACGAAAAGCTACTCCATCCAGTAGGTAAAGGCCGAATGTAGGGTATCACTAACTAAGGTTTGAGTGGCCAGGATAACCTAAGGAAGAATATCTTCGGGAATTTCAAATTAACAGGTGGCAAGGCAACGGTCGCTGCCCACAAAGGGCATCAACAGATGGGCTGGCAGCACTCAACCACTGGGGGAGAACGAACACAATTTAATTTTCTTTCATTTGTTTAAGTGTAATGCAAAGGAGCGGGAGGCAAAGAACTGGTCAGAATCCACTGACAAATCAAATTAACCTCTGGATGAGTTCAACTTACTAATTCTAAAACAGAATATCCTTCTCTACAGACGTCAGCATACGCATAAATAACGCAGAGAATTCAATTTCTACAGAGGTTCCAATTTCTACAGCTTCGGAAATCCTTCTGCATCCGCCATCAAGGCACAAATTAAAATAAAGAAAACGCAGAGTTAAGGGTAACATCTATACAACCACAGGGATGAGAAGTTTCTCCTTTGCTCCTCCATGAAATCGCGCTACAATAATGGTTGTGTGAATAATTTAATTGAGGTTCAAGGAACTCTAAACGCAGCCATAACAGATTTAATTTATCACGCTTGTTCTTATGATCGCTACCTTGGCCAAAATTTCAGAAGTACTAAAGTGGTAATGCAGATAAGAATTTTTTTATTTATTTTTTTTTTTTTACAGCAGGGAAAGCAGAACAAAATTCGTCGTTACAAGACAACCACACCGTTCCATTTTACCATTAAGTGATGAGGACACCAGTCAAACAATGAGCTAGGCTAGGGAAAATAAACGGGTTCACTATCAATCTAAACATAAAATACATTTATCGTTGAAATTCCAATCCCAGCATAAGTCATATTGCAATCTACTCTACTAAATAAAGAACATACTGTGGCCTTTTCGCCTGCTTCAAAGGACGTCTGCACGCTCCGAGTCGCTCCCGCTCATCGACCATCGAGACCTCGCCGGTACCTCCCAGCCAATCGCTAGGGGTACTATGCTTCCCCATTAGCCCCCCAAGCCGCAAAGGGGCCACACACAATCCATATGGTACATCTAGCTCCCAGCTCGCCTCACAAGGCCGAGCTACCACTCCTATGCGAGCTGAGAAATCCCAACTCCCCACAAGTAATCAGTCAAGTCACAATTCTGGCAGTGTAACATTACGCTAACAGTCAATCCCTTTCTTCCTCATCTTCCCTTTCTTTTATAGAGTTTTTAGAACCTCCAACTTTCCCTAAATCACATTTAAATTAAGTTTTAATAAAAATATTCTAAATATTCTCCTTCGCACAAGTGTCGTCCATCCCCCTCTTTTTTCCAATAATTATATTCTTTAAATTTATTAATTGTCTCAATTCCCTCACCCACCTAGAGTTGCTCCTAAATTTACTCCTAGGTGTTCCTAGATTCCCGTTCAGGTTTAAATACTTTCCCTAAAATGAAGTTGTTAATTTAGTTCATTTTAGAAGGTTCTTAATTTCAGATTCCTTACTATGTTGACCTCGTTTTTTACCATAAATTCTCTTCTTTCCCTTATTATGTTTCCCCCTATTCCTTAGTTTCCTAATTTTTATTATTCCCTTGTTTCCCCTTTTTATTAGAGCCAAAATGGCAGTTGTGCTATTTAATCCTTTCCCTTTATTATTAATTTGAAATCTTTTTACACTTTCACAAGTTAAATAATTTATTTCTTCATTACAATTTAAAACCACGAATTTTAATTAAATTATTACTCTCTTCTTTTTACCCCAAAAATTATGAAGACTAAAACTATTACTTAAGTGGGTTTTAGTTTAAATTTTTATTTTTATTTTTATAGGGTCTTTTTCTTAAGGTTAGACAAAACTTCTACCCTAGAGAAGTTTTAGACTTAGGACTTAGAGTCTGAACTGGGCGACATTTAATTAGGGAAGTTGGTTAAGAATTTCTTAATGTGTTAAATGTCTTAGGGCCATCTAGGTTTCTTCCTTCATCAACATCATTGCGACGTGCCCTTCAGGACACACCACGTGCTCCAAGGGTGCCACTTGCCTCGTTCGTTTCTTTTGCGCGACGTGCCCTTCAGGATGCACCACGTGCTCCAAGGGTGCCACTCGCCTCTTGTGTTTCTTTTGCGCGATCTGCCCTTCAGGTTGCACCATGTGCTCCAAGGGTGCCACTCGCCAGCTTGACTGATTGGTAGACATCAATAACCCCTGGAGTCAACACTCTGCCAGGTGAACTTATGGGAGACTAAGGGCTCTAAGGAATAAGGCCCCCGTCTTATTGCGCGCCCCTTAGAATCATCGTAGTTTGCCCTCATGGCATCATGGATCCTCTCGAACTAGGTAATCGTTAACCTACAATTCGAGCCACGGCGAGAGTGCTAGTAGGTTGTGGCAGGGTTGTTATCCACACCTCTCCCTCAACCTCTCTGGAAATCATGTGTGGCCCCTTTACTCCATATGTGAGTCTGGTCGGCAAGCTATCGTCAGCCTGTATCATAAAAAATCATGTCAGAACATGTCCACATCATATCATCAAATCAAATGTAATAGCACGGTAAATAAATCAACCCAAATAGCACACTCCCTGACTCAATCTGGAGTCCAAGGGTTCCATCGATGCCTCTGCATCCTCAAGGTCCAAAACCCTGCACACTCAATAAAACTGAGTCAATAGCACCTGTCTATGTCAATGCAGTAAACATCATGTCATCAATCATAACGCATCATAATCAAGGACAAATGTTTTAATATCATAATAGTCCGGATCACTTGCAAGCAAGTGTCCTCAAAGAATAAGTTTTCTCAGTGCGCCAGAGCGGGATGTTACATACACCCCCGCTTGGTATAAACTTCTTCCCGAAGTTTCATGGTATAAATGCCGACATAAATGTATCAAGTATCATAAGTCTATCTATCAAACAAAAATGGAAACTGTTGGCGCATATCATATGCGTCCTCCCAGGTCGCCGAGTGCGGACTATAGTTGTCCCACAGGACCTTGACCTGATCTACCGTTCGACGTCGTAACTGTCGAACGCGGTGATCTAATATGCAGACTGGCTCAACTGTGAGCGCTCCCTCATCCGATACCTGCAAGGAACTCATGTCAATTACATGTGTAGGATCACTAATATAATGTCTCAAAACAGATACATGAAATACATCATGCAAACACCTCAAAGAATCAGGCAAGGCCAGTCGATAGGCCACGGGCCCCTTTTTCTCCATAATCTTGAAAGGTCCCACGAACCTAGGAGAGAGTTTAGCTCCCTTTCCAAACTTGTTTGAACTCTTATGCGGTTTAATCTGCAAGAAGACTCGATCGTCGGCCTCATAACTACGGTCGACTTAGTGCGCATCGACATAACTCTTATGTCGATCTTGCGCTTCTTTAATCCCTTGTCTTATGGTTTTCATTTTCTCTTCCATTTCTTGGATCGCTTCTGGTCCCACTACGACCCTATCCTCAAGTCGATCCCAACTCAAGGGAATCTGACACGGTCGTTCGTAAAGAAACTCGAAAGGCGCCATCTTAATGGTGCTCTGGTAACTATTGTTGTAAGCGAACTCTACTAGTGGGAAGAATTCTTCCCAATGCTTTTGTTGGTCCATCACGTACATGCACAACATGTCCTCCAAGGTTTGGTTCGTTCATTCAGTCTGTCTGTCAGTCTCTAGGTGATATGCAGTACTAAGGTCAAGTTGGGTTCCCAAGGCCTCTTGGAAACTCGTCCAAAATCATCCAATAAACACCGATCCTTGATCGGATATAATCTTCTTAGGCACGCCATGCAGCCTCACAATCTCACTGATGAAAACTCTAGCTATGTCAGGTGCCTGATATGTCGTACGCACAGGAATAAAGTGAGCACTCTTCTTCAGAGTGTCTACTACTACAAAAATCAAGTCATGTCTCCTTGCCGTCAGTGGCAATCCAATGATGAAATCCATCGAAATAACTTCCCATTTTGATTCTGGAATGGCATGTGGTTGTAGTAATCTTGCTAGGTGTCTATGTTCATCCTTTACCTGCTGACACTCCAGACACCTGGCCACATAGTTAACTATGTCGGCCTTCATCCCCTTCCAGAAGAATAAAGGTTTAAGATCTGCCCTCATCTTCGTAACTCCCGGGTGAGCCATGTAAACTGCTCTATGAGCCTCGCTCAGGATCAACATCCTCAACTTGTCATTTGGCGGTACGTAAATCCGATTTTTAAACCTCAATAACCCATCACTATCAAAAGAAAATCCATCATATCGTGGTACCATCATTGTGTTTTTCCAATAAAGCCCTCGACCTCCTTGTACCAGTCATCGTCACGATGTAAGTTTAGAATCTTTTCACGTAGATTCATCTGAAGAGGCAACACTAAAAAGATGCATGGCCTTCGAATCAAATCATCCACCACTCGGTTCACCATTCCCTTTATGTAAGTAATCTCAAAGTCGTACTCTCTAAGCCATTCCTACCAACGTCATTGTCGCGTGTTCAAGTCGCTTTGCGTAAAAATGTGTTGTAGTCCACAATGATCAGTCTTTAGTTCAAATTTTCGTCCAACAAGGTAGTGTCTCCACACTTTCAAGGCATATACAATGGATAATAACTCCAAACATGCGTCGCGTAGTTCTCCTCATGCCTTCTCAGTTTCCTCAAAGTGTAAGCGATTACTCGTCCGTCTTGCATCAAGACTCCACCTAAGCCTTCCTTGGATGCGTATGTTATTAACAAGAAGTCTGCATCCATGTCAGGGACCTTTAGTATCGGCGTTGTTGTCAACAATTCTTTAAGCCTCCGAAATGCTTCCGCACATTTCTCAATCCAAACAAACTTCTTGTTTTTCTTCTGCAATTCCGTGATCGGATTTGCTATCTTTGAAAATCCCTCGACAAACCGTCGGTAGTATCCTGCTAAACCCATAAATCTACGCACTTATGTGACATTCCTCGACACAGGACATTCCATAATAGCCTCAACCTTGGCTGGATCCACGACGATACCTTCGCCGGAGATGACATTCCCTAAGTAGTGAATCCTCGATTGATAAAAACATCATTTGGACAATTTCCCATACAGTTTGTTCTCTCGCAGACACTGTAGTACCAAGTGCAAGTGCTCATCATGCTCCTCCATCATCTGAGATTAGATCAAAATATCATCAATGAATACTTGGATGAACTTGTCCAAGTACTCATGGAACACCCCATTCACCAAACTCATAAATACCCCTGGGGCGTTTGTCAGTCCGAACGGTAAAACAGTAAACTCGTAGTGTCCAAACCTCGTCTTAAAGGTGGTCTTAGGGATGTCCTCCTCCTTGATTCATAACTGGTGATACCCTGATCGCAAATCGATCTTGGAGAACACCATCGCACAGTTCATTTGATCTAACAGATCATCAATTCTCGGCAAGGGACACTGATTCTTGATCGTAGCCTTGTTGAGTTGACGATAGTCAATGCAAAGCCTCCACGATCCGTCCTTCTTCCGAATGAAAATAATAGGTGCACCCCATGGTGACACACTAGGACGTATCAGTCCCAGGTCTAGCAACTCCAGGGTCGACATCCTATAAGGCGTTCTTGCTATTGGTTCGATCCCCAGTTTCAGGTCTATGGTAAACTCCAATTCCCTTTATGACGACATCCTGGGTAACTCCTCTAGAAATACGTCTGCAAACTCCTTCACCACCGGAAGGTGTTCTAGGCCTTCCGCTACTCCCTTTTCGTTTAGCGCAAGGATCGTATAAATCTTGCACCCCTTACGCATACTCTTCCGTAACTGTAAGGAATTGATGAACCTCAGGGAAACTCCCTGGTTCCATCCTACAATCACACGTCTCTGTCCCTCATCATCAATCAAGCTCAACTGTTTCATCTTATAGTTGAGTATCGCCTCATGCGATTCCAACCAATCCATACCAATCACGACGTCAAAAGATCCTAAGATTGTGAAGTACAAGTTGACCCATGTGACAAACTCTCCCAGGTTAAGGGCACAGCCCGTAACTTTTCTTCCAAACTTTTGTTTGGCTCCCGAAGCCATCTCTACGAAGCTAAACTCATCCTGTTCGACTACCTTTACCTTAATCCTTTTTAGCACTGCACCAGAAATGAAACTCTCAGTAGCACCTGGGTCTATCAAAATACTAAAGGTCTGGTCAGCGACAGTACCTGTCGTCTCGAGCACACTCGACTGATGCTATGCTTGGTGGTTATTCACCACTGCATGAATCCGATGGGCCTTGCCCATATCTCCCACGGTAGTGGGTCCGGCTGATCCGGACACTCTGGTCCTCTCCACAGGACAGTCGCGCTGGTAGTGTGGCTCCCCACACATCCAACACCCCTTCTTCGGCCCAGTAGTCCTGGTACCCGAAGTAGAAGATGACGACCCACCAGCCTGAAAACCTGGTCTGTTCTGCTAAACAGGCCTAAACTGCTATTGTTATGGGCGACGTTGTTGCTGATGTTGTGGTCCCCAATAAGGCGTCCGCTGCTGAGGTGGCGGTCGTCAGGGTGTGGCAAAAGTGGATCCCCTCTGGAAGCCACGATATCCTGGTGTATGTCTCCCTGGTGTCTGATGCTGCGGTGTTTCAGATGAACCCTGCCCTGATGGTCTCACTGGAATCCTGGTCTGACCCCCACTAATAATTTCCTCCTCTGCTATGAGGGCCTTCTGGATGGCATCGTGCAAGGTTTGAGGCATCAAAATCCTGACCTTTGCACGCAGGTTGTCGTTAAGGCCGAACACAAACCTGTTGACCTTAAGTTTCTCCGTGTTAAGGTGCAGAGCGTACCAGAGCAGATCCATAAAACGTGCCTCGTACTTGGGCAGCGTATGACCTCCTTGTCGTAAGGCATTGAACTCATTGAGCTAATGCTCAATGAATTCCTCAGAAAGGTACCTCTCTCAGAACCATTCCTCGAACAACTCCCATGACACGTCTTCAATAGCCATGTGAAACTGCGGTAGGAGCGTCTTCCACCATAGAAGAGCACTCCCTTTCATTTGAAAGACCGACATGCAGACCTTCATGTTGGAGGTATAATCGCGAAGTGCGAAGCACATCACCATATTCTCCAACCATGCCTTGGCGGCGACGCCATCAAGGGCACCAAAGAACTCAGGAAATTTAATCTTCTTGAGTTCGCAGTGAATGCTACCAATAATGGCCAGTGCGCATGGCGGAACCTCAGCGGGTGTCAGCGCCCTGGCCTCATCTCTGTCCAAGCGACTGATCAGTGCCTCGGACATGCGCTGAAAAGATCTCATCATCCTGACCACATCGCCCACTGTTATCTTCTCCTATCAGATAACCTGCTCGCCTCCCTGGGGGTTAGACCCCTCAGGCGTGGATGCTACTGGAGGCGTCACGCCTCCTCCCCTAGCACCCCGTCGTCTACCTCCGCGGTGTCCTCTAACCATGATTACCTACACGCACACAATCAACTCAATCAACAATAGTATAATCAAATCAAATCATGTCAACGAAATCTGCAGCAAATCCCAATTCGCGGGTCGAACCCGCTCTGATACCATATGTAAGGATCCTCCTCGTTACGCCGACAAACTTGTTAGAACAAGTGCAAAAAGTTTGATTTTTTTTTTTTTTTTTTTTTGTGATGTAAGGTGTGGGCACGCATGTACAATGGAAACAGCACATTCGACTCTGCATCACCACCTGACGATGATCAAGACGCAAACCACGACGAACACAACAAGATGACATAAGACACACCGCAAGTAACTGCAAGCATTAACGACGATCAAACGACTATAAGTAAGACTGACTACCCACCCATCCTACCCTGCACAATTTAGGACCTCCAAGACACATAAGCAACGCTCAAGCCCAGGTTCCCATCAGTTTTAACCATTTAAGGTCTCAGGGTTGATGACTGTTCTGAGGAGCATGGAGGTGTCTACATCCCTCCCGACACAACAGAACAAGAACACAAAAGTTTACGACCCAGTACAACATTAATTAAACAAAGGACTACAATCCACATTAGTTTTAAGGCCATTCCATTTCGCAACTTTAGATCATAATTCATCATCGAGGTTCCCTCAAAACAACATTCAAGGGACCTTAATGTACCAGTCTGAACTTCGACTGGTTTAACATTTAACAAGATAATTAGTCGTTCATTAAAATCGCAATATAATGAAGAGTTATAATTGCCAGTTAACACCATGATCAACATTTAATATTTAATTATATATCCATAATTAACGAAAACGTCGTAGAGTTCACATCAACATTCATTCAATGATATAAACTTATAAATCGATGGACAATAATTATGAACCAATAACTGTCTCAGCAACGCAATGATCATAATCCCTAATTAACGCGTTATTCAATCCTTTATCGCAAGCATATAAATTAACATTTACATTTACTCATTGATCTACATTTATAAACTATAGACAGTAATTTAGAACCAATAATTAATGCAACATCCAAACAAAAGTAATGAATTCATGTTGCAAAAAAAAAACTATAACTTATTTCAACAAGCAACACCTCCTTTCATGGTGCCTCCTAATGGTTAGTTCCCTTCAAGGCACATGGACACACCACCATGACATCAATTACGCCCAACACCTATTACTACCACCATGCGTTGTTTAAGCAATCAACCCCTGGTTTAAAAAGGAAAAAGCAATAAGTCGCCCTAAAGGTAAGATGCGTAGTGTGGGGTTTTTTGTCCAGATCAATAAGACACGCAGTGAGTACAGCCGTCCGAAGGTTAAGGTTGGGACGAGACTACTGCCAAAGAAATCCTGCAATCCGAACAGTCAACATATAATGTGGCCATAATCTCTGTCCTTCCATTTACCTAGCCGTTGCTGTTGAATCATCAGTTCAACCACCTACTGTCATTTAAACCTTGATGCCATCGCCTGGCCTAGCACGGAGAAAGGGAAGGCCATCGGCTCAAATCTCTGCACTTGCGCCGACAAGGGAACAAATGGAGAGGGCATTTATCAAGTGGACGTGTTACGCTACCGTCATCAGACTCTACGCAGCAGCAGTGGGCAGGACGAGTGAGCATTGTCTGGCTGGGTCAATGCTCACCCCACCAGATACACACAATCGTGCTTCTAGAACTGAGGAACCGGATGGGAAGGTAGGAAAGGGATCCACAACAAGGTAAGTTCAGACCAGTGTCGAGGCCTCACCAAAAACTTGTCGAGCCTCTCCTTGAACGCAGCCACCCTGCAGACTGTTAAACTCCAGACGGACGCAGCCCTAATATTTGGAACACCGTCAGGGGAGGATCGAAAAGATACTCCATCCAGTAGGTAAAGGCCGAATGCAGGGTATCACTAACTAAGGTTCGAGTGGCTAGGATAACCTAAGGAAGAATCTCTTCGGGCAGTTCAAATTATCAGGTGGCAAGGCAAGGGTCGCTGCCCACAAAGAGCGTCAAGAGATGGGCTGGTAGAAATCAACCACCGGGGGAGAACGAACACAATTTAATTTTCTTTCATTTGTTTAAGTGTAATGAAAAGGAGCGGGAGGCAAAGAACTAGTCAGAATCCACTGAAAAATCAAATTAACCTCTGGATGAGTTCAACTTACTAATTCTAAAACAGAAGAGCCTTCTCTACAAACATTAGCATACACATAAATAATGTAGAGAATTCAATTTCTACAGATGTTCCAATTTCTACAGCTTCGACAATCCTTCCGCATACGCCATCAAGGCACAAATTAAAATAAAGAAAACGCAGAGTTAAGGGTAACATTTGTACAACCACAGGGATGAGAAGTTTCTCCTTTGCTCCTCCATGAAATCACACTACAGTAATGGTTGTGTGAATAATTTAATTGAGGTTTAAGGAACTCTAAACGCAACCATAACATATTTAATTTATCACGCTTGTTCTTATGATCACTACCTTGAACAAAATTTCAGAAGTACTAAAGTGGTAATGCAGATAAGAAATTTTAAATGTTTTTTTTTTTTTTTTTACATGTGGGAAAGAAAAACAAAACTCGCTGTAACAAGATAGCCACACCGTTCCATTTTACCATTAAGTGATGAGGACACCAGTCAAACAATCATCTAGGCTAGGGAAAATAAAGGGGTTCTCTATCAATCTAAACATACAATACATTTACCATCGAAATTCTGATCCGAGCATAAGTCATATTGCAATCTACTCTCCTAAATAAAGAACATACTGTGGCCTTTCCGCCTACTTCGAAGGACGTCCGCACGCTCCGAGTCGCTCCCGCTCGCTGACCGTCAAGACCTCACCAGTACCTCCCAGCCAATCGCTAGGGGTACTTTTCTTCCCCCTTATCCCCCCGAGCCGCAAAGGGGCCACACACAATCTAGATGGTACGTCTAGCTCCCAGCTCGCCTCGCAAGGCCGAGCTACCACTCCTATCCAAGCTGAGAAATCCCAACTCCCCACAAGTAATCAGTCAAGTCACAATTCCAGCAGCGTAACGTTATGCTAACAGTCAATCCCTTTCTTCCTCATCTTCCCTTTCTTTTATAGAGTTTTTAGAACCTCCAACTTTCCCTAAATCACATTTAAATTAAGTTTTAATAAAAATATTTTAAATATTCTCCTTCACACAAGTGTCGTCCATCCCCCTCTTTTCTCCAATAATTATTTTCTTTAAATTTATTAATTGTCTCAATTCCCTCACCCACCTAGAGTTTCTCCTAAATTTACTCCTAGGTGTTCTTAGATTCCCGTGCAGGTTTAAATACTTTCCCTAAAATGAAATTGCTAATTTAGTTCATTTTAGAAGGTTCTTAATTTCAGATTCCTTACTATGTTGACCTCGCTTTTAACCATAAGTTCTCTTCTTTCCCTTATTATGTTTCCCCCTATTCCTTAGTTTCCTAATTTTTATTATTCCCTTGTTTCCCCTTTTTATTAGAGCCAAAATGGCAATTGCGCTATTTAATCCTTTCCCTTTATTATTAATTTGAAATCTTTTTACACTTTCACAAGTTAAATAATTTATTTCTTCATTACAATTTAAAACCACGAATTTTAATTAAATTATTACTCTCTTCATTTTACCCAAAAAATTATGAAGACTAAAAATATTACTTAAGTGGGTTTTAGTTTAAATTTTTATTTTTATTTTTATAGGGTCTTTTTCTTAAGGTTAGACAAAAAGTTTACCCTAGAGAAGTTTTAGACTTAGGACTTAGAGTCTGAACTGGGCGACATTTAATTAGGGAAGTTGGTTAATAATTTCTTAATGTGTTAAATGTCTTAGGGCCATCTAGGTTTGTTCCTTCATCAACATCAATCCAACGTGTCCTTCAGGACGCACCACGTGCTCCAAGGGTGCCACTCGCCTCGTTCATTTCTTTTGTGCGACATGCCCTTCAGGATGCACCACGTGCTCCAAAGGTGCCACTTGCCTCTTGTGTTTCTTTTGCGCGATGTGCCCTTCAGGATGCACCACGTGCTCCAAGGGTGCCACTCGCCAACTTGACTGATTGGTAGACATCAATAACCCCTGGAGTCAACACTCCGCCAGGTGAACTTGTGGGAGAC
>JZKD02S2187680.1:413965-432117 GCA_000966675.3 Picea glauca
TTGCTGATATTTTCACCAAGCCACTAGGAAAGTCAGTTTTTGACTTCCAGAGACAGCACTTAGGCATAGTCAGTGCTGCTGATTGTAACTATTGAGTCTAAGAGGGAGTGTTAAACATATTGTACCCTCAACAGTATGATCGTACACTGCCAGCTGTACTGGACAGTTGTACTTTCTATTTTTGTCTTGCTTGAGCATATATAGCTCAACCATCTTACATTGTAATGATCTCTTCAGTTCTGTTCTATAATTCTTCATACATTTGAATATACTATTCTTTTCTCTCTGCATTTCTCTGTCCTTCACAATTTATCAATAATTGTGTCTAAATACTAAGATATTGATATCACTTTAAATATTTCAAGAACTATAAGGGATGTTCCTTACATCAATAGCATGTCATTATCAAATTGAACATAATTCACATTGTTCACTCTTCCTACTAATCTTGGTCATCTTGGTCTTGGCATCATTTCTTTGACCTTTTCTAATGGTTTTGTCATGATAATATATGAAAGAGAGAAGCCTTATATAAGTCATTACATAATAACATGCCATTATCAAATTGAACATAATTCACATTGTTCACTCTTCCTACTATTCTTGGTCTTGGCATCATTTCTTGACCTTGCCTGATGGTTTTTTCATGATAATATATGAAAGAGAGAAACCTTCTATAATTCATTACATCAATAACATGTCATTATCAAATTGAACATAATTCACAATGTTCACTCTTCCTACTATTATTGGTCTTGGCATCATTTCTTCTTGATCTTGTTGAAATTTGGTAGCTTGGAGGTACTTTTGCATTGGCAGCGCTCAGCATGCGGAAGTGACCAAGCAAATTTTATCCTAATGACTTTATAATTATAAAGTGAATTTATAAAGCGATTTTATAAAGTTGAGTCTTTTAATTTCGAAATGTAAAAGTGATTTTATGATGTTATGGGTCACTTTATTAACTTAAGTGACTTCAATGAATAATTAAATCGTGACTGTTGATCTCAAGGGTAAGTGAAGTGTCACTTAAGGGAGATCAAGGGTTAGAGAAGTTACAATTCGAAATTGATAAAAGGAAGCTCATTAGGAGATGAGGGTGCACTTGTTGAGGAGAGATTGAAAAAAGTTGAAGGGGCACACATCCCAAGGAAGTTTCTTATCTTGGAGGGAAAGGGTTTCAACAGCCAGGAGGATTCACACCTCCCTAGGAGGATTGGCATGCATTCCTAGATAAGCTTCAACATCAGTGGAGGCCGTACAGTATGGATTGGAGGAGGTCGTACAACATCTTTTTGCTTGCCTTGCAGCTCCAGCTAACTCAAAAATCTTTTTTGTGTATTGGCATGAGTTTGAGGGAGATTTTCTACTGATAATAAATCTGTACAATGAGGTATGGATATGTACCTAATTCTTGGCACGAAAACCAAGATTTGTATCTGTTGTTAGTGTCTGTACAGTTCGTACAGGTTGTCCTGAAAGTCAGTTTATGATTTCAGACTGTGTTACAATGGATATATGTGGTGTTTTCTGTTCAGAAAGATTGAAAGTACATATGTAAATGTTGATATAAAAGCTGTAGTTATACTCAGAAATTTCCATAAAGTTGAATAAGAAACATTCTCCTCAATTATGTCATTTTTTCTGTGTTTTTCTTCTTGGGGTTTTACCCAGATTTTTCATGGTGCATAATGGATATTTTTTCCACTGTTAGTATATGATTCCAATGCAGATTTAGTTTCAGAACTATATTATTTAGTGTTTCTTCTCATTAAGTGCAGCTAGTAAAGGTTTAAATGCTTGGTTGTTAAGACTTAATTGGAGGTTGAAATCTGGGTATGATATAGTGAATTTCTAAACTAATTTTAACATGGTATCAGAGCAGGTTCTTTGAAGTTCCCTGGGAAGAATTTGGCACTTGGGACAGCAAGTGATTTACTGGTACATTTTCTTGAAGAAGGAAAAAAAAGGTTCTTTGTCAGGTGGACAAAGATGACTTCCATCATCAAGTTTGAAGATAGATTGGAGGGGGTTTCCAACTACCTGCAGTGGAAGGTTAGAATCAACAGTGTTCTTAAGGAGAACAGATTGTGGTCATTTGCAAACATTGTTGTACCTGTACATACAAATCCCATAGCTCTTGATGTTCATGAGGTGAATGAAGCTAAGACTCAGAGAATTATCTTGGATGGGGTTAGAGACCACCTTATTCCACACCTGGCTGAGAAAACGATAGCCAATGGAATGTGGGTTGCACTGAAAATTTTGTATGAGGCTAAGAACAAGAACCGGAAAATGGCTCTCCAGGAAAAGCTCCATGGAGCTAGGATGGTTAAAGGAGAGAGTGTGGCCACCTACCTCACACGGGTTGCACAAGTGAAGGATGAGTTGGCAGCTATTAGAGAAGTCATTCCTGACTCAGAGTTGGTGCGAATATCCCTCAAAGGATTCACCAAGGAGTGGGAGGTTTTTGTCAAGTGTGTGGTGGGGAGAGAGAATTTACCTGATTAGAGAAAATTGTGGGATGATTTTACGCGGGAGGAGATCCAAGAGGGTTCTCGGGAAAAATAATTGGATGGTGCAGATGACAAGAACGTTTCTCTTGTGGAAAAGGGAAGTGACAAGAAGAAGGACATGAGAAAGGTGAAATGATTTGCATGTCACAAGAATGGCCACTATGTTATTCAATGTCCAAACAACAACAACAAGAAGTTGTAACTAGAAGTGGCACCATCAACAGTGGTTGCAGATTTTGCTGAGAAATTTGAGAGGGAGTTCTCTCTCTGGTTGGTCCCGTGGGCAGTGGGTGCCTATTGTTCGAGGAAATTGAGTCATGGTTTGTCGACAGTGGTGCCTCTCGGCACATGACTGGGTTGAGGTCAGTTTTCCTCGATCTTACAGAGATAGACTCAGACTGTAGAGTGAATTGTGGAGCTATCCCACAACTTACAGTAAAGGGGGTTGGAAGGGTGAGATTCCAACTAGAGTCAGGAGGTCTTCTGGATGTTAGCGAGGTATTATATATTCAAGATTTGACATTTAATTTACTCTCAGTGTCAACTTTGGATGAGAGCGGATTTGGAGTTGTTTTCTATGGTGGACATGTGTTTTTATATCCTGTAGGAGAAACTGGTGACACAACAGTGATGGTTGGTGTCAAGTAAGAGGGCTTGTATAGGTTGTTGGGTAGACCTATTTTGGGGTCCAGTGGATTTATGGACTTATATTTTGTGTCAGAGAGTTGGCAGGTAGCACGGGA
Source organism: Picea glauca (assembly GCA_000966675.3). Classification (NCBI taxonomy): domain Eukaryota; kingdom Viridiplantae; phylum Streptophyta; class Pinopsida; order Pinales; family Pinaceae; genus Picea; species Picea glauca. The sequence continues at coordinate 417,225 of JZKD02S2187680.1, forward strand.
GAGATAGTTGAACCATGGGACTCAATGTTCTTTCGGGACTCTGAAAGGACTCAACAGGCATGAGTCGACACAGATGGATGCTCAGGAGAGTGTTCAGTCTCCTAGGAGCATGTCTTCAGTTTGTGGTTCAACATAGGTAGTAGCAGAGGCTTCCAGTGCAGTGGGGGTAGTGGCTTCAAGTTTAGAGGGAGCAGAGACTTCTAGTACAGAGGGAGCAGATATGGCAGTTGATGAGATGGAGACAAATTCTGGTGGTGATACCAGAAGTACCTCTCTCGCTAAGAGGGAGTGTTGAGATTTGGTAGCTTGTGGGTACTTCTGCATTGGCAATGCTCAACATGCGGAAGAGACCAAGCAAATTTTATCCTAGTGACTTTATAATTATAAAGTGAGTTTATAAAGTGATTTTATAAAGTTGAGTCTTTTAATTTTGAAATGTAAAAGTGACTTTATGATTTTATGGGTCACTTTATTAACTTAAGTGACCTCAACGAATGATTACATCATGACCATTGATCTCAAGGGTAAGTTAAGAGTCACTTAAGGAAGATCAAGGGTTAGAGAAATTACAATTTGAAATTGATAAAAGGCAGCTCATTAGGAGATGAGGGTGCACTTGTTGAGGAGAGATTTAGGGAAGTTGAAGGGGCATGCATCCCAAGGAAATTTCTTATATTGGAGGGAAAGGGATTCAACAACCAGGAGGAGGCACGCATCCCTAGGAGGATTGGCACGCATTCCTAGATAATTTTCAGCATAAGTGGAGGTCGTACAATATGGATTGGAAGAGGCTGTAGAACATCTTTTTGATTGCCTTGTACCTCCAACTAGATCATAAATATATTTTGTGTATTGGCACAAGTTTCAAGGAGATTTTCTGTTGATAATAAGTCTGTACAATGAGGTATAGATCTGTACCTAATTCTGGGTACGAAAACCAAGATTTGTATCTGTTGTTAGTGGTTGTACAGTTCATACAAGTTGTCCTAGAAGTCAGTTTATGATTTCGGAATGTGTTACAATGGATATATGTGTTGTTTTCTATTTAGAAAGACTGAAAGTATAGATGTAAATGCTGATATAAAGTTGTTATACTCATAAATTTCCCTAAAGTTGAATAAACATTTTCCTCAATTCTGTCATTTTTTCTGTGTTATTCTTCTTGGGGTTTTACCTAGATTTTTCATGGTGCATAATGGATATTTTTTCCATTGTTAGTATATGATTCCGTTGCAGATTTAGTTTCAGAACTATATTATTTAGTGTTTCTTCTCATTAAGTGCATCTAGTAAAGGTTTTAATGCTTGGTTGTTAAGACTTAATTGGAGGCTGAAATCTGGGTATGATATAGTGAATTTTTGAACTAATTTTAACAGACCTTGCCTAATGGTTTTGTCATGATAATATATGAAAGAGAGAAACCTTCTATAAGCCATTACATCAATAGCATGTCATTATCAAATTGAACATAATTCACATTGTTCACTCTTCCTGATATTATTGGTCTTGGCATCATTTCTTCTTGACCTTGCCTAATCGTTTTGTCATGATAATATATGAAAGAGAGAAACCATTCTATAAGTCATTTCAAGGACTATAAATAGAGTTCAATCTACCATTTTCTAATAAATCTATACAGGAGTATTATATATCCATATTATTCATGTAACAAAGCCAAAACATTTATGTCTCCATTACTAGAAAGAGAAGCTTATGCCTATTTTTTTCAAATGCATTCACCATGGCTAGTTTGATGATCATTCCCTTCTTGATAAATATTAATTGATATGAGTAACTACTTAAAACATAAGAATATTTTCCATTATAGGCCTTTCTTCCAAAAATATTATTGTATATTCAAGATTAGGTTCACTAAGAGCATGCTTTTGATTATAAGTTTAATTAGGATCTTCTATGATACATCTTTTATATATATATGCAAAAGCTTGTATGGGTCTTTCGCTTATCACTTAGGGTTGAGAAGAAGGAGTTGATCCCTGCAAACTATTTTCATTTTTATCTTCAGTGCTATAGCAATAGACACAAGTTTCTCTTGTCTATACATTAGGAATTCTTCTAAATGTGTGCAAAAACACCTATCCAAGCCTAATTCATCATATATATGTATGGACAAGAAAGCTTCTCTCATCGTTCAATTATCTCTCTTGTGATGAGAGATTTTATTTCCTCTATTATCAGTTTGCCTATGTTACAAACCATTTCTTCGCAAGCCATTCACATTGATGATAATCCTTATGCCAAATATTCAGATGTGAAGAGATATATTATAGTTTTTTTTGCATTGATAAATTCCAAATTATCCCTTATCACCTTTGCTACCAATCAATTTGTCATTTCTTCCACTTATAAGCCATAATGGATCTTCTCCACTTTTTTCCAAATGTTCCTTTCTTTTATTATAGAGTTTTTATATAGGTTCCTTGTATATTTATTTAATTTTCACTTATAAGTCATAATGGATCTTCTCCCATTTTTTCCAATGTTCCTTGCTTTTATTGTAGAGTTTTTATATAGGTTCTTTGTATATTTCTTTGATTTTCACTTTAGAAATTTGTTTTTTTTCTTCTAAAAAAATAGGAAGAACTTTGAATCTAAGTATCTCATCCAATTTTTTCCAATGTTCCTTGCTTTTATTGTAGAGTTTTTATATAGGTTCTTTGTATATTTCTTTGATTTTCACTTTAGAAATTTGTTTTTTTCTTCTTAAAAAAATAGGGAGAACTTTGAATCTAAGTATCTCAGGTTGATTTCAGGTTGATTTTATGATGCTTAGAACCTGTTTGGTTTTGCAGAAAAAGTGCAATGAGCCTAAAATGCGTTGGCCCTAGTTCTAATTGTTAGTTTTCTATACTTAGCTTGAGTTGCTTGTGGTTTGAATTTGTTAGTTTTCTATACTTCAGCTTGAGTTGCTTGTGGTTTGAATTTGTTAGTTTTCTATACTTAGCTTAAGTTGCTTGTGGTTTGAATTTCTATTGAGAATGATAGTTGACTGTATTTTCTTCTATCCTAAAACAAACGTTTAGAGAACAATATTTACAACCTTTTCGAAATGTGTCAGGGCCTGGTCTTTTGTTATGTCCTCTAGTTACAACCGAGAATGGAACTCCTTCAATTTCATCTTTGGTTCCCCGCTTTTCCTATGGTGTTTTTAAACAAGTTCCTTGCATATTTCTTTCAATTTCAATTTAGGGATTTACTTTTTTCCAATCCTAGACAAAACAGGGAGAACCTTATATCTAAGTATCCCCTTATTTTTATGCTGCTAAGAACGTTCTAATTTTGCAACCGATCCGTGATGAATCTGAAATGGATTGGCCCTAGTTCTACTGGCCCTATTTCTATTGTTAGTTTTCTATAGTTAGCTGGAGTTGCTTGTGGTTAGAAATGACAACGGAATCCGTTCTGATTCTTTCTTAGAAAAACCTTAGGGAGTAAATATGTACAACTTTTTTTGAAATGTATCATAGCCCTAGTCCTTTGTTAGTTGTTAGTTGAAGTGAAGCTTCCATCGGTTGGTTTAATTTCCAGCGAGTCTCATTTTGTCATAATATGTTAATCTTTTATGCAAAGGCATCGACAGATTCCTAACACAATGTTAAATGGCATTCTCGCTGTTACGAGAATAAGCATTCACTGGTAGAACTTTTGGAAGACTTTTTACCAGACAAAAAGTCTCATGTTGTAGTGCATCTAGAGGAACAACTATTCCAAAAGAAATCCTTGAGGATATGATATGGTGGTTATTCACCCGGAATCCCCATTTGCTTTTGAGGTAGTTTTCCCAGATAAAAAGGAATCTTCATGCAATTTTTATTTCTTATGATATTGCTATTTATTTCTCTTATTATCAATCCACAAGGAAACATATGTTTTAATCAATTGCTTATTAAACCTATACAATTCCATGAGAGTGCTTGAGACATCTCTTATATAAAACAAAATTGGTGAAGTAATAACATTATCATAATGCTTTGTTCATGAAGTAAAGTTCACGGGATATTTGACAATTAAACTAATCTCTATTTCAAAATCCCATCCCATCATAAAATGTGATGATTTAAATGTAACCATTATTGTTCACGAGTTATAACACACCTTAAACAACCAAAACATAGCCCCATAAAATGCAAGAATTTAATTTATTAGTCCTAATCCACTAGACAAACTTAAGTTGTTACAAACATCTCTCTAACCATTTTCATTCCCAGGCATACATGTTGCTTATACTAATATTTTCCCAACATAAAACAAATACTTAATAATAATAATAATCTATTTTTAAGGTCAAGCGAAACACCAAATTGGTGTATGAGACTTTACCAACATAAAACAAATACTTAAAAATTATTTAGCTTCCACTCGCTTGCTCTTTTAACTTCTATATTATGTTGTAATGAATATGATCATCTGATTCATTTGGGAACTTACAGTGTACATTCACTAACATGGTAAATGAATAAGCCCAATAAACAACATTGACACGATTTCGTAGTTCCTTCAAGCTTTTACTAACTTGTAGCAACATTTAAATCTGGATTACAATAATAACTTTGTCCAAATCAATTTAGATTATGATCATGCCTTTTTACATGACTTCAACATAAATAATCTAGAAAAACAAAGCTCAACAAATTATAATCATTATAAAAATGTTGAAACAATGGTAATTCTTCCAAATGAAATAGGATGTTGCCTTTCGAATTTTATATAATTTCCACTACCAAAACCGTGACTAAGTATATGCATTGATCATGTCAACACGTCATTAATAAATGATGATGCAACTTATCAATTGACACTATGACATAAATGCATAAAATGCAACAACCTTTGAAAATTTCCCTATATTTACCATGTGAAATCAATGATATGGCACTTTGTCAATAAACCCTATAATGATATCAAGTGGAAAAGGTCACTCTCCCAAATTCAAGAAACTAGAATTGGGATGATATAAGAGGATTTTACAAACTAAAATTGATAGATGAGGAATTAGATTACATGTGCATCAAAACATTATAAGAACTTTGTTGTGCTTGGTGAAGTTGATCGATAACCATTGTTGGGAAATGAAAAAGACTAGATCAATAGACATGTGACCACACATATGTTCTATATTCTTTTGTAATCCTAATTCTGGTGCAAACGCCCCCTCCTCTAGAGGGGTTGCTCGACCTCCCAGTATAGGATCATTCAGTCTTCTGAGTCGGATCGACTCTTCGGCTCCCTACTGGAACCCAATGCAACTTTCACATGTCCCCCATTCTTCAAAGTACGGGTCCTACCAACCCCGCAACTCTCTCATTGGCCCCTTTGAAGAAAGTGACGATGACACTAGTTCACTGTTCTATTCCCCTTTCTATCATATGACCTCGAGCTATGTCCCGGGGATAAACCTTAAAAGGTGCTCCAGCTTCGGGACTTTGGCCTATTCACAATAGTCAATTCCTATGTCCCCAAACTCCGAATCGGCAAAGTCAAATGGCGTGAGGATCAACGGTCCCCGTCACTCCCTTAGATCAACGACTATAATCTATTTGAAATCCATCCTTTAGGATTCTTCTGCTTGTTCTCCTCGGATTTATTTCGGAGAAGCACTTCTTCAAAATGCGTGGATATCCTCCACGTGTCCCTTCAAGATCCAATGATTTGGATTCACTCCTCTCTTCGCGACTTCGCGAAGAATTCTCTTTTATCTTGGCAATTCTTCTAGAGCTCTAACTCCCAGACCTCCTGGCCTTTTGCCACTTGTCCTCCCCTGACAATGGGCGATTTCACTTCCCTTTGGGACTTCGACGAGTCCTTACTCTTTGTTCACAGTTGGCACTTTTATCATTTTCTGATATTTCAACTTCTCTTAGCCTTTCTGCACTCCTTTGGGGAATTTTGTGCGCGACTGCGCTAGTTCTTCTAAGCTTTTGATTGGCTCAAACCTTGAAGGTTCTCAAATCTTCTACGTCCTTCCTCGGATTGTCCGGTGCACTCCTGGAAAGTCGACGCTCTTTCTCCTGAGTTTGTGAGATGAACTCACTTTGTCCTTTGCGCACTCTTTGCACTCGATTCAAAACCTTCATATGACTTCTCCCTGAATTCTTTCAAGTCTACCAAGGGAACTCCTTTGCCCGCTTAATGAAAAATTGCAGATATTTATTTCCTCAGAGTGTTCAACAACTTTGGGATTTTCTCAATATCTCCAACACCCCAAAATGAATTGGTCTTATGAGTGATCGCACCTTCTCAATGCCCTCTTGACAGAGTATTACAGAGCATTCAACAACTTTGTTCTACACTTTCTCCTGCACAAAATTTCTTCCAAGGTATTCAACAACCTTGAAGTTCTCCCTTGAGTCTCTGGATTATTCTGGTGTGCCCTCCTGGCACATTCTTCTCTGACTCGTAAGAGTTCAGACATGCACTCCTTTCGTCGGCTCAGAAGGTTTCAACTCTCTTTCGTGCACTTATTGCAATTAGCCCAAAGAACCAGAACTAATATAGTGGGCTCTCGGATAGAGAATTCTACCTCTATCCCTGTAGAGGAATTCTAACATGCACATCTACAACATAAACACACATTAATGAAATTCAGAAATAAACATCCATTATACAAGAAAATGGAAAACAGTGGAATCTATTCTTATCTATCAATTGGAATAATGTCGATTACAACATATGAGTCCAGACTGCAACTGAGTCTCGACTCTCAACAATCTCTTGGCTTACAATGATTTTTCATCAATCTCCAGCAGCCTCTATGGGGCATACAATACAAGGATTTATACAAGAGGGGCTCAATGAGCTTCCCTCCAAGCTACGCTAGTGGTGTCTAATCACCATTCAAAATGCCTGACTAATGAGGTAGATTACAATGAGTGGAAATATGATTCGAATCGGATTTTGATCCCTCCTACCGTCAACCACTTAAGGCAACCTCATCTACAACTTGTTTGAAAGAACAACTTGGCTCCTCCATCCTGAAAACATTAATTTCCTTAATTACATTTTAAATCTCAAAGGAAAAATGAGAGGGCGGTGGCTCTCCCTTCCTTGAATGTGCACCAATGTGCTAACCAATTAGCACGTGCTGAGGTGAAGTGATTCTCCTGCATCATACTCCATTTCTACAAAAAATTACGAGATCCTTATCATGAGCTCCCTAGCTCTGTTGAAATCCGCTTGAATCCCAAACTTTCTCCTGGAGTTGTCCTCCTGCTCCTCTTCATTGTTGTTTTTGCTGCTGCTTCCCTACTGCTCATGTAGGTTCTCCATTGTCCAACTTATCCTTTCTAACAACTTCTTCTTTCAATTCCAAAATCATCCTCATTATCTCCTCTATGACGTCATCCAGTTTCCCTGCTAGCTCGCTTTCCCTATGCAGTCTACTCGGCTGCAATTCCTCATGCTGCTCTAAGGGAAGATCATCCTAATCTCCCACGTTGCTTTCATCTCTTGTGACACTGAATGACCACTCTGCTGCATAATCCAATTCCGTAGGCTCCTTACTGAACTACTATTCAACTATCTCCTCTAACATACTTCCTTCTGTAAATTCTTATGACGGTTCTATTCCATCTTCCTCCATCTGCCACCTTCTCATTCTGGACTATCCAACCAATACTTCGGTATATTCAACTCCATCTCTTACTGAGTGAGTGACTCACTTGGATACTCCTCTTCTATCGGGGAAGACTTCAGTATCTGTTCCTTCTCCTCCATGACAGTCTCATCTTGTTGTCCCTTTGTTGCTACCTATGCAACAAATATGCTAGCCTCTCTTCATCTACTTGTCAGGAATATCTCAACTCCTCCAATGACTAGAATTCTCCTCTTATCCTCCTCCTTAGCAGTGGAAGTATTTAACTTCTCATTGTCTTCATTCACACGGATTGCAGTTCCACATGAATCTTCATATGGGTGGGGCCTTTCTTCCACCTTCTTCCCATATGTCAACATCCCTTGGTGACATGAACTCTCATCTGAGCTCATTTCTTCTCCCTTTCCCACCTATAAACTTGGGATGTCTCCTCTGCCTTCCTGGTAGTTTATGATATCAAATGATCCCTTCACATTCCCACCTGGAAATATACGAGACCTATGCCAGATATCTTTCCCTCGCCACTAAGATTTTCATCATGTCTCAACCACCTTTTTAACACATGTTCCTGCCTCCTAGCCAACAAATTATGAACATGCCACTTGGTTTTCATTTTCAAAGGCCACTCATATCTCCAACATACCTTTTCCTCTTGTTTCATATTCAATGCTATCTTTTCCATCTCTCCTCGGATTTCACTGAGCTCCCTGTCCATTTCCACTTTTCTCTTCCGCGGGAAGTCTTTTCCTCGAATGTGCTTATGGCCTTAAACAACCATATTTATTCACCTACAACCCACCTGGTTGTTTACCATCTGTTGCACACCTTGAAAAAGTCTCTACAAAGCATCTCACTATGTTTCCCTTCACCTGTTTTATATAGAAAAATTCAATATCTGATACCACTCTAGTGCAAACACCTCCTCCACCTGAGGGAATGCTCGACCTCCAAGTCTAGGATCGTTCATTCTTCTCAGTCAGAACAAATATTCGGCTCCCTGTTGGAACCCAATGCAACTTTCGTAGGTCCCCCTTTCTCCAAAGTGCGGGTCCTACCAACCCCACGGCTCTCTCCTTGGCCCCTTTGAAGAAAATGATGGCAGCACTAGTTCTTTGTGCTAGGCCCCTTTCTGTCATATGACCTTGGGCTATGTCTTGGGGCTAAAACTTAAAAATGCGCTTCAGCTTCAAGACTTCAACCTATTTACAACATCCAATTCCTATGTCCCTGAACTCTGAATCGGTGAACTCAAATGGCACGAGGATCAATGGTCCTCGTCACTCCCTTAGATCAATGACTGTGATCTATCCAGATTCCGGCCTTTGAGAGTCTTCCTCTTGTTCTCCTCAGATTTATTCCAGAGCACCACTTCTCTGAAATGCATGGATCTCCTCCACATGTCCCTTCCAGATCCAAGGGCCTGGATTCACTCCGCTCTTCAAGACTTCGCGAAGACTGCTCTTTGCTCTTGGAAATTCTTCTAGAGTTCTAACTCCTAGATGTCCTGGTCTTTCACCACCTGTCCTCCCCCGAAAATGGGATATTTCTCTTTTCTTTGAGACGTCGGAAAGTCCTTAGTCTTTTTGTACACATAACACTTTTCTTGTTGTCTGATACTTCGACTTCTCTCATCCTTTCTGCACTCCTTGTAGGAATTCTATGTGCAACTGGGCTAGTTCTTCTGAGCTTTTTCTCGGCTCGAACCTGGAAGGTTCTCGGCTCTTCTACATCCTTCCTCGGACTGTATGGTGAACTCATGGAAACTCGATGCTCTTTCTCCTAATATTGTGAGATGAAATCACTTTGTCATTGGCGCACTCTCTGCACTCGATTCAAGCCTTCAAATGGCTTCTCCCTGAATTATTTCAGGTCTACCAAGGAAACTCCTTTTCCTTCTTAATTCACACTTGTAGAGATTTATTTCCTCAGAGTGTTCAGAAACTATGGGGTTTTCTCAATATCTCCAATACCCCAAAATGCATTGGTCTTGTGCATGCTCGCACCTGCTCAATTCCCTCCTGGAAGAGTCTTACATAGTCTTCAACAAATATGTGCTAAGCTTTCTCCATCGCAAACTTTCTTCCAAGGTATTCAACAACCTTGAAGTTCTCCCTTGAGTATGTGGATTATTCTACTATTCACTCCTGGAATGTTCTTCTCTGACTCGTAAGAGTTCAGAGACACACTCCTTCCATTGAATCACAGAGTTTCAAATATTTTTCGCGCACTCCTTTCACTTAGCCCAAAGAACCAGAACTAATTCAGTGGGCTCTTAGATAGATAATTCTACCTCTATCCCTGCAGATGAATTCTAAAAAATGGATATACAACATAAACACACATGAATGACATTTAGAAATAAACATCCATTATACAGGAAAATGGAAAATAGTGGAATCTTTTCTTATCTATTAATTGGAAGAATGTCGATTACAACATATGAGTCTGGACTACAAATGAGTCCCTGCTTTCAACAATATTTTGGCTTACAATGATTTTTCATCAATCTCCAAGAGCCTCTACCGGGCATACAATACAAGGATTTATACAAGAGGGGCTCAACAAGATTCCCTCCAAGATACGTTAGTGGTGTCTAATCACCATTCAAAATGCTTGACTAATGAGGTAGATTACAATGAGTAGAAATCTTATCTGAATCGGATGCAGATCCCTCCTACTGTCAGCCACTTAAGGCGACCTCATCTACAACTTGTGCAAAAGAACAACTTGGCTCCTCCAACCTGACATCATTAATTGCCTTAATTACATTTTAAATCTCGAAGGAAAATGAGAGGGAAACGCCTCTCCCTTCCAAGAATGCACACCAGCGTGTTGAGTTGGAGCGATGCTCCTGCATCAAAATCTCATGACGAAACGATGCCCACAAGTAGAAAGAACAATATGGTTCTTTTGGGTAATTTCCATGTCTCTATGTAGTTTTGTTGCTTGAATTTATTACGCTATGGTATTTACTTTGATTTAAGAATTTATGCTACAGATTTTAATTTGGTTCAATAATTTACACTAAGGCTTTTAATTTGACTTAATAATAAGTTATGTTATGGTGTTTAATTAGACTAGAACAATTGGGCAGGAATTGAATTTCACTGTTATGATTTAGTCATTGGAATGGATACTCCACATGAGAAGGGATCTCCTTCTCTCTTGGGTGACATTTGTTGTAGTCCTATGAATGGGATCGATGGAGGACGAGAAAATGGAATTACGACTCTATTCCTCCATTCCAATAGCTTTCTTATCGACTTTCAACCCTTTTGATGAATCTTATGCTACTCTTTTAAAGTCCAAAATGCAGAAGTCAAGGAATCTCTCAACAATAGAGACCTGGAAGAGGATGAATCCATATACTTTGAAATCTATATGTCAGATCTGATTCAGTGAAGACTTGCATTCCAAAGGTAAAGGCATGATAGATAATGAAAACAATATTTCAATAAAATCATGTAATGTTCAACATCATAACACATATACATGATAAGCACAAGTACATCTAGAGTGTAGTTCCATTACCCAAAGGAAGGTTTGCATTCATTTTAGCACAAGGAGGAGAGAGGAAAGATATACAATACATAGTCAGCATCCAATTCAGTGTCTAGTTATATGGAAAGATCCTTTCATAGTTACTTGATAAAGACCAAAATAAATGCATAGTAGTGGATCAATATTTTTTACATGTCTTGAGTTTGGTACTCAATGAATATCCACAATAAACCAAATATTGTTGGGGATATCAACAATGGAATTTTTGCATCCAGGTAGCTTTTTCATAGCCTTGAGCAATAATTCAAGAAAGAACTGACTTTAAATTTCGAAATTATTGTGCTAACTTTACATCTCTAAGAATGTTTCCCAATGGCTTGTTGAATATTTAGGGGTTTTGGGGAAAACATAGTGTTACGTTTCAATGGAGGGAAGGACATGCATGACATGGACACTGACAAGGAATGCATGATAGGGATTCAAGAAAGTATGGTATACATGTCACAACTATGGTATCCCAAACCTGGTGGTTTTGGACATCACAACTAAGATATTCCAAATCTAGTGGTTTTGGAGAACCAAGTGTTGGGAATTCCCTTATTACATAATAGAGTACCTAATGAGAATCCAATTTGACATATAGTTTGATGGAAGGCGGCTTGAACAATTCATTGTTCAAGACCAAGAGAAACACATAGTAATGGATCAATCTTTTTTTGCAAGCCTTGACTTTGGTACTGAAGCAATATCTATGCAGCCCAATGTTTAGGGAAGGAAAAGGTTTTAATGTAAGGAAGAAAACAAAGATTGTTAGGAACCTTGTGATCCATAAATGGTAGGCCTATGACTTATCCATTTCGTCAACATGAATCCATATTACAAAAATAAATACTATAACCTCCTGTTTTTCTTGATATACTTAATTCTAATGCTTATGACACCAATATCCTTGTCATGATAAATTTGTTTAAATATAAGTGCATGCCAACACTCCATCTATGAAAAAATTTCAGACAATACAAATACACATTTTCACACTCTCAATTATGAATGCCACATAATGAACAACTATCTATCAAGTAATCAACATTCTTCCAACCACTTTTCTCTTCCCTTCCATTGAATTATATTCTTCATCATAGCCTTTATTTTTAATGGGCTACCTTGGAAGGAAAACCATCACAATGGTTCATTTCGACTTACAGGAGAATTTTGGACATTTTCCCAATGTTGTCGCCTGGTGACGTGGAAGAAATCTCCAATACACTTGGTGTGTCCTTTGGGGAAGTTTGAGTTAAGGTGTTGTAACCTAATCCTCCACTCCTCCATCTAGGCCAACTCCTAGTGAAGCCAAGGGGGGTAGTCCCTAAATAAAATAATCTAAGGCTTGAACTAAACTAAGTACAAGAAAAAGAGTCTAGGATTTTATTGCAAAAGACAATACACAAAATAAATCCACTCTAACATCATATATCATTAATTCACCAAAACTACTTATAAATAAAGAGAAACTTGCATGAAAGGTATTCAATATAGCTATTGATACATACAATTAAATGACAATAAGAAAAGGATATACTTCAAGATAAATAACAATGCCTGGAAATAAATTTACTTGAAGCAAATGTCTTTATATATATGAGAATATGAGACCAGTGCAAAATGTTGAGATCGTGTGTTATGATGTTGAAAAGTAAAGTACCCTATGGAGATTGCTTTGAAAGTTTTATTAAAATTGAGTAATGTTTGGATATGATTATTATTGCAAGGAAATAAAACTAATATAGATGTGGCCTCCAAGAGGATATTTCTCGGGATGGAGGTTGAGCTTTCCAAATATCCAACAAGGAATATATCCCTCTGATTTTGCACACAAGCTCAAGAAAATGTGAGAGATCCAACAGCAAGAACCTAGATCTTAAAGTTCCCACTAGATTTCTTACACAAATTCTCTTACATTTCCATAACATAACTCCTAAATATTGTCCTAGTTAATTTAATCCACACTGACCATCCCTATGTGTTTGAAACTTACTTCCAGAAGGTCGAGGCAAGCTCACAACTAGAAGGGTCAGGAACAAGCACCGAGAGATGAGGGGAAATGTTTATGTTAAACAGAAAGTAAAAGACTGAAAGGTAAATGTTTTTTAATTACTAAAGTCCTCACTAACCAACCTCTTCCAAGGAGCCGAGGGGACAAGTTTATTTTCCAACTTAAAATTGCATAAAATAAAAATTGCATAAAAAATTTAATCTAGCAATTAAAATATTACTTGCCAAATTGATATCTAATATATGTGAAAACTAGGCTAAAATGCAAAAAATGAGTTGATTGCAGTGCTTTGTGATGAATTAAAAGATCAATTTTAGCTTATCCTTAGATGTGAAAATTAAAACTAAGCTAAAAACATAGTTACCAACTTAACAAAAACTCTATAGAGTTCTTGTTTTTTTGTGGGCCCATTTTTTTACCCCGTTTTTAAAAATGGTGCTACCGGTAGCACACCCTTTCCCTTTTTAGGTGGTTATTCGATATTTTAAATTTTTTGATCCAAATTGTTTCCATATTTTTTTAAATGCTTATTTTTCATCTATTTTAATTTTTTTCTATTTTTTTTTATTCAACATTGTTTTTAGTCATTTTTCCATGCTTCTTTCAATCTTAAAAATATATTTTACCATTTACTTTTTTGAAATTATGATTTTTCATATAATTGTGTCTTCTTAATTAATTTATTGTTCCATACTTTTAAAATATAGTGGAAAACGCCAATTTTAACACATTTTTTACCTTTAATTCAATACATAGAAAAAAAATGTAGTGAATAACACTATTTTTTAATATTTAGCAAAAAAATATAATTCAGGTTTTTTTGATAAATTAAAAACTAAAAAAAACTAAGAAAAATAAAAGAATTGAAATAAATAAATCTTAAAACCAAATCAAGATAATAAAAAAAACTTTAAAAATAAAGAGGAAGACAAAAACAAAACATAAGACCCCTTTCTCTACGGTTTTTGAATGGGAACACTGTTTCCTGCAGTTTTGAACGAGAATTTTTTTATTTTTCTTTCAGGAGACAATTTATTTCTAAGATTTTATATCTAGGGTTTTGAATGGGAATAACTTTGATTTTTTCTTTTTTTACCCAGGTTTCTCGGGACTTCTCTGGGGTTTTGAATGGGAATAATACTTCTCTTTGATTTTTACCTTTTTTACCCAGGTTTCTCGTGACTTCTTTCAGGTTTTAGGAAATTATTTTTAGCTTCTTCAATGGGTTGAGCAATTGGACATCTAAAATGAGGTGAGTCTCTTTTTACTTTGATTCAATTTTAATTTTACATAAAGAGATTTAAGTATATTTTATTTATTATTTATTTTAAGTTTCATAAGTAAAAGTTGATTTGAGAGACAAAGTCAATCCATAATATTAATTGTTACATTTTTTGTTCTCTTCTTTTCAATATGAGCACTCCGCCACGTATTCAAAAAGTTCATCCTAACAAGGGGAGGCCCCCCAAAATCACCCTAGAGATCCTTTACGATTATATGGAATCAGTAGAAAAAAAGAGAAGAGAGAGATGCCAAAATCCAAATAGAGTTAGAAACATTAGAAAAAAGGAGTGAAGAAAGAGACATAAAACTCCAAATAGATCTAGAGGCGATGATTGATAAAAAAATTAAAGATATCATTCAAACTCAAATAGAGGATAGATTCTTAGGGTTCAAGAGTGAATTGCAGACAATGAAGTATAGAATTCAAGAAATGGAAAAACATA
>JZKD02S2187692.1:0-41050 GCA_000966675.3 Picea glauca
ATCCAGTTATCTAACTTTTCAGCGTTAACTTCTCCATTGTAAAGTGGCAACTCAAATTTTATATCAAGCTTTAATGAAGGAATTTGCGAAGGAGTTTTACCATGCCCATTGGGAATATGTTTCGAACTTGAAGAAGAAGAAGAAGATGAAGAGGATGATGGAGGAGAGGGTGGTGGAGAAGCACCATTCCCTCCATCTCTTCCTGGAGTCTTGTCACCAATGCCTCCCTTATGCATTGAAGGATTAGAGCCTTCACCCTGTGACATCACAGTTCGTTCCATTATGACTTTCATCATATCTCTCAATTGTATGATAGTCTGCCTGAAGTCTGCTTCTTCATCTAGAACACATTCATGATCTTCTGCATGTGCCATGCTTGGTGAATGTCTCTCTACAACTTGCGGTGAATGAAACTGCTTCCTCCTCGTTGGATAAGAACTTGGCTCCACAAGTTGACCTTCTCCTCTTGTGAGTTTCAACCTTGTGAGCATCAGAAACAAAACTTGCAAACAATCAAGTCTTCAAAACCAGTGCTCTGATACCAACTTGATCTAAAAATGAAGAAGACTTGAAAAAAAATGAATAAATATTGCAAGTGAAATGTTATGTGTTTTAAAACAACCGGATCAATTTGCAACACATAATAAAGGATTACTTATGTAAAAATACACATAGATAGCAGCATAGAATATTGAACATCAGCACATAAACACAACAACTTGATAAAGGAGTTCACCCCACTCCGGGCTACATCTCCCGGTCCATCTTCCAATGGATCATTATTATTAAATTGCTCAAAGTGCTAAAAAACATGCCTTACAATGCTCAAAATGACAAACCGACTGCTTCAATGGCTCCGCAGCGTCCCAAAACCCTCGTCTGGGCTCTTTCGGCACCTCAATCGGTCGAAAAATGAAGAAGATAGCCTCCTTGAAGTCTCCCCTTCAACTTTGTTGTCTCTGGTTCTACAAATCACACCCTTGTGCTTCAAACCTGGCTCACACGCTCATTTAAGGATAAAAACTTGGCACCGGGCGCAACCGCGCCAACGGTGCAAACCGTAGGATGGTTAAGGCACCTATAGCCCCTAACCGCCTCGGCACTCGGTCATGTGGCTCATGCGACCAAAAGGTTGAGCAAAACGGTGGTTAGTCGTTGTATAACTTCCATGTAACCCTCGTGCGGTTAAACCACCGGTCAAAACGGATTACATATGCGCGCATTTAAACTTTGGTATAGTTCAAACCCCGCGCACGTTTTTAATACATGGTTTATAACAATGCAATGTATTTGCAATACATTGCAACATAATACAATGCATAAACTTTGGTTTTAATACACCGCGCGGATATGTTATATAGAACATATGGTTATAACATATGTTTTGTATGGTATGCAATATGGGTCGGGGCTAAGCCCCGACCCGCCCCCTTTTCAAAACAATACAACCTTCAAACATAAATATAAAGGCGCCAACCCATATGACAAGGAACAATGGGCGGCATAGTGGTTAGCGGAGGCTTTACAAAGCTTGGGCTATGGGAGGTCCAGAAGTCGAACCCCGTGGACTCCCAAAACAGTTTTACATATAAACATAATGTCCAACAAATGAGCGACATGTGGCACCCTCGGGTTGGGCCACGTGTCCTCACATTATTCGCCCAAAACGGACACGTGTCAACAATCGATTGGACAACCACAACCAATACAAATGCGCCACGTCTTCCCTCTGCCATGTCAGCATGATGGTACGGCCCTGCCACGTGGCCGTACGGATTGTACGGATAGGTACAGTCAGCTTCCAAAATTTTGCATGTTTGGCTTGGCAGACAGATCGC
This sequence comes from Picea glauca, assembly GCA_000966675.3. Classification (NCBI taxonomy): domain Eukaryota; kingdom Viridiplantae; phylum Streptophyta; class Pinopsida; order Pinales; family Pinaceae; genus Picea; species Picea glauca. The sequence continues at coordinate 1,839 of JZKD02S2187692.1, forward strand.
GATAACTCCTTCATACGGACTCCATTTGCGAAAGTAAATATACCACCAGAATCAGGAAGACGAGACGGACGCAATGGCACTATTTTCGTCGCATTCCGAGCACTTTGAAAATTGAGCAAAATTTGATCCCCTGATCACTTATGGATGTGTAAGCCTGAGCCATACTTTGCCCTTGTTGAAAAGGGTTTGTCAATATAGTAGGTTGTTGTTGTGCTAATAGCTTATGGACTTCTGCAAGCCAAGGGAACAAGTGAGTCGGGTGGTCCTCCGTACAGAGATTACACAGATACTTCGACTTATTTTTCTCTGTTTTCCCCCCACCAACATTTTTGGTAGTCTTTTTATCCCCTTTACCCTTCTTATTTCGTTGTTTATTGTTTCCCTCAGACTGTTGGTTGGCCTTGGGATTTGTTGAATGCAAACTGTGTACATTCGATGTTTGGGTAGGGGGAACAACCAAACTTGGAGTCTGGCTAGCCATAGTCTGTTGTATCGAAAATTGTTGCAACTTATTTGACAACAAATCCATGTACTTGCTTTGTGTTGAGCCCACAATTTCATTGGCATGGGGCCCAAATCTTTGCTTGGCTTTATCAAGAGTATATCGTGGCACATCTAGCAAGATCTCGTAGAGCATGCCAGACTGAGAGTAGATCAGTTCAAGCTATTGGGCTCTCATAATATCCTCCTCTTCTAAAAACACCCTGGAAGTTGCTACATCCTTGGATACACGGGGCACCAAAGATTTCAAGAACCACTCAAGAAAGAAAGCAGGAGGGACCTTGACCTTAATCAGGCTCTTTCTTCTCCGCCATTCTCAGGTATGATTAGAGATATGGTCGGCCTTGGTTTTCTCAAAGTTGGCCATCAATTCAGTGTCGGCGTCGTATCTCACAGGTAATTGGAAATGGTTCAAGAAGACCATCTCCAAGTTGTTAAAGTAAGAGTACCTTGAGCCATCAAGCTCAATATACCACTTTGCAGCACCCCATATAAGAGTGCATTGAAAAAGGTGCAAATGGGTGGAGTCGTCCTTTAGAGAGTTTGATGAGCACCACAAGTGAAAGGTAGTCACATGGTCACCTGGATATTCACCAGGCTTGCCCTCAAATTTCAGAAAATCCAAAAGTAACTTAGTCGGCATGGGATTCCAACACGGATCATGACAGATCGGGTCATTCAGTAATATCGACAAGTCTAACAGATGTAGAGTTTCCATAAAGGGTAGTTTCAGTTGTGAATTATTTACAGGAAAAGATGGCCCTGGATTTTGACTAGCACCGGTTTTCCAGGAAAAGTTGGATTACTCGCCAGGGTTTTGGTAAAAACCATGTCCTTGACCAGCAAATGGAAACTGCGTATGTTGAGATGTCATCAACTGACTCTTGAAATTGGACGACATAGCTTGCGTAGGGATTTCTCCCTGCGTTGTGTTCTAAGGACCTTGGAAGGGGATGCCCCCAGTCGATCTAATGGGCACGGGTATAGAGCCTTGCCCAAGGTTCCATTGAATATGGAATGGGTTTCCCCCAACCAACATTCCTTGCGAGGGAACCGAGCTCTGCCAAGGATTCCAAAGACCTTGCGTGGAGTATACTCCAGTCGTCGCTCCCTGTGAAGGAATGGTACCTTGCATCGGGTTCTGCTGACCAAAGTTTGGGTTGCTCCCATTCGAGAAAGCAGTCAAAGAGAAAGTGTTGTTCCCAAACGCACCAAACAAAGAGAATGACATAGATCCCACTGACGTTGTATAAGATGAAGGTCCTAAACTCCCTCCACCAAACAAGATATAATTAGCATTTGACCTGATTGATTGCTGAAAATCACCATCGAGCAAAGGGGACAGAGGAGGTATATGACCTTGACTGTAAGGGATAGCATTAAAAGGGATAGTGGTGCCTGTAGCCGACCCTTGCAAGGGAGTGTTTGATCTCCCTGCCCCCAGACCCATAGTCTCTAAGGTATAATAAGTAAGAACTGAGTTTGTATCAAAGTTGGGCATCCCATATGAAAAGGGAGCACCCACCACACTCTGAGTAAACGAAACAGTGGTCGAAGCTGATAAAGGTATCAGACCACTACCTGAAGTTGTGGGAGTTGGGACAACTGTGGTCCTGACTAGTGAAGGTGGGAGAGGAGGTAGGATGCCCCTTGCATTAGTAGCCGTAATGGGAGTACGGGGACTCCCGGACGAAGTAGCAACATTCACTTCCATTGTCGCTTGTAGAACTAGCCGGCGCTTAGAAGATGTCACCTCGGGAGGGACAATATGAATCAAGATCGACGCTGACAAGTCGGTGATTGAAGGATTGGATGGCCTGAAACCTTCAGTTTCAAGGTCAGAAATGGTAGGTTCCTCCGGAGCCAGAAAGTATCCTCTCAGAGCAGGCTTGGGCACAGTTTCCTACGGCCCGGTCTCTTTGAATAACCCTTCTTGATCAATTCTTCGCCTCAACGGTGACGGAGGTGGCTCCAAAGTAACCAGCGACAAGCCCTGAAGCCTTCGCGACCAGTGAAGTTGTAGATCTTCAACTTTGTGAAATGATTAAACGACACAGTAAGGATTAAATAACGTGAAACACAAAGCACACACTAACAAAGTGTCCTAAAGATAAATCAAGCAATCGACTAACTAGTGGGAAGGATGGTTATGCTAATCAACACTAGAGAAAATAACCAGTGCAAGTGAAACTCAAACAGGGAAGCACCCTCCGGGTATACTCTGCGGAGTGCGATCCGACATCCACCCTAGGTACAGTGGTATACCCCTACAGTCACCTGTGTAAGTCCGTAAAATATGGGCAACTAGGTTTCCATCTCGTAGTAAGTCACCAAGAGGGTACAGTCGACAGTTGGGTAGATCATAATGAGCAGGATAACAAGTCTGAAGCCCTTCAAGGGTATCGAAAGCAATTGGCCCAGAAGACAACTGAGGATCTTGAATGGATTTGAGGTCCATGAATCTCTGTAGGCAAATGCGATTGGTATTGTTCCCGAGAAACACCCTCAATATACAATCCCCACTACGTTTAGTCCAACTTTGGAGGGGTTATCTTTGTTTCCTTTTCTCACACGACCTCGTGTTTATCCCCTGTGTTAGAGGGGGGTCCCAGATAACTCTTACGACGTTGGAATTAAAACACTCCCTATCTCAAACTCCAATGTTTGTTTTAAAGTGGCCTTTAAGTGTTTCCTCTTCACACCTAATTCAAGGCCCTAAACCCTAAACTATTCAATGAACCCTACAAACATAAAGTCTAATATATTTTAGATTAAGCATTAATTTTAAGGCTTGATTTACACAAAGGGTGTGGTAGTGAAAATCATGGTATTATGAAGAGACGAAAGAGGAAGAGAACTTTAAATATTTTGAAAACAAAAGATACTTCGAAATTAAAAGCAAAGCTTGTAAAAACTCTTTGTAAATTCAACTTTTCTAATTGATATTACATTATCTTGTAAATGAAGAAATCCTAAAAGTTTCTTTCGTTTGAATGCAAACTACTTATATTCCAAGAAATCGGAAAGAACTTTGAAATGAAGACTCTTTTTTCTTTTTCAAATAACAACCTTGACTACTTTACCAAACTGAATGCAAGAAAATAAATTCTTTTTTATTTTATTTTTCGAACTGCTTTAACAAGAAAAGATGAAGTAAAAAAAATTTGTTTGCTTTTCAAAGAAAGAAACAAGAACAAAGAGAAAACTGAAAACAGGATTGATAAAGACCCTAAGCCAACCACACATTGTAGGGATTCAACCAAGAAACCAAAAGGAGGATCTAAAACTTGACACCTCGCTCTAAAACTTTTAGGGAAAACAAAAGAAGACTCAGGAACAAGTTGACCAAAAATCTAACCCAAGCTATGGCCAAAGATAGAGACTCTGACTGGTTCAAGAAAGTCCTGAGAAGTCTGAACTTCAATCAGGAAAGAGACTAACTCTCTCTTTGTTAAAAAAAAAAAATCTTTCAAGACACAGAGACACGGGTTGTTGCATCAACAGCCTGTGTATGTACACACGTTGTCTATTGTGCAAAGCGCATATGTACGCAGATTGAACCAAGACATGGCGCATACACCTCCGAGACTTTTCAAAAATAAAAAGACAAGGAAGACTTACAGGGAAGGGGAAGTTGGTATGCACCTTGCAGGTGACCAAGAACCCTTAAAAGACTCAGTAAACTTGACTGAAACTCAAAAGGAAAACAAAAACCAATCAACAACCCAAAACCTCCCTAAAAACCCTAGAGAGACTCCCCAGTATGGTCTCCAATTATGCTAGCGGGAATATCCCCCTATAACTATACCAGGGTTTAGGATATAGATAGGGAAAATGACCGTCTAAAAGTCAACCTAGTTTCTACACTACCCCAAACATACCAAAATAAATGAACAAAAAGCAGTAGGAGAGAAGATTGGCAACTATACCTTTTATCCAATGTCTGGCAATGATCTCCTCAAGCTCTATAGTTCCAAAGACTGCAAGTCTCCTCCCAAAGATGACCTACATCCAAGCCTAGAAAAACAAGGCTACAAGCATGCTATTTCTATTCATAAATTAGGGTTAGTATCAAATGTCATGTATAAATCAAAGAGAAGACATAAAACATCATGATTTGGGATAGGGAAAATAAATTCTTTTATTCATTAAACAAAGACTTAAACTTACAATCCTTGTTGGCCATTGGCCACCGCTCCACAAACCTGGTCTGGGATCCTCTTTACAATGCTCCAAGTACACCTTCAATAATCCTCTTCTCACAATCTACTAATCACCTTAAGGAAAGGGAATGGATTGAATGGAGGAAAAGGGGATGAAGAGGGAATGTTGAGGTAGTAACTCACAAAAGGTTTAAAATGCTTGGGCAAGGAAGGGAGATGGAAATTGGGCAGAGTTTCATTGTTCTAGTGCTTGGTTATGAAATGAGACCCCAACACCTCATTTTATATGACAAAAGGATGGTTATTTGGTTGGGGGATGGGATATAACAATTGAATTGGTTGGGAAACCTCCAATAGCCCATAAATTCCACTAAATTCCTTACAAATTTTTAATTTTTGCAACTTTTGGAGGTATACACGAGATGTTTAGTGTGCAACAAGAATATGTACGCAGGTTGTCTAGCATGCAGCAAGCATATGTATGTGGAAGTGGTGCAGGGTGCGTACATGCTCTAAAAATTGGTTTTTTAAGTAGAGCTCCTCAACAATGATTTGAAAAATTATGCAAGTAAGAAGGCCAATGCCATGTATGCACGAGTAGGGAATTTTTGGGCTATAATAGGGAATTTCCATTAAAATGACCTTGAAAGTCGATTCCTCTAGTTTTTTCCACTCTAAAATCATCGAGATATATGAAAAATAATATAATGATCCAATCTAGATCATACCTCCCCATTTAGGGAGGATTTTAGTCTCTAAAATATTTATTGAATGAGGTGAGGAAATTTTTCCTCTATCTTCTCCCTGGAGTAACACTTTGCTTTTCTTGGAAATTATCCTTTAAAACCAGCCTGCCAAAGGTTATGCTAACCATGTCTTGTAGTTCTGGACCACTTTTACAAAATTATGTCCTTTTCCAACTCTACCTGAGCATCTGGTGCTAAATCCTCTATGGAAGGTAGGACCTGCTCCTCCTCTTGATATAACATGGAGGGATCATAGAGTTTGAGATTCTCCACATTCACTACTAAGTAAATGCACACATATGGGGGTAGGATGAGTCTATAGGCACTATCTCCGACCTTTTCTAATAACTCAAAAGGACCATACTACAGAGCCTTGATATTCTTACCAATACCATGTAGTCTTTCCTTATTCATCTGTAACAATATTGTGTCTCCCACTCTAAATGTTCTATCTATTATATGCTAGTCATGTCTAGCCTTGTACATTTCTTGTGACTTCTTTAGCATCTCCTATACTTGCAAATGGATCTGTGTGATCTTCTCAACAAAAAAAAATTCTTTTAATGCATCTCCTATGAGGTCCTCCCTCACTACTTTTTTTTTTTCCATATACAACATCTAAGGGTGAAGGTGGAAAATATCCAAAGCAAGTTTCAAAAGGTGACTTACCAGTAGAAGCGTGGAATGCTCTGTTATAAGAGTGTTGTATATAGATCATGTTTTCATCCCAGGTCTTCGGATGCTTTTGATTGTAACCCCTCAAAAGATGCACCAAAGACTTGTTGACTACTTTTGTATGCACATTTGTCTATGGATGGAATGTTGTATACATATTGAGCTTAGTGTCCATATTCTCCCACAATTTAGTCCAGGAGGCACTGATAAATTTGGTGTCTCTATCTAAGATGATTCTCCTTGGTATCCCAAAGTGCACCCAAACTTGTTCAAAGAACAAGTTTGTTGCTTCTTGTCCCTTGATGGTCTTTCTACAAGGCATGAGTATGAAAATTTTGTTGAATATGTCAACTACCACAAATATATAGTCATGTCTCTTCCTAGTTGTTGGTAAAACTCCCACCAAATCCATGGAAATACTTTCCTAGGGTCTAGTGGGTATAGGTAAGGGATGGTATAGACCTTCCTTCCTATTACTCGGCTTGTTGGTACAAGAAAGTATACATCCTCTAATATACCGTGCTACATCTTCTTACATTCTAATCTAGTATAGATGCCTATATAAGTTGGAAATTGTCTTCCCAACATCAAAATGCCTTGCAATCTTGGAGGTGTGAGCCTCTTTGATAGGTTGCAATCATTCACCTTTAGGGACATAGAGCTTGTTGATATTGTAGAGTAAACCATTATGGAAATGATAGTCAATCTTGTTGTCACCTTCTTCTATATGAATTTTTCACTGTAGTTATTGAAACACCTACTTGAATTCCTCATCTTCTTTGTATGCATCATGGGTGAAAGGATTCATGTGCATTAGAGTTCCCAAAGCTATAATGTTGTATGTGGGTGGTCATGAAAGCATGTTTGCCAACTTGTTTGTGATAACCTTCTTATACTTTATGACCAAATTAAATTATTGTGAGAACCCCATCCATTTGTAGTGCTTAGTTTGTTGTAGCTTACTCTGGGCCTACAAATATTGGAGTGGTTGGTGATGTGTGTGGATTATGGTCTCCTTTCCCATCGGATAGTGCTTCCAATTTTTGAAATATTTTACCAAGGAACTATTGATATTATGGTAGCTGCGGGAGGTATTTACCTCCACGTGTAAACCTGACGAGAATAGAATATTCTGAGAAGCAAGAAGAAACCCTAATTGATTGGTTAATAACCCTAGAAGACAAGTCATCTCAAGAGAATGACTTGTATTAGGTTATTAGCCTCCAAGAGAAGAAGTCAGCTAAAGGAAATGTTATATACTAAAGAATTAGTACCCAGAATGAGAAGTTGGCCCAGGCAGTCTACTAGAAATACTATAAATACAGGAGGTCAGTCTTCATTCTGGCTAGTATTCTCAGAAATTCAGAAGAAACACTTGTGCGCACTACAATTGGCCAGTTTGTGCACAATTTTGGAGAAGATTTGTTGTTGCAGCCGCTGCAACTAGAAGATTTCAGTTTTGGCTTGGACTATCTCTTGGTTATGGTTTGGGACTCTCTGATTAGCTCTTGTTACTATTTCTTGGTGCGCTATCCTTGGAGAAAGGTGCGCCGCCTTTGTTTGGATATCAAGTCTAGGGTTTGCTTCTGGAATGATTCTCTGTCAACGTTAAGGTGCTCGGGGGTGGCTTCGGCCTATGGTTGGGTGACAATAGTGATATTGTCTATGGTTAAACGAGCACATCCATTACTTTCTAATAGGTTATGGGCCCACACTATCTTCAAATAGTCTAACCGCTGGAAGATAGATTGGGAGGATTTGCTCAGTTGTAGTTGCAATTACAGCCAGTCTTTGTTGCAGCAACGAAACCCTAACCCTCTCGTTGAGGCACCTTAAGTGAAGGGATTGACCTAATTTCTGGAAAGACTAGTGCGGCCTAGCCTAGTGCATCTCCTGGTACTCTCAACAATCTAAGACATCAAGTTTGAGTTTTTGGTCAAATCTAGAGTTGACCAAGTCAAAGAAGACATGACTTACTCTATGAAGTCAGAAAACAAGTTAGAATGGGATTCTATCTTTAGAGCATGGAATACAAGGATTGATCTCATCCTTGCCAAGAATAAAGTGTTGTATATTGTGAAAGGAAAGATTGTGGAGCCAGAGTTTGAAGAAGGAAAAGAGAAGGAACCGCAGAACATTGCAGTTATGGAGAAGTTCAAAGACAATGACATCGATGCCATGAGTATCATAGTGGATTCTATAAAAGACCACTTGATACCCTACATCTCCCATCTTCATTCGTCTAAGAATATGTACGATGCCCTAACAAACCTCTTCTCAGTCAGAAACATTGGACAAGTAATGAGTCTGAAGAATGAGCTATGTGGCATGAAGATGAATGATGATGGCAGCATAACATCATACTTTGTGAGGATCTCTTAGTTAAGAGATCAACTACAAGCTATTGAAGAGATCATCTCAGAGAAGGAACTGGTAAATATAGTACTCAATGGTCTTCACAAGACATGGGATGCATTTGCCGCAAGCATGAACACAAGGAAGGAGTATCCTACATTTGAATAACTTTGGACTTGTTGTGCACAAGAAGAATCAAGGATCAATGCAAAAGAGAAACCCCAAAAGAAATACGATGATCAATCCTTCACAAAAAAGTTCAAGAACTTCAGGAATAAAAAGAAGGTTGGCTCCAGGAAGAAACCAAATCAAGAGAAAGATATGTCAAGAATACAATGCTTCAATTGTCGAAAGTATGGTCACTACAAGAATCATTGTCCCGAGTTAAAGAAAAGGAAGGAAACACATGAAGCATCAGTTGTTGAAGAAAGGGAACCCTCAAAGAAAGCCAAGCTGGACAAAACAGACTTCTTCTTCTAAGACAAGGTAACAATACTCTTCATAGTTCTTGTACATACCATGTTTTCCGTACATATCTTGCATATCTATTTCTTAGAAGATAAGATGTTCAAAGAGAAACTACACCTATGGAAGATAAAAAAAAAAAGGACTTGCTATCACAATGAATACAAGTCAGGCAATACACATGAAAGGATGAAGTACATCAACAACCCCTGGTAACAACTCATGTCGAAGCTATTACACAAGTAACAACTGCAAGATAATCCGAAATCAGAATCAATCTTGAAGAAACCTTGTTACCCATGATTTTTGTCATCTTGATGATGTATTGTTGATGGTGCATTCAGGCTACCAACAAGAACTTTCTCCTGAGAAAAGTGGCATTCATCTCTTTCCAGAAAACATATTTTTGAGGAGAGTTCGTAGGCTGCTTATAGCCTAGGGTGCGAGAATGACCCATTCTCACAGGCTACCTTCATCTAGGGTGTGAATTTCTCACACTGTGCTCTATACCTAGGGTGCGAACTTGTTCTCAAGCTTGGAAAAAGGAAGAAGTCTCGAGGGTTCTAGAAGGGAATCTTCTAGAGAATGGGTTGGTATTCGAATGGTTATCATTTTATTTGTTTCCTTGATTTGGTGGGATCATTCTCAACCATGTAACCATCTCATTCTCTCCTATATATTGATAGGATTCTCATGGAAAAGGTTAAGCAAGATTAATTGGAGAATTGGTGAAGGAATTGTGTGAAGAACCCAACTTGAACAGGAGCTTGGAGACTCTAGCAAGTCTATCAAGAGGAATTGGATCTTCTTCATGCAAGGATCGAGCAAGTGTATGTGTTGGAACCAAGAGTCACCGAAAGGAAGCTTGCAACATCAAGGCGATCAGGTTGTATCTTCCACTTTCGATTAATATGATACAACGCCATGTCCTTTTCCCATAAAGTCATTCTTACTTTATTGTGTAATTCCTTGATCATACACATAAGTTGATGATTGAATATATTTTGCTATCTTCACTTTGATTGGTTTGTGTTGTCTTGGTCTTGACCTCACAAGAACACCAGAGCGAAGCTGGAGCAACAGAGACCCTAGGAAGCAATACAAAGGTATGTCACTTGTTCCTCCTTACTAGTTATTTCAATGGTCATAACTTAGGGAAAGAGTCATGTCATGTCCTGTTTTGTTCTAGATCCAGGTGGATCTAGGGAGATCTGTTAGTGTCTGCACCTACTGATTAATCCGATAACAAAATTGGTGACTCCGTTGGGGATGCAACCCTTTTTATTCGTGGTTTTTGGTGTTTTTCCTTGGCATTTTCTCTTGCCTTACCTTTCTCCATTTCTATCAATCTCTGAGTCTTCAGGACACCCTGATAGACCCTCTGAGTCCAGAAGTCCTTTCAAATTTTTTGTCTTTTTCCAAAAATTTGCCTAGTTTCAGGCATTCTCACACTGAACCCCACAGTGGCCTACGAGAACACCCTGAGTTCGCACTCTGCTTTTAAGTCCAGTGCAAGGTTCTCACACTCTGCTCAAAGCTAGCCTACGAGAATGGTCCATTCTCGCACTGTGTATCACTGATAGCATGCGAACCCTCTTTTGAAATTTTTGGATTTAAGATTTTTGCATGTTCAGCTGCCCATATCAATATAGGTGTCTGAAAAGAACTTCTTGGACCATTGGTTGATGTTTTCTTGTCTTTGGATTTTGTGCACGATCAGTCTTCGGAGATCAAAGACTCTTCCTGTCCATATCTCTCTCAACTCTCATCTCTTGACTTGTCTTAGCAAAGATGCACTCTCTGATCTTGGAATTTGAGTACTTGTTTGGTTAAGAGCCAGTGATCGGTTTGAAAGTTGGGATTCTTTGTCTTTCTCATTTGCTCATTATTTGGAAGATTATTATTCTCTTGCAATTGAAAGGACTAGTTTTGTCTGCTTGTTGTTTTTGTTTTCATTGAAAGATTGGTTTGGGTTTTTGTTTATTGCTTGTTCATTAGTTATTGGTTTTCCTTACCTTCACCACCATGGTGTAGATCCTTTTTGAAAAGTAAAAAACATTTTTCTTTTAAAAGCCTTTTCGTTTTGAAAATATTGAAAATCAATCGTTGAATTTGTTGAAAAAAAACAAATAAAGAGTTGTCATTATTGCGTGATTCGTTGAGATTGCATTTTAAAGAAGATTGTATATCGTAGTTCAAGATTGTTCTGAAACACTTCTCTTTCCCTCCCGTACATAGGATTCATCGAACGAAAATTGATATATTTCATTCCTACCTATGCATTGTTGGGTCAGAGTCTCACACAACACCAGTTTCATCTCTGTTTCCTTTGAGTAACAACAGCCTTTAATAACATTGTGCAATTTTAAAATTTAACTAGTAACTCTTTTCTAGGGCTCTATTACACCAACAATTAGCTAGGCTAGTGCTTTGGAATATGCAGAGAGATACACTCTCCAAAGAACAAAACACACAATAGAATCTTGTGTTAAGGAGTGTTAAATTCCATTTACAACATTTTGTCCTAGGAAGCCCTTCTCACACAAGGGTCAAACCCGAGGTCGCATTGATATTGACAGAGTTACTCACCCTTCTTTGTTGATATCGGTGTATATATTGCACGTATTACGGGGGTCACTTGGAGGTATACCCACAATGATGAGTGGAAGCCTCTCAAGCTGATTTCGAGCTAGATACTCTGCCCTTGCGTGTGGATCGGACTGTCGACTGTCTCCCCAGGCTTTATTTTTGTCGGTGGTAACCTTAGTGGCCTATCTTTTTAGGGTTTTACACAAGGTGACTGTGAAGGGGCAAGTCTTCACGGTACCTGGAATCGACATTGGCCAAACTCACTCGGGCTCCTTGGAGGGTATACCCACGATTATGTGTGGGAGCTTGCACCAGGGTGTAAGTCCATTAAGCAAGTCGTTAGCGTAACTTTTTCACCCTAGCCCAGCCCCTTCTCATCTCATTGTTGCGACGTTGGATTTCATCACCAACTAGTGACTTCGGAATTAGAAGGTATTGTTTTCTTGGTATTGTTTCCTAGATTTTTTTTACTAGCGCATGTTGTTTGTTTACCCAAGTTGACCATAGGTTTTTTTCTTCGTAAGTTTGTAACTAGTTCACAATAGACCCTCCACGTCGTTCACGTAGAATGCAGGGCTTACTTCCAGAAAACCTGGAAGGTTCTCAACCCCTACCTACAAGCTCACCTAAGGGCTCTCCTCAACAGAGTGAAGTCCAGGACATCACCACTCCACGAGTGGAAAGAACTGACTCTCTAGAACGGTTCCGAAGTACCAATTCTCGAGAGGACTTTCGATTTCACCCTGACTCTGAGAGACAAATTATGCGAGTGAATTCTTCCGGAGACTTAGTTGTTGTGTCTTTTGGATCACCGACTGGACCCTTTCCAGGACTTGAGGGCCAAGATCCATTTTGGTCTACTGGTGTTTTTAGACGGGATCTTTTTGGTGCAGGATCAGGCGTTGAAATCACCGCCTCACCTGCGTTCCCTGAAGCCTCTGACCCAAACAGAGTACCTTTTACTACTGCTTATTATTTCTCTGGTAAAGACGCTCCGCGAGATGACCACATCTTGATCATCCCTATAGAAATGGTCCATTACACAGATACTACGAGTATTCACACCGGGATTACAACGGCTAGTCAAGCCCCCATCGGCACATCGCTCTCGCCCAAGGTCACCCCAACGCTTCCACCCAGATACCGTGCGTTGAATGCTTCTATTCCCACTCCTACGCAAACCCCATCCGGAACTCCTGGTGGTCCCTCTTCTTCTGGGTACTCTCCTCCTGGATTCATTCTGACACTTCCTCAACCCCCTTTTGGAGGACCTTTCTCGTCCGCTACCGGCAGCACTAATCCTAGTGGCACTATTCCGTCGTTCACACCAAATTACCAGATTCCTGTTGGTGGACAATTTCACCAAGGAGGTTTGACTCAACCCCCCCTTGTAGAGAAAATTCCTATTGGAACGCTACCCCCAATTGGAACACAACCCCTGATTGGAGGACAACCCCCGCCAACCCCACCCTACGAACAAAACATACCTCCATCCTTGTCCCAGTATCGGAACCATCTGATACAACATAACCCTCAATCAACTGGGGGGAAACAGCTTCTAGCTGCATCTGTTATACCCCCTAGTATAGGCCAACCATATCCAGGTACGTCCAATCCTATTTGGGGCTCAAATGCTCAAACTCATATCCCTATTCAAGGATACAATCCCATGAGCTACTTTCCTCCACAACCACCACCGAATATGCCTAGGTATTTACATTATATGCAGTCTGCTTATGGTCATACTGGTTTACCGATGGGGCTCTCTCCCCAAAGCCACCAGTACCTGCATGTGAAAATACAGTTACCCTTTTTGGCCACTTTAGATCTCCCGGATCTGTCACGAATTTTAAATGATCCAATTCGTCACTCTCCCCAATGGCCCGCTATACCAGCCAAGCTACCATCAGACATCCCTAAATTCGATGATAAAGCGGGAGAGGACCCGAATAATCACATCATGACTTTTCACCTCTGGTGCTCATCCAACTCCTTGATGGATGACTCTATTCATTTACGTCTTTTTCAAAGGACTCTCACGAGTTTTGCTGCGAAGTGGTACATAGAATTACCACAAGGTTTCTTTCCTGACTTCAACACCCTAGCTATGGCCTTCCTCACCCACTACCAGTTACCAATGTATTATGAAACGGGGACCGATATTTTGAGTTCTTTTAAACAAACAAAAGACACTCATATATCCGATCACATTCATGAATGGTGAAGGAGATGATGTCTCATCAAACTCGAACTTCCTGATCAGTTGTCGGCAGAGTGGTTCACAAAATCATTTGTGAACGACATCGATCATGACATCACAGAAGAACAGGCCATAAGTCGTGCACAATATCTTGACCTCGTTTACTCACAAATGGGTACTCTTTACGACTTAATCCCTGACGCACCTCGTCCTTCCACTTCCGCCACTTCTACTACTCTGGTTGCCTCTCATGCAGCCGACGGTGTGATTGGCACTTTTCATGCCCAACCACATTCTGCCTCAAGCACCACCCCCAAACCTGCTTCTTCTAATGTTCAAAATGCTCCCTCTCCTACCCCTCCCATCGGCAAAACTTCTGAGGTAAATGCAGTTCAATCTACCTCGGCCGGTAAAAACAAATATAGAAAAGGAAAGGGTAAGAATAAGGAGGACAAAAATACTTCACAAACAGAGAAAAGCAAAACTCCACCTATTGATGATAGAGATAAGCGCAAACCTCGATACCCTTGTCTTATCTGTGGTGATGATCACTACAGGAAGGATTGTCCATGATGCGTCGAGGTCACTAAGTTCCTTCAAGGAGCCCCGAAACCACCTTCTCCGGTCATTTTTTCCCAACCCTTCCCCTCTCAACAACAAGCCCAATTGGTCATTCATGACCAACCTTCCCCTTCTACTACGTCCTATGTATTGATGTGCACTGGAAATTCAAAGAAGAATGACATTGCACTCACCACTCGAGCCAAAGATTATTCTCCCTCTAAAGAGAAGGTTGATGATCTACCTCCTTCATTGGTACAACCCTCTCTTATGACTCCACCTACCAACGGTCCTCTTCATCTTGAACGACCAAGCCTTGAAACAGTTTTTCGACCCCCTCCAAAGGGCGTCATTCGAAAATCGGCTTTCAATCCTCATGCTCATGCTACCCACAACTATAGAATTGTTGAAGATCTGGCCCAAGCACCTTCTGTGATGTCAGCCCTCGAAGTCCTTCAAAGTTGTCCTACACAACGGAAGGCACTGTTGAAAGCTATCGGTGGAATCGACCCGACGGACACGAATTTAATAATTTTTGACTTGGAGGATCACATCCCAAGGGTACCCCCTCAACTCACGTTCCAAATCCAAGTGATTGTCTCTGACAAAAACATTTTTCGAACTGTTATCGACGAGGGTGCCTCGACATGTGTCATGTTTTTTACCTGTTGGAAAGCCATTGGCTCTCCCTCTTTGACTGAATCCTAGAACACTCTCAAAGCCTTCAATGGCTCCGGTTTTAAGCCCTACGGTGTCCTTCCTTTGTTGCCAATCATGCTAGAAGGCAAAACGGTCCAAGTCGAAGTGGAAGTCTTTGATGCTCCTCTCGATTACAATCTTCTGCTTGGTCGTAGCTGGATCGATTCCATGCACGTAGTTGTGTCAACTCTCTTTCATGTTGTACGTTTCCCACATCAAGGAAAGGTAGTCATTGTCGACCAATTAGCCTTCTTTAACTCAGATACGCGTACTGGCAACATACCGTTCATCGCTAAAACCCCATCGGGTTACGAGAACGCTGGTGTAGGTCTTCTCAAAGACTCCTCGTTAATGGGCACTTTCCCCATTCCACTGCCCGATGTTCCACACTCGTTTGTCGCTTCAATTAACATGATCTCCACCATGATTCATGAAACCCCTGTGTCTTACGACCCATGGCTGGTACCTGACCCTGGCAATCATCTTTGTTATGGCGACGCAATGCCGTTAACTCCTGTCGAATTTGCCTATCAGGCCATTCAATCGACAACCCCTTCTACCCCTTCTCTTGGTGAGTTTTCTCCAGATCCCTTCCATGTCATTTTTCCCACAAACGCGATGATCATGTTTGTCATGGAAGACACCCCTTGGGACGATGGACATCATCGTTCCATCCTCTTTCTGGAGCAACATACCATCGAGAACTACCAACGGATTTTGACCCTGTCGACCGTTGTCATCATTTCAACCATTCCTGAGTCCACACACGACGTGTTTTTCGAAGGGAACTTAAGCAATATCTCACCCACTATTCCCCTCGACATATCCATCAAACCTGGAATTGTCGAAAATGTGCATATCGGAGCTTCATGTTCCCCTAACAAAATCGTCACCTACACATCACTTTTCAAATAATTTCGCGACGTCTTTGCCTGGAGCTACGAAGAAATGCCGAGTATTGACCCCGACATTGTGATACATGAGATCAAGGCATACCCCGACGCTAAACCCGTCCGACAACGCCTTCATCTAGTTCACCCACGTAAAGCGGCTGCTATCAAGCTTGAAGTCAAGAAACTTCTCAAAGCTGGCTTTATTTACCCAGTGGCCCTCACTGACTAGGTTTCCAATCTTGTCCCGATCGACAAGAAACAAGGCACAATCCGCGTATGTGTTGATTATAGGGATATCAACAAAGCTCGTCCTAAGGACAACTTTCCTACCCCCTTCATCGATCAGATTGTCGATGATTGTGCCGGAAGCGAAATCTTCTCTCTGATGGATGGTTTATCCAGATATAATCAAATCAATATTGTTCCTGAGGATCAACACAAGACTGCTTTTATTTGTCCTTGGGGCACTTTTTCCTATCGGAAACTCCCATTCGGTCTCAAGAATGCTGGTGCAACTTTTCAACGCACTATGTCTTATGCCTTCCATGATATCAAGCACATCGTGCAACCATATCTTGATGACTTACCCGCTCATTCTATGCACCGAGTCGATCATCCAATCCACCTCCGAGCCATTTTCGTCCGATGTCAGTTTTACCACATATGCTTGAACCCTCACAAGTGTGTTTTTTGCGTGGAATCCGGCCGACTTCTAGGCTTCATTGTTTCGCATTACAGGATTAGGGTAGATCCTTTAAAGGTCAAGGCAATCCTTAATCTCCCTCCTCCTTCTACACTTAGCCAATTAAAAAGTTTGCAAGGGAAAGCAAACTTTCTTTGTCGTTTCATCCCAAACTACGCCGAGATAACTCATGGATTTACGCGACTCCTCAAAAAGGGGTCTGAGTTTGTATGGGATACCATAGCAAACAAAACCTTTGAAGCTTTGAAATTGTCCCTGACATGTGCTCCACTTCTCTTCCCCCCCTATTACAATCACGATTATTTCCTCTACCTCGCAGCCTCGAATTACACCATCGCTATGGTTCTCGTCCAAGAGGATGATTCTCATGATTCTCATGTTATCTATTACTTGATTCGAAGTCTAACGCCTACCGAAACCAAGTATCTACATGTTGAAAAACTGGCCTTGGTAGCCGTCCAAGCAGTCCAACTATTATGGCACTATATCCTCTCTCGCAAGACTACAGTGATTTTTGATTGCAACCCTATGCAACACATTCCCACACGTCAATTGCTAGGGGGGAAATACTCCAAATGGATTGTGATACTCCAGGAGTTTGACTTGGAATTCGAACAAGCCAAGTCCAAGAAGTCCTAAGTGTTTGCCGAGTTGATACACGACTTTCCCTACTCTCAAACGGAAAATGTAGCAGCTAATTCATTACCTGATGAATCCCTTTTCATCATTAGTTCTGATGATATTTGGTATGGCGATATCATCATATATATCCAAACCTAGACTTTTCGGCCGAATTTGTCCAGTATTGACCGGCGTCGAATACGCTACAAAGCCCGTCAATATATTATCCTCGGGGACACTCTTTATCGTCGGGGGATTGACTCAGTTTTTCGACGTTGCCTCACATTCGACGAAGTCGAGAAAGCCTTAAATGACTACCACTATGGAGCCTGTGGTGGTCATATGTTCGAGTATGCTACTGCCCAGAAGATCTTATGCGCAGGGTATTTTTGGCCTTCTTTATTTAACGACTGCATAATCGCCGTCCAAAAATGCCACGCTTGCCAGACCTATAATCATAAGATACGGTCACATCCCGCTCCTCTTCACCCTGTGGTCTCCATTGGTCCCTTTGTGAAATGGGGCATCGATCTCATGACATGTCACCCCCACTCGGTCAGAGGGGCATGGATACATTATTGTATCCATAGATTATTTTACAAAATGGGCCAAGGCGATGCCAACATTTGACAATACTGGAAAGACTGCAACATTATTCATTTTTAATCACATCATAGCTCGTTTTGATGTTCCCCAGGCTATCGTCACTGATCATGGTCGCCACTTTAGAAACTTCATGATGTCCGAACTCACTGAAAAGTTGGGTCTTCGCCATGAAAACTCAATGCCCTATTACCCAGAAGCCAACGGCCAAGTCGAAGCGATTAACAAAGTTCTCATAACTATGCTCCGACGAATGATAGGGATTCACAAAACAAGTTGGCACACAATGTTGTTTTCAGCATTGTGGGCTTACCGAACATTCGTTAAGTCTGCTACTGGGTTTACACCTTTCCGTTTAGTCTATGGTTTGGAAGCCATTCTCCTGATCTAATGCGAGATACCCTCTTTAAAACTAGTTGTTGAACTCCTACCAAACACTTCTGCTGGGGAAGAACATCTTTTGTACCTTATGCGATTAGACGAAACTTGACGCGATGCTACCCTAGTCATAGAAGCCCAGAAAAAACATGTCAAGGCCCAATACGACAAACATGTCAAGCCTCACATTTTCTCTGAAGGAGATCTGGTTCTCCTCTATGAACAAGATCGAGATATGCTAGGAGATGGAAAATTCGAAGCCATGTGGCAAGGTCCTTACATCGTTAGATGAGTTTTGGAAAAATGAGCCTATGAGTTAGTAGATTATGATGGTATCCCTTTGAGTGAACCCAGAAATGGGTTGTACTTGAAGAAGTACTATGCATAAGATCACCTGTGCACGTGTACTTGTATTTTTATTGTATCATACTTCTTGTGTGTTACTGTAGTTAGCTTTTGTCGTTATCTGGTCTCTGTCCTTATGTGACATTGTATTTGATTTCCAGATGTCGGAGTCTTCGCTACCCCACATTCGCTTCGTTGATGGCACTAGTCGTAGTACTCAAAACCTTGCTTCTGCTGCATGGGTAATTTACGCCCCTACAAATGAACTTGTCACTTTACGAGGTGTGTGCCTCGGTCGTGTGACCAACAATATTGCAGAGTATAGCGTCGTTATCGAATTGTTGATTGATGCTATATCGCTCGGTATTCGTCACTTGGTTGTGTGACTCGATTCGCAGCTCGTAGTACTACAGTTAAGTAATGTCTATGCTATTCAAAGTCCTACTTTGTTACAGGTGTATTTGCGAATTCGCCTCTTGGAACGTTATTTTGATTATATTGAGTATCAACATATTCCTAGATGTCTAAATACATTAACTGATGCATTAGCTAAATATGTATTAGACAAACATTTGGTTCATTTATAAATCAATCACATCGATTTTCACACAACACAAGATAAACCGACAAAAAATGTATGTATATATAACGATCAAAAAAGTTTTTAACAAAAAGTTTTGTTCGAGGACCAAAATTTAAAAATCTGAAGCTCAAAGCTTCTACAAAGTGACATCATGGATGACATTCACGATAACGTACAACTGCCCGGGAAACCCTACGAAGCAGTCAGCCAATGGACTCTGACACCCCTACTGTGTGACGCTGATAACGTCGTGGAACCTCCCCAAGGGGCATGTCTGGAATGTCTGTTGTCAAACCCTCCAGGTTTTGTTCCACCACTTCATAATCTTCAGCATCCCATCGTGGCACTGGAACCACCTCTCCTCATCGCTGAATAGGAGAAGTACCCGGAGGTTGATAAGGCCCCACGTCTGTGTCATCAAAAAGAATTTTGTAATTAGACCTTGGATGAACATAAAAAAAAATTTTGCATAAGATAAAATTCACAAAAACATTTAAAAAAGAAAAAATGTGTACTTCTTACCAAGATCCCCCCACTGAACGCCCTCAGGCAGGACCAAGTCCGGATCTCCTCAGAAGTCCAACCTGGCATAGGAATAATCGTCGACCATCAGCTTCTGTGGTCACAACCAGTCGAAGAAGGCATTATTGTATTTGATAATTGGTCTAGCTACGTGTCGGGCCATGAGCTGACACCACCTCAGCATTCTTGGATCCGTTGGAGCCGGTAAACCCCACTCAACCTACAACCTCAGTAAGGGAACCCTCTCAAGAAATAAGGACACCAAAAATGACCCGTACCCGAATTACTTCAAGTTGCCTCGCCTGCATTTAGTTAACTGCCTCTTCATGCTACGAAGGATTGTGTCTGCCCAATTAAAAACCTGAGGCTTAGTACACTCTATGGCATACTGAAAGTAGCTCTGGAGAGCCATGTGAGAAGCAGCGCTCCCAGCCATACGAGCAATGGTTAACAAAATAGTGCGAAGGGTCAAATCCCACACTCCCCAAATGGCTACCTTTCCTTTGCTCCTTTCCACCTTTGGAACACAGTGCAAACAACAGTATTCACTCATGGGCAGCCCACCACCTCTGCTACCAGTCAGGCTCACGTGATACCCATGCCATGACAGTCCTTTCAAGAAGTAAATGTCCTCAATATCCAAGGACAATGTATGGACCCCTACATGGAATACTTGTTGGTCTGGGTCCCACATATGCACAAGGTACTCCAATAACCTGACTTGGGCCCTCATACCTGGGATACGAAATAATTTCAGGAGACCACAGTCTCATAAAGCAGCAACGGTGCCCAGATGATTCCTGGCAATAACATCATCTTCTTCATGCTCTCTTTCACGCCATTCCAGAACCATGGCGATAGCCAAATACCTGCATAAGAAACATAAGAAGAAGGTCAGCAACTCTATTCAACATTTGGTATCTTTTTCATTGAGCAAACTTAAAAAAAAAAATCCACTTTGTGGTTCTCGCAGGTGCCTTTGGGGCCACCTGTGAGAATGAGTCATTCTCGCAGGTCCCATGCGGCTAGCCTGCAAGAATGGATGAGCGCAACTTTAACCCCTAAAACAAACTCAAAAACATGATTTTTACCAATGAAAATGAAAAATAAAACCATGAAAAGATAGAGGACAAGGAGCTTACCTCACTGCTAGAGACGGTTCGTCGAATGGATTCTCGTAACTCCCGCAATCGAGTGCCAAAATTCAAGGGCAAAAGAGGGGTTTTGGACTCAAATGTTGGTAAAGTTAAAATGACTATGGTAAAAAGAACTTTTACTCCCTTATATTTACTTTTACCATTTTTTATGGGTTTTTATAATTATTTTATTTATTAAACCTAATGTCTAATACCCTTATGAGTGCAACTTTTGCAGACATAACGACCTCGATGTTCATGCATAGGGATACATATATATTTTCTCTTCTTCATTGCATGTTTTGATTGTTTTTCATGGTTTTTGTACAAAACCTCGAGCTTGGTCTTTGTCCGTTCTCATGCTCCAAAATACATGAGAACGCGATCGAGCACACTTTTATCACTTTTTCAGGCTCAACAAGGTTACACGAAAAAGGAACCCCTGGGAGTCCACTTTAAGCTCTTTTCAGACTCTCTAAACATGAAAAGATAACCGAGCGACCTTGCTATTTTCACGCTCATTAAAGTATTTGAAGAAAGCGTCTGTTGGGATATATTTTATCTCTTTTTCGGTCCCATCAGACTATTTTATGAAAAAGGAAATGAGAGATTTCTCTTTTAAGTGTTTTTCTAGACTCTATAATCATGAAAAACCTTCGAGTCTTCTATCTTTGGACTCGTTAAACAAACATCGACAGACCCTCAATGGGACCAAACCACTCCTTCCTAGGGTTCGTTAAACATACTCTGAAGGACTCATCCGAAGGATGAGCTTACATCAACAAGCATATGTTATCCTCCTCAATCTTGCGTAAAAATAAAGAGGTACTCGCCAGAAATGGTGGGGAGGAATTTGGGAAAGGGATGTGTTTTCATATTTATATTGGTTGGCAGTAAGTGTCGCTCTTGAACATGACACCCCCTATTCATTATTTTGAAGCCGGTTTGGGATATCTATTTGTCTCTCATTCGATTTACTACAAGGTCATAGCTTGCATTGTCTCTAAGTCAATGCTGCCAAATCATTGGTCGTGTCATCCATATGTTCAAGAAAAGTCCATCTGAAACCTCTATTGAGTCGGCCATCTGCAGTTGTCCATTCTCTCCATGTCGGTCTTCCCTATGTCTATCCCAACTTACATCATACTCTATTTTGCCTTCAAAATCTGTTACTCATTTCGTGTCATTGATAGGGGATACATCAAGGCCCTCCTGTGACGAGTTTTGTTTCATCGACTCCATCTCATTATCCGGAAACAAGACTTAGAAATTATTTGGTACCTTGGGACTTGCATGCCTCAATGGCAGGTTTCCTCGCTTTCGATAGTGGGTTTACATCATTGACCCCTGATCAAAATATTCTGTCGGATGTTTGACCTCAACTCATTTATTCACATTCGGTGGATTGTACTAGTGTACCTTGGGAGTCATTGACATTAATGGTGATTTCCCTCGCACTTGTTAACGATTTCATCAATGACCGGTAATCAAGTGGTTTCTACCATGTTTGACTTCAACACATGTAATCACATGGTTAGATTCGTACTTTTGGGTGACGGGATTGAAGACCCTAGATCTTATCTTTTTGGTCCAGGTTACGATGGGATATGTATAATTTTCCAACACATAGATCCACTTTGTATGTCTCGTGGCTATGTCATCTCTATTTGAATTTTCTTGCATAGATCCATAGTGTATTCTTGGTGGCTATGCGATATTTCGACGACATGGATCCACGGTGTATGATTGGTGGCCATGACCTATGTTTATGATGCCATCCATCCGTGATCTAAGTATGGGAATGCCTACCTCAGAACTAGTATGATATTCTGCAGATGCTTGATTGTTCGCAGGTTTCCGATTAGGTGTGCTCCAAGTTTCCGACACACACATGCAGTTTACAAAGTATTTCAGCTATCACTGATTCTGGCCTCATACTTGGGGGGGAATTCTGTTACCCATGATTTTGGTCATCTTGATGATGTATTGATGATGGTGCATTCAGGCTACCAACAAGAACTTTCTCCTAAGAAAAGTGGCATTCATCTCTTTCCAAAAAACATATTTTTAAGGAGAGTTCGCAGGCTGCTTATAGCCTAGGGTGCGAGAATGACCCATTCTCATAGGCTACCTTCAGCTAGGGTGCGAACTTCTTGCACTGTGCTCTATACCTAGGGTGCGAACTTGTTCTCAAGCTTGGAAAAAGGAAGAAGTCTCGAGGGTTCTAGAAGGGAATCTTCTAGAGAATGGGTTGGTATTCAAATGGTTATCATTTTACTGGTTTCCCTGACTTGGTGGGATCATTCTCATCCATGTAACCATCTCATCCGCTCCTATATATTGATAGGATTCTCATGGAAAAGGTTAAGCAAGATTAATTGGAGAATTGGTGAAGGAATTGTGTGAAGAACCCAGCTTGAACAGGAGCTTGGAGACTCTAGCAAGTCTATCAAGAGGAATTGGATCTTCTTCATGCAAGGATCGAGCAAGTGTGTGTGTTGGAACCAAGAGTCACCGAAAGGAAGCTTGCGACATCAAGGCGATCAGGTTGTATCTTCTACTTTCGATTAATATGATACAACACCATGTCCTTTTCCCATAAAGTCATTCTTACTTTATTGTGTAATTCCTTTATCATACACATAAGTTGACAATTGAATATATTTTGCTATCTTCACTTTCGTTGGTTTGTGTTGTCTTGGTCTTGACCTCACAAAAACACCAGAGTGAAGCTGGAGCAACATAGACCCTAGGAAGGGATACAAAGGTATGTCACTTGTTCCTCCTTACTAGCTATTTCAATGGTCGTAACTTAGGGAAAGAGTCACGTCCTGTCCTGTTTTGTTCTAGATCCAAGTGGATCTAGGGAGATCTATTAGTGTCCGCACCTACCGATTAGTCCGATAACCAACCTAGAAGAAGTAAAGATAGAACGAAGTCAATAATCAAGAGGAAATTGGAAAAAGACTTGTGACACTTTGCAGAAGGCAATAAGGATGCAGACGGAAGCGTGGACTCTCTTAGATGGAGGGAGCCGATTATATATTTCCAAAAGAATAGCATGCATTCATGCACGAAGCAAGGATTATGAGGGAGCTAATCTTAAATAATATGATCCATTGAAGATAATGAAGTATCTATCCATGGTAGCAACCATGAAAAGCAGCACATGTTCAAGTGACTTTAGAAGAAGTCTTCTTCGAAAAGAATCCTTAAAGTATCCCTAGTTGTCCATCCACATCCATGATGAAAGAAATAAGTTGGAATCTTCAAGGCATGGAATCTATAGAAAACTCCATGGACCCAAGAGCTAAAGAGAAACATGAGGAAGAACATGAAGATTTCAAGAGAGAAAGAAAAGCCAAAACAACCAGTCATTGTATCGAGAATCACAAGACTACCAGTCTGATATGAACTCACTAAAAACAATCAAGCAGAGGAACTAAAAGTTGTGATGAAGAACAGTGTATGGAAGACTTATGAATGAAAGCATTGCGAGATCCATAACTAGAGGTTCTCCCATATGGAGGGAGAAGACTATGATGATTGTTTGTTCCAGTAAACCAGACATACCTCTACATAATCCATTATATCATCTACAATATCCATGGGTCGGAGTTCACATCAGATGAATGCAAAGATTGTTCTCTAGAATAATTGAACAAAGAGCGTATGTAGAGAAACCTCAAGGTTTTGAGGTATACCAAAAAGAGACTCTTGTATGCAGATGGAAGGAGACCTTGTATGGATTCAAACAACTTGGTGTAGAGCCTCCAATACACAACAAAAGCATGGTGAAAAACTTTGTATAACAGAGATATTGTATCAGAATGGTTACTCAGAAGTCCAGGATAATGGATTGCTAATCCATGACAAACTCTCATGATGACATAAGAAGGTCCACTTGGATATGTTCCAGTTTGACCCTTGCCACGATGTTATGAGCTAGCAGGAAACAAAAGAGTTGAATCCAACTATGATATATTGTAATGATCATAGCTATATGAAGCCTTCAGAGAAACCCAGTGTTCCAGAAAGACCAAAGTACATTGAGATCGAGCATTAAACTCTCCATGATGAAGTCCATAAAAGAGAAGTGGTTCTCCAATATATCTCCATAGACGAGCAGATAAGCAGATATTTTGGCTATCCAAGATGAAAGAGTTTTTCTTACTCAAGAAACCAGTTGGAGCTTGTGGAGACGACTTCCTTATTGAAAAAGGAAGAGACGACTCCTGAGTTGGGAGGGAGCACTAATGTGTTATTGATTTATGGACAGTCATTTTTCAGTTCGAAAAATGGTCCAAGATGAGAAGTTCCTTTCCAGTTCGGAAAGTGGTTTGAGATTTCTAACGGACAAGCATTTTCCAATTCGGAAAATGGTCCATATCGAATGGTCATTTTCGTAATGAAAATGGTTTGATGGATTGTTGATGTACCATAGACAGTGATTCCCCTTGTGTCCGGTGTGGGGGAATGGTCTAGGATAGTCTCTCTTCTTGACGGTCACTCTCAGTAGTGGTCAAGAAGACTGGTCCGCCTCACCGGACAATCATTCTTTCGAAGCTCACAGTTGTGAGTAGTTTCGAAGAATGGTCTGTTTTGGAGGTTGGTGCAGGACAATCATTTCCTTAGGAAATGGTCCGGACAGTCATTCCCTAGGGTAGATTCATTCTCTCTAGGGTGCACTTTGTTTAGTGCCAGAGGAATGGACCAAATAGGTGAATGGTCCAGGTTCAACAATCAAGGACAGGCATTCCCTAGGGCAGACTCATTCTCTCTAGGTTGCACTTTGTTTAGTGTCAGAGGAATGGCCCAGATAGGTGAATGGTCCAGGCTCAGAAATAGGGATAGTTATTCTTCCTTGCTTGAGAAGAATAGGCCAAATAGCTCATCATTGATGTTTTACCTTCTAAGGGTAGATGCTCTTCCAGATCTCACAGATGTGAGTGGAAGAATGGCCCAGATGATTCAGTTTATATCATAACAATGTTTTCTGTGCAGGTTGATATCAGATGATTGTTATGGAGACTGTATGTCTCTAGATAGTAGATGTATGCTACTGTGGTGAATGTGTTCCACTAATTGTGACTATACGTCACTGATCAAGTATTTGTGTGCTACTTGGTGTGGTAGTGTACCACTGGATTGTAGTTGTGTACTACCATGGATAGACACAATTGTGTTTTATTGAATGACATTGTTCTGATTGCCTTGAAGACTATCAGTAGTGTTGGAAATGATTATCAGCTAGATGGATGATCAATGGACAGAGATTTCCCAGATGGAAAATGGTCCAGGACATTTATTCTTCTAGGACATATGTCTGGATTAGAAGAATGGTTCTTGTGTCACTCTATGGAGTGAGTGACTTATCCAAAATCATGTCTGATTACTCAGATGGAGTATGGTTTCGAGAGATGATGCAGTTGATGACACTGATAGTGATGATGGTGCTCATGATCTAATCATGAGATAATTTATGCGACTATGTTGATGCTACTGGGTGAATGGTATGTTTGTGATCAAGACCATTACCTTTAATACCTCCCTAGCTAGGAGGGAGTGTTGATATTATGGTAGCTACAGGAGGTATTTACCTCCACGTGTAAACTTGATGAGAATAGAATATTCCGGGAAGCAAGAAGAAACCCTAATTGATTGGTTAATAACCCTAGAAGACAAGTCGGCTCAAGATAATGACTTGTATTAGGTTATTAGCCTCCAAGAGAAGAAGTCGGCTAAAGGAAATGTTATACTAAAGAATTAGTACCCAGAATGAGAAGTCGGTCCAGGCAGTCTGCCCGAAATACTATAAATACAGGAGGCCAGTCTTCATTCTAGCCAGTATTCTCAGAACTGCAGAAACAACACTTGCGTGCACTGCAGTTGGCCAATTTGTGCATAAGTTTGGAGGAGAGTTGTTGTTGCAGCCACTGCAACTAGCAGATTTCGGTTTTGGCTTGGACTATCTCTTGGTTATGGTTTGGGACTCTCTAATCAGCTCTTGCTACTCTTTCTTGATGCACTATCCTTGGAGAAAGGTGCACCACCTTTGTTTGGCTATCCAGTCTAGGGTTTGCTTCTGGAATGATTCTCTATCAAGATTTAGGTGCTTGGGGGTGGCTTCGGCCTATGGTTGGGTGACAATAGTGATATTGTTTATGGTTAAATGAGCACATCCATTACTTTCTAACATGAACAAAGCTCCTTGTCATAGGTAGGGTATTTTAGGACCGCCCTATGAAATACTTTAGAATGATAGTAGACAGTCATTCCTCCTAGCATCTGAACTTCTCTCATGGCATACCCAATTGCATTTGTCTCCACTTCGAAGGGCTTTTGCATGTTTGGTAGCGTGAGCATTAGTGCTTGACTGATATTTCTTTTCATCTCATCAAAATCCTTTTATTGATTCTTCCCCCACTATAAACTCTTACTTCCCATTGCTAATGTGTGGAGTGGTGCAACTACTATTGAAAACAAATCTATGAACTTCTGAAACTACTGTGTTGCCCCAAAAAAGCTCCTAAATTCTAAGCAATTTGTAGGAACTAGCCATTTCATGATGGCCTCCATCTTGGTGGGATCTATCTTGAGCTCACTTCCATCGATCACATACCCCAGATACACCAAATACTACTGAGAAAAATCACATTTCTTGAGATTGTCCAACATCTAGTGCTTCTTTAGGGTCTCTAACACATGCATAAGACGTGAGAGGTGCTCCTCCTGGGTAGCACTATAAACCATTATATCATCCAAATAGACAATAACAATGAATCAAGATAAGGGTGTAAACCATCATTCATTAGTCTCATAAATGTAGCTGGTGTGTTGCATAAACTGAATGGCATAACCAACCACTCATACAAATATTTCCTTGTCTTGAAGGAAGCATTCCAAGTATCTTCTTCTTTGACTCATACCTAGTGATATTCTGATTTCAAATCCATCTTAGTGAAGTACTTCACATGCTGCAACTGGTTGAACTAATCATCGAGCATGGGCATAATGTATTGATTATTTAGTGTAATTGTGTTCAAATATGCCCTGTAATCGATACACATTCTCCAAGTCCCATCCTTCTTGGGAAAAATTATGATGCGTGACCCACAAGATGAGGTACTTGGTCAAATCACACCTTGCTCCAACAACTGCTGCAACTGCGTCTTTACTTTGTTTTCTTCCAGAATGCACTTTCTATACAGCCCAATATTCGACAAGGGGGAGTATGAAAATAATTGGATTTCATTCTCCACTTCCCTCTTAGGTGGTACCCTTTAGGCTCTTGGAAATATCCCCTATATTCCTTTAACAACTCCTCCAATTCATGTTTTTTCTCCTTAGTATACCCTTCTAGGGATGTCTTTACTTTTAATGACTCTTCACAAGACTAATTTTCCCATAAGAAAAGTAAAACATATTTCTTGCTAGAACTGATCAATTTCTTATCTTGATTGGCACTTATCGGTGAAATTCTTTATTTACCTTTGTCTGCATTGATAATGAAGGATTTCTCGTCCTTGATGAGTTGGTATTGGTGGGATCTCCACATGAAGATAGAATCCCTCATATACATGTAGGGGATTCCAAACACTACTCCACATACATCCAGTGGCACTACGTCCAATTCTACTTCATCTATAAAATCATCACTTACAACAAATTTAATATTGCATTGTTTTGTTACCTTGATCTCTACATCCTTGTTTACCCAACCTAGTGGATAGGGGTTAGGATGATCATGAACCTCCAATCCAAGCTTGTTGACCAAATCTGTTTCTATGAGATTAGCTTGTGAACCAGAGTTGAACAAAGCATCTATCTTAATCTTCTTGACTTGAATGTTGATGTGGAAGAGCTTGGTCATCTCTATCTTAGTCTTCTTGACATGAATCTTGATGTGGAAGAGCTTGGTCATCTCCCTCTCTTCCCAGTGATGAAGGATAATCAAATTCACCTCCTTCTGAATAGATGTGCAGACAATATTTTCATCCACATCATAGCTAATTTCAACCTGGTTGCTCAAATCTATGGCTAGAAGGTTCTTTTTCTTTCCTTCCTTCTTGTGATTCTTTATGCTCATCTTTGGATGTAGATTCTAACACTTTTCCTTGGTGTTACCATAAATATCGCAATAGTTGCAATGGTTTCTAGGATCCTTGCTCTAATGTGTGGTGGTTATTTTCTTCTTATCCTTTCCACCTTTCCACTTCTTCTTCCCCTCTTTGGAAGCTTACTAGTGCTCTTTCTTCTTGGAACCACTTGGTTTCCCTTTCTTGTGGCCTATGTTTTCCAAATAGTGTTCCTATACACATGCCTCATCCACTTTCCTTGGATTGAATAACATCACCTACTTTCATAGATGACTGTGTAAACTCCCCCAGATACTTGAGGAGTGCATCTAGGTTATTGGGAGAGATACCTGGCACTATGGCCATCTTTTTGAACTCAGTGGTGTATTCTTGTACACTCTGCCCCTTCCTCTACCTAAAGTAGTGCCTCCTGGTCCATTGGTCCTCTACATACTTGATAGGGTAGAATTGGGACTTGATGAGGGTTTTGAAGTCCTCCCACCTAGTTACTAGTGGATCACCCTCCAACGTAAGTGTTTTTGTATGGATTTCTCTCTAGGTTAAAGCATGGCCCTCTAACTTCAATCTAGCAATTGAAATATTTTTCTATTCATCTATATGGTGAACGCTTAAATAAAATTATACTTGCTATAACCAATGCTTTAGTTTTAATGCATCTATCTCACCTTGGTATGACTTTATGTCCACTTTCACTTCCATATTGAATAGGGACTATGAAGGGTTAACGACACTCGAAATCAGTTAGTCTTTCTTGGGTTCTTTCCGCGACTCCTTTATTGGGTCTTCCTAATCTCTCGATTTCCCCTCTGATATGACCTATGAGTTAGAGACTCCATCATATATTAATGGTCTGAGCTTGTTTGCTAGAGCCGCCATGAGGACGTTCATATTGTGGTTGATATCGATGACCTGTTCTTCCAACCTTTCAAATCTTTCTTTTGTTGGATATCAAGGGTTTTTATGAACAGACTCGTCTACCATGGCTAGGGTTCTATGAATTTCTTCTTAAACCGATTCCTGGATCCCTACAATTTTCCACAAATACCCCTAGATAAATTGGTCTAATACCAATATGAATTGTAAACTGTCATGGGTATTCCACTGGAATAGTTTGTCACAATAGATCTGATAAATAAAACTGAAATCTACACTATGAAGGTCAAATTCCTTTCTATTCCAGAATATTTAGTAATTTTTTTCTTATGCATGAAATAGATAAAATTCAGAAAATAGAGAATAGTAAAATACAATCACACACCATCCACAAAATAACACAAATATTTGCTCTGAGAAACCCTTACGAGAAAAAATAGAGCTAGAAGGTGAGGTTCCTCTGCTCTCTTTTCTATGGTATGGAAATAATGCAAGTACAAAGGAGAATGCACTCTCTATGGAGTTACTTGAGACCTGTGGCTTGTTAGGATGCTACAGAACATTAACCCCCTTTGTTATGCTCTTTAATTTCCCTCTCCCAGTTGCTCTACTCTGTTATGGAACAAAATACAATAACATAGAATGGAACCCTTCTCCTCATAGCAACCTAATATTTAACATAGCCCGATAGCCATCTAGGGATAGGGTTTTGACTTCCTCATTCCTCAATTGTGATAAGGTTTAGGACCTTATAGAATAATATTTAAATTACATATATGGCTAGCACCATATGCATGAGTAACAGGGGTTGACATGGCATCCTATCGTACCATGGTGGTCAACTTGTTGGAGGTATAACTTTTTCATATGAGCTTTCTTGGAATGGAATGGAATATGTGTCGGTTACCCCTTAAAAATCATGAGCATTGTTATTTTTGTGTACTATCTTTTCTGTGTATTATATTTTATGGATGATGGATAATATGTGAAGGTTTAACGTATGTTTATGGTTCATGTTTGGTTTATTTATCAATTAGATCTGTCTCTGTAATGTTCACTAGTGTCTTGGGTAAGACCTTATCCTTTCTAGGGTATTGAAAATCCTGATACTAGTGAACTCTATTGTTGTCTCGTGCATTGAACCTTGGTTCTGGTGTATGGTGCAAACATAGGATCAAAATTAAAAAACAAATAGGGGTAGCCGTATTTTCGACCATAGAAGCATTGTAGGTTGTAAAAACAAATTTAGAGGAAAATTTTCACAAGACTTGCATGGAAGGAGTTTTCTTATAAAATTTGTTATTAATTTATATATATACACACCAAAACATGAAAGAGAGTTTATGAATCCAAATTTAAAAGTAAATCATGTGATAAGTAAATGCCAATCACGTAAATCACACAAGTTGCGAGAAAATAATGAGGAAGTTTGTGAATCAATGGAAAAATCCTCTGGCAGAAAGCACTTGGCCTTGTCTAGAATAGAATTATACCTGCCATGGAGAAAAATAAGTGTTTGGATCTCAACCCAAGCATCAAGTTATGAAATGAAGCATCCCTAGCTCTTCTATGGAGGTTTTCTAGTTATTTTTGAAATCTATGAAATGATGCAGTCCTACGTCTTCTATTGAGTTTTTTCTTAAAAAAATGAAATCTAGTAAATGATGCAGCCATGCCTCCTCTAATCTTCAAGTTTTTCTAAATAAATTTGAAATTTATCTCAAAGATTCAAGGGAACTTTGCTTTATAGATTAAGAGACATTATGCACTTTGTTAGCACATGAAATGTTCAGGAGTAGTCCATGTATGAGTCTTGGTGTCATGATAGTGTTCATCATCATGAAAGAAATAGGGGTCAACATTGGTCACATCCTTGGTCTTAAACTTATCATTATCATGAGTCTTGTCTCAAACAGATGTACAAAAGGTTCCTTATGTCATTTTCAACTGTTTGAGGGTCAAATCAAGTGTCAAGTCAACTTGTTGCAAACTCACCTGAAAGTTCGCAGCCTATCAAGAAAATACCTCATGCACTAATCACACATCATTATACCTTGGGAACGTGTCAAGGGACATCTCATTGTTTTCAGTTCCTTTAATGCATCATGTTCTTCAAGTCGGTTTCAAGAATAAGGTCTATCAATTTGAATCGAGTATCATGACCTGTTTCAAAAAGAATTTATCACAATAGACAAGATCCAAAAAAATAGGAGCTAGGTGGATTTTCTGTTTCACCTTGTTGTAACAGCTCCTAGAGAAAAAGGAATCCAATGCAACCGCTTGGGATTCAAACTCTTTAGAGTAGGAAGGATTGATACACTATAGATAACAGTGGTTTTGTTGAGAAAGGGGTTGGATTCATTATCCAAGAGAGGAGAGAGTTGGAGGAGCAGTTTCGCTGCTTATTTGTAAGCATGAGGGCATGTTTGTAATCAACATTTATGCTATTAAAGATTCATGAGAGTTGTTTATCAGATTGTATTCTTTGTTTCCCATTTATCTTCCATCCTCTTGCTTGAATATATTGCAGGTTTTGATGATCATAGCTTCCATTGATTGATGGATTCGTGAACAACAAAGGATCTCTTGTAGCTTGCCCATTAATCATTATTTATTGTTTAAGCAATCTATAATCTGTTTGCAGAAAGGATCTATGTACGATGTATGTTCTTCCTTTTGTCATATTCTCTATGCTTCTACCCATAATTATATAAAACCTTTATCTGGTATACAGTTTAATTTCCTTTGATATATAGGATGTTATGACTCCATACCCAATGGAATGCCTCTGCAGATAGTTTGTTGCCATCTCCCTTTCTTACTCAGTCTTGTTGATCCACTCAAGTATAAACTTGTTTTAACCATTTATATTCTGATGGGTATTGGGCTTATTATTAAAGCATTCTAATAACAACTCCTGGTGCTAATGCACTCAACACCTAGCTAGCCAAATATTAGTAAGATTTGTGTTAACATGGAATTCTATTGGAATTTGTAACATCCCTGCTATAATCCCTAGTTTTGTAATGTATAATGTAGATATAATATGTGGTTGTGGGCCAAGCGATGTAATATGTGAACTTGTATATCCATAATTTATAAATAAAAATGTGATGCCATTTGTAGATGGACATGGACATAGATATGGGGGTTGAGTTATCCACAAGAGAGGAGGGGTCAAAAAGGGGATTTTTACTCATGATTTTAAATCCCAAACCTTTTTCTTGATTTTAATGTTTTGAATGAACCTTCTAACTATTTCCTTAAGTGTAGAAGATCCCAATCATTGAATACATTTAAGAGGGTGGGTGTGAGAAGTCACATCCCATAGTTATTGGGGGCATGGGGATAAGTACAATCATATTAGGGAAGAGTGTGAGTCAAGTATGTAGGAAAAAGGAGATGAAATTCATATGGATGTGAGGCGAGTTTTTACAGACAACTTTATGCATGGGAAGGGGGAGACAACAAAGGAGGAGAATGTTGGAGATTGGAGGCTTCAGGGGTGAACATTTCAACAATTGTTGAGAGTTATTGAAGGTTTTCATGCCTCCAATCTCCCTGTGTGAGAGTTTTCACTAGAGAAACAAGCTTATGCAGTTAGTTTTTCCTGGTAGCTAACATCCCTAGAGTGCCCAACAAAGATATCGGTGGCTAACCTATGCTAGAAGCCTTGATAAAAGAATGGTACAGCCTAAGGGACTACTTGCAAAGAAGGGGGTACATTCCTTAGGTCGAGCAGGTTGAGAGGAAGAGAGCTGGAGGAAATTGGGATAGTTGTAGGAAAACCCAATGGGTTGTGGGATAATTGAGTTGTGAGTGGATTGTGGAGAGACACCCTCTTTTGTGGATTCCTAGCCCCAACTTGGGGGTGACATACTATTGATATTTGGAACACGTAGTCTATGGTTGGGTGGAACGTCTGTCCCATGCAATTGGTTGCACAATTGTTATAAAAAGATAAGTGTTTTATCTTGTGTCTGAGTTATATTGATGGTTTAATTTGATGTTCATTAACTCTGTGTTTAAAATGATTTATATGTTGTTCTATGGGAGTAGATTAGTTGTATTCATGTTTTTAAATTATTGTTGTTAAATGTATGGGTGTTTTTGGCATGATGCGTTGTATTTAAACTAATGGCATCAAAATGTTTATGAGTTTAGTAGTGTGGGGACGTTACAAAATTAATTATCATTTAAGGAAAATGGCTTATGAGAAGAGGCCCTTCCTCCTTCCTTCCTTCATATGTATATATGTTGATTTGTCATGCCCTGGAAGCAAATTTAAACTAAAAATGAAGATAGGAAGATGACATAATCTTGTACAATCCAAATACATACAACAATAATAGAATGATTATAATTGCAAGAAGCTCAACCTTGAGCTCTACGAGAATTGAAGCCCTATAATGTAATTTATCACAAGAAAATTTAAATTGTAGTGAAGACAAGCATATGACAAAATTTTGGATAATCCAAATACATACAACAATAATAGAAAGATTGCAATTGCAACAATCTCAACCTAAAACTCTATGGGATTAAATGTTTGTAATGTAATTTATCACAACAAATGCAAATTCTAATGGAAATAAGTTCACCAATTTTGGTTCCATGATCTATATTTAAAGAGCATGGAGGGTAATTTGTTGATAATCGATTGTGAGAAAATCTCTTGTAAAATATTTTCTTTTGCATTAATATATTGCCTCAACTGGCCACATTAGTTGGGGCCATGGATTGTTTCCCTCTTAGAGGGTTCTAACCATGTAAAACCATTGGTGTTATGATCTTTGATATGGTTGTATGAGTGGTTATTGAAGGTGTTTTCCATGTGTGGGAATACCTTGTTTTTTCAAACACCTTGATTCTTGGCTATCCAATACTTCCACATGCCTCATGTGTAGAATGATTGTTGGCAATGGTGGAGGATGAGAGGAATCATATATTGTTTCTCCCCTCAGTTGTTGTAGGTCATATATGATACCTTAGGGTGAGCTATAATAATCCACCAGGTGGTGGTTAAACACCCCTATGTGTGCATATTTTGGTGTGACTATTACTACTATGTAGGTTGTTCTAAGCATGAGTACCATGCACACATGGTATCCCATTAGTCTTCACTTGTTCTGAAGAGGAGTAGCATGCAAAATTCAATATGCCTTCAACCCTATTTAATATCTCCTCTTCATTGAGATTATATTGTTTGGTATGTCAAAAACAGGTGAGAATTTTAAGATGCCTTGAACCATATTTAATATATCATCTTTGTTGAGATTATATTTTTTAGTTTTCTATAAAGAGATAAAGAGATTTGTGTGGGGATACCTAGATTTATATGTATTACTGAAAAGATAAATATTCATGTCTCCATCTAATTCTAAGCGATTTGACTTATTAGGGACTCCACATTTTAAATGCACACTTTCCCCTTCATCCCCCACCTTCTGGTATATCAAATTGTTGGTGAATTTTTAAATGCACAAGTCGTATGTTGGGAAAATCCTGACCCAACCACAAAATCAAGTGCTATAACTATGAGACACTACACCCAATGTCACCTTGATGTAGGTCCCGCACTTGGGGGTGACTAAGGTCACTCCTGGGAGGCGATCCCGGAGACCCTAGGGGAAAAAGTAAGAGAAAGGGAAGAAATATGGAAATGCCCCTAGAGGTCAGAAAACTAAGTGGAAGAGAAGGGGAAGGAAGATGACTTGTAGACCAAGGAAAGTTTCCCCAAAGTATAATTCTTTCTCGGATGATTATATATGACCGAGACACAAGCGAAAACCACTTGCAAAGCAATTTGTTAGATGGATCAACAAGTTAATCTTGTTGTCCCTATTATGCAACAGTTATATCAACAACAAAAGATATCTAAATCAGCATATAAAAGCACCAGGTTAACTAGCAATATCATCAATGAAAATAACAATTGATTATGAGCTAAGTATAACACTTTGGGACTGAATAAATAAATTTTTTATCGCACAAGTTGTAGGTTGGGAAAATCCCAACCCAACCACAAAAGAAAGTGTTATAACTATGGGGCGCTACACCCAATGTCACCTCGTTGTAGATCCTGCACTTAGGGGTGACTAAGGTCACTCCTGGGAGGCGATCCTGGAGACCCTAGGGGAAAAGGTAAGAGAAAGGGAAGGAACATGGAAATGCCCCTAGAGGTCAAAAAAATAAGTGGAAGAGGAGGGGAAGGAAGATGACTTGTAGACCAAGGAAAGCTGCCCCAAGGTATAGTGCTTTGTCGGATGATTATAACTGCCTGAGACATAAGGGAAAACCACTTGCAAAGTAATTTGTTAGATGGATCAACAAGTTAATCTTGTTGTCCCTATTATGCAACAATTATATCAGCAACAAAATATATCTAAATCAACATATAAAAGCACTAGGTTAACTATAAATATCATCAATGAAAATAACAATAGATTATGAACTAAGTATAGCACTTTGAAACTGAATAAAGAAAGTTTTTATAAAGTATATTTCTGCAGAAATATATCATCCTTATAGTTGTAGCATTTGATGAAGTACAACAACAAATTTAACCATCAACAAGTGCCCAAAAATAGCCCAAAAGATGTGCCTAGTTTAGTAGATTAGGTGAGTGAAGTTTGGGGGGTTTCTTAGGGTTAGTTTGTGAGATATTAGTGGTCTAGGGTTAGGATTTTTTGCAGCCTTATGGCTTTAGGAAACAAGTTAGTGCGGCAAGAAAATTATTGGGAGAAAGAGGACGCCTCAATGAGGCAAGAGAGCTAAAGGCTCAAGGAATGTTTCCCCAAAAAGAGAGACTCAAAACTTGTAAAAGCACGTTTTCCAAGGCAATGATTTTGTTTCTCCAATGCAATAATAAATGACTAGTGCTCTTAAAAATTGGGTTAATGGGGTCATGCAAAGAAAGAGCTAAAGAAGCTACCTCCTTGGCGGTGTAAACCCTCTTACTCCCTAAGGAAACTTTCTCTAGCTAGGGTTTAAGCTAAGAGGGTGTATGCCCATATACTTCTCTTAGCAAAACCTTGTTTAACCAATAACATGAAGATAAAATGATGAATACTATGGTGGGGGTGTATGCCTTTATACTTCCCACCTAGCTTCTAGCACAATAACCTTGACTTGAAACAAATGATAGCATGACAGTAAAGACCATATCAATTTCAAGGAAAAATGTTAAGATAATCCACCACGATAGAAAGAGAGAATCCTTCCAAGGCTAGTGCATCGCTTCCATCAACCATTACATCAAGATATAACCATAAACAAGAGCCAAGAGAGACATTTTTCCAAATATAGCGAAAATTTCAGACCAAGTACTTCTCACAAGAGGGAGAGTTATGATTCCAAATGAGATCTTAAGATCTCTATTTATACAAAACGTTGCTAACATAGTTTGTCCACATAATATTAGGGAAAACACAAGACTAAGGGTCAACAACCCTAATCTTTCCCCTTTACACAAACAATATTATTTAATTCATTCTAATTTTCACTTTTGCACAAATAAAACCCTAAAATGGGTGCGACGCCTTCCCTTTAGGGGATGTTTTGTCTTCTTGATCAAGTCGTTGGGGTAGTCACATCATGGCTAAGCCTCCAAAGGCCACATGTCTTCAATCCATGTCCTCTTTGCCACAATCAAGGTCTTCCTTCACCCAAACGTCCACTCATTCATGTCTCACCACTGAACCCTAGCCCCCAAGAAGACATCAAGCCTCTAAGGGTGACGTTTTGCCTCTCCTAGGAAAATCGTTTGGCACATGATGGGTGGGATAGGTCTTCATCATCATCGTCTAGGCCTCCAAAGATTCATCTCTATGATCTGGCATGTGGACCCATGACATCCAACCTATGGGCTTGCATCCTCAAGGAATCCCAAGCTAGGCTTGTTCTTCCAAAACTGTCCGCCAACTAGGTCCTGCAAAGACAAATAAGCACAACCTCCAAGGATATCAAGTCATAACATCATGATAAGTGAATCCAATCAATAAATGAGCCACCTAAGCATGTGCATCAAAGATCACTATATCAAATATTTAATTTCTCAAAGACATTATGCGACTTGTCAAGCTTGAATATGGTAGGGTTGACGAGGTGTCCTATTGGGTAGATCTTGCCCTAGGTCAAGGAAAGTTTCCAAGATATCCCTTTCTAAGCCATGTAAATTTGGTGAGGTGGTTGGGGTCAAGACTCAATGGGCATAGGGTTCATGACATACAAGAGATCGTAGTGTCTCACTCATGGGCTCCTTTGTAGAGGGTGTGTGGTACCTTCGTCCGCAATGCACTTTTTCCAAGCCCATTATTTTCCATTCTTTTATTCTTTCATAATTTTAAGGAAAAGTTGAAGGCCAATGCCCTGGCTTGGTGTCCAGATAATGAAAATGTCACCCACAAACACATAGTGTAAATGAGAAGGTTGGCTCATGCTGAGCCCCCCTTTCTCTCAACCATGCAACTGAGAGCCATTACCCTAGCTTGGTGACCAGATGATGGTAATGTCATGCCACTAGATATTCATGGACATGATAGGTCGGCTTGTGATGAGACCTCCTATCCTTCAACTAACCTTTTAACAATTTTTAATCATTGTGGGTCCCCCTTTACTCAAAGATAAGTGTTTCATTGCTTTCTTGGGAGATCCCTAGGTGAAGCATCTAGAAGATTCATACATAGGCTTTTATCTTTTACCCAACATCAATCCCTTTGGGCCTTCAACACCCTAAAATCCCAAGAGATAAGAAAATGGGGGGGATAGTGGTGGAAAGTGGTAAGTATGGTCGAGAACAGTATGATGGATTTTTTCAAGGGAGTTCCTAGTAGCAAACCCATCCCCAAGGAAGACCACTTACTAGGGCATAATGTTAACCACCAAGGTGAAGAAGGGAAAAAGGCATAATGTCCAAGCATATATCATGAAATCTAGAGCAATCTAAGATACAACATACTTAAATGGCTTAAATATTGAAATGATGCTTACCATAATACTCACTTGTACCTCATGGAGCAAGGCCCACTTCCTTCTGGAAGCCAGTTGATGTGGTGTATGCCATCTAGAAATCTGCGACCATTTGTGGTGGTGAGGGGGGTCTCCATCTATGTAAAAGGACACTTCTAGTCATGTAGTCTCTCAACACTCCATATCTGCAACCTGAGGGCCTCGAGACACAATTTCCTTAGTTATCCACAAAATGGGGATAACATGTATGTCAAAAACAGGTGAGAATTTTAAGATTCCTTGAACCCTATTTAATATCTCATCTTTGTTGAGATTATATTGTTTATTTTTCTATAAAGAGATAAAGAGATTTGTGTGGGGATACCTAGCTTTATATGTACTACTAAAAAGATAACTATTCATGTCTCTATCTAATTCTGAGCGATTTTACTTATTAGGGACTCTACATTTTAAATGCACACTTTCCCCCTCATCCCCCACCTTCTGGTATATCAAATTGTTGGTGAATTTTTAAATGCACACCTTTCCCCCA
>JZKD02S2187714.1:0-15664 GCA_000966675.3 Picea glauca
TTCACTCCACTCCCTACTATCCTCAGGGAAACGGACTGGCAGAGTCCTCTAATAAAAGTCTAATCAAGCTTATCAAAAGGCTATTAGAGGATAATAAAAGGGCCTGGGACTCAAACCTCAAATTTGCGCTTTGGGATGATCGAGTGACAACAAAGAAATCCCTGGGTCTCTCACCCTTCCAGCTTGTTTATGGGATTGAGGCCGTCTTCCCCACTCAGCTTGCCTTGCCTGTGGAAAATCTCCTCCAAGACTATGAGGGGGAACCTAACCATGTGCTCAAAATAATTCATCAGATGGTGGAGGTGCAGCAGATCAGAGAACAGGTCCTGGACAGAGCTTACCATCGTCAGCAGAAGATCAAGCAGGCTTTTGACAGGAAAAGAAAAAAGAAAGAATTTGAGCAGGGTGATCTGGTGCTCAAGTGGGATGCACCCAGACAAGAAAAGGGCAAACACAGTAAATTTGATACCCTCTGGTTCGGGCCTTTCAAGATCCTCAAAGTGTTTTCCAACAACACTTACAGATTGCAGGATCTGGAAGGCAATGAAGTTTTTAGTGGCCCGGTCAATGGGCATTTATTAAAGAAATGTTTTCTGTGAGCCGCAGTCGGCTCATTTTGTTTTGTTTTGTAAATATTGTTTTTGTTTTTGTTTTTGTTTTGTTTTTCGGACTAATAAATGACTCCATAGCCCAACAACAAAGGAACTAAGTCTACAAAAGAGTTCTTAGAGCATCACAGGGACGAATCTATCCCCCATGGAGCCAAATGTTAGTGATATTTCTTGTTAAGGGGGGTTGGAACACAAAAGAATGGGTTAAAACCCACTTGTCCTAAGTTTTATGCGTGAATATGTCCAAGTTAAACCAGAATCAGTTCTGGACGGTTTGGATTCGCGTGCCCAGATCAACGACGCATATTGGATTCTGGACCCCCCCCCCTCGCCTTTCTACCTTTAAGCGGAGGGGGGGGGTCCGGAATCGGGGGCGCATCTCTCCAACGGCTCAGATCAGCACGCCCGGATCAACGGCGATGAAGACCACTCCGGACCCCCCCCGCCTTTCTACCTTTAAGGAGAGGGGGGGGTCCAAAATTCCATATGCAGCTTCTCGATGGCCACGATCGAGGCGCCCAGATCAACGGCGCTCATGCAGCCCCGCCCTTCTCAGCTGCCCGGTGTTTAACCAATGTGGGCCCTCCTCCCATCATTTCATCCTCCCTTCCGCTTTTCCCCTGCTGCCGTGTGTCATCCATTCACCTCCCCTCTTTGGTCCGCATGGTCTTACCTTCTTCTCACCACCCACTCGTTCCTTGCCACATGTCCCACTCCTTTCCACGTCAGCATCTCACCCGAAGGCGATTTCATTCCTCCCGTCTTCCTCTCTTTCACCTGATGTCTTCCGCTATGAATCGTCCTCCGTCATCCTTCTCTCATCTCGTCACGTCTTCCACACCCTCATGGCCCGGCACCACCATCCTCGTCATGTGCCTCATCCTCCACGCTGGCCTCCATGCCTATTTCACCGCAGCCAGTCTGTTATTCCATGTGGCAGCGCAAGGAGTCTTCCATAT
Source organism: Picea glauca (assembly GCA_000966675.3). Taxonomy (NCBI): domain Eukaryota; kingdom Viridiplantae; phylum Streptophyta; class Pinopsida; order Pinales; family Pinaceae; genus Picea; species Picea glauca. The sequence goes on from JZKD02S2187714.1 coordinate 1,571, forward strand.
CCCGAAGTGTCGAGTTGGCCGGGCCGTCCTCGATCCCAAGAAGAAGTTATTGAGGCAGTTAGTGGTGGTTAGACATCGTCTCCGCCATAATGGGGACGTCCTGCAATGAATTAAAGGCACGTCGATTCACCGATGTAACTGTCAGAAGACTGATCACGTCTGACATAAGTTACACGATTACTCAAAGATTGCGGCTGCAGAATGTCAGAAGCCATGCATACGCAAAGATTTCAATACATTTCTTGGTTCCGTTGTTGTTGTTTCTTTGAGTATATGTAGGCATTTTCGCCATTTTTTGTATCTATCGATGGTAGAGCTAAGCTCCCGACTGTAAAATTTCAGCAAACATTCTGGTTTCCTAGTTATGCCTCTGTGTTTGAGATTTCTTGGTTTATGACAAACAGTTCTCCTTTTTCCATCTTTGTATCGTCTTGTGCCGGAGAGTTCACAGTTGAATGATTCACGTGGATTGTTACAGTTATGTCATGATAAAGGATTTGTCGTGGCATCTTTGTATTCTCTGGTTTTCTGTGTTCGAATATAAAGTGACTTTGTGTTTGAATACTTTCTCCTCCAGTTTGTTATGAACATGATGTTGATGATAGACCCTTGCACTCTTCTTGCGTAAGTCTTCCACCTACTCACCCTTTTACTACGACTCCTTGTTTCAAGTTTATCAAGACCTCACTCGTCATGCATGCTCGGCCTGGTTTTCAAGTTGAGACAATGTTGTTCTGAGTTTTCCTCCATTTGATCACCCTTTAAGCAAATCTTGACATTAAACTGATGGGCGTCGGGCTCTGCTCCTGCTAGCAATCCAGGAGTGACCTCCGTCGCCAACACAGCCATGCAACTGAGACTCACTTCCCTAGTTTGGTGACCAAATGATGACAATGTCATACCACTAGATATCCATGGACGTGATAGGTCGGCTCGTGATGAGACCTCCTATCCTTCAACTAACCTTTTAAGTTTTTTTTATTATATGGTGGGTCCCATTTTATTCAAAGATATGTGTTTCATTACTTTCTTGGGTGATCATTGGGTGAAGAATCTAGAAGGTTTATATAAGGATTTTCTCTTTTACCCAACACCAACCCCTTTGGGCCTTTAGGCCCTTCTTCCCATTTAATGAGGGACAACCCCTTCTTGGGTCAATACACCCTAAAATCCAAAGAGATAAGGAAATGGATGGGAATAATGATGGAAAGTGGTAAGTATGGTCAGGAACAGTACAATGGCTCATTAAGGGATTTCCCAATAGAAAACCCATACCGAAAGAAGACCACTTACAAGGGAACAATGTAAACCACCAAGGTGAAGTGGGGAAAAAGGCATAATGTCCAAGAAAATATCATGAAATCTAGAGCAATCTAAGATACAACATAATCAAATGGCTTAGATATTGAAATGATGCTCACCATAATACTCACTTAAACCTCATGGAGCAAGGCCCACTACCTTCCGGAAGCCAACTGGTGTGGTGGATGCCATCTATAAACATGTGACCATCTGTGGTGGTGAGTGGGTTTTCCATTTGTGCAAAGAGTATTGTTGGTCATGTAGTCTCTCAGCACTCCATATCTGCAACCTGAGGGCCTCGAGACATCATCTCCTTAGATATCCACAAAATCGGGATAACAGGTCCATGATCTCTATTTAAAGAGCATGGAGGATCATTTGTCGATGATCGATTGTAAGAAACTCTCTTGTAAAATATCTCTGTAATCGGTGGTTTGTGGTCACGGCTAAGGTTTACCCTAGCTGTAGGCCACACCAGAGTTTTTTTTTGTCTTTCTTTTCTCTTTTCTCATGTATGCTTCTCCCTCCATATCACCCCCATGCCTGCCACATATGTCTAAATGGTGATTGGATCGATCTGTTTCAAGCCTTCATTGAATGCTAGGGTTGTTTTCCCAACTGTATTTCTTATCAACGTGATTCCCCTTTTCCTTTTGTAGATTTTAACCTTGTACAATATTTACTGCAAACATATATTCATTAAAAGAACAGAAAAGATACAATGGCAAATACGAACATTACACAGAGATTTTTCCCCTGGAAAACCAAACTGGGAAAACCAACATATTCTATACTCATTCATAGTGATACATTGTTTACAATACAATATACATATAGGAGCCAGCGACATCCAAAACCCTAACCCAATGACCTAGATTAGTCAACAACCATAATTCCTTAACCGGAAATAGAAAACCATCGGCAAAACCCCATGTGTTGAAAAACCGCCCAACAATGGACAAGAAAATCTAGGCAACACGAAAAATGAGGAAAAAATGTGGTATGTTTCCCGAGGCAAAAAAAATTTATCAGGGCCGCTGCCCCCGAACCCCCTTGTGCGCCTGAAGCAACGTAGACATACCCAACACCTTTTCCTTCAAGGTCGGCGGTTTTTTTTTCTCTGGAGTTGGCTATCATCCCCCTGGTGTGGATCTATTCTTCTTTTGCCATTTTTGAGTTTTATGCTTGGCAGTTGCGCTCTCCTAGAGCTAATATGGTCTCTCATGTTTTATTCTTGGTCTGTTGCTTTGGTTGAGGATGCTCCATCCACACTATGTTTCCTTGCGGGGTTTTTTGATGTCGCATCTGTATATTGTGAGGTGTCGTTCTTTTGTTGATATAGTATTTGGGTGTGCGTGGAGGTTTTTCAAGTGTATTTTGTGTGGATATAGTTGATCCAGCCTTGTTGGTTCATTCAGGGCTTAATGCAAATGTCAGGGTTAGCTAGGGGGATCTGCACTCCTCTTGGGTTCTAGTTTTTGTGGAGTGGAGGCTGGGGTTGTTGCTTGTTTTCTAGTGTTTAGGTCATAGCTTTGAGGTCCTCTCTTTCTAGGAATGTAGTGTTGGCTGAAGTCAACGCTTTGAGGTATTATTTTGGGCGTGCAGTTTTTGGCTTTCTCTTCCATGGTTCAAGGACTTCTATTTATGTTGTCACTCCGCTACTATTTCTTGGGAGGTTTTATTTGTCTCTTTGTCCTGGTCAATCTGGTCTCTCATCTCGTTTTCCTTTGTTATGTATTCTTGGCTGAGTTTTGTAGCTATTACTTTTCTTGTAGTTTCATCAATGTAATGAGGAAACCTTCACTAGGATATCTTTCGCTACATCTTTCTTCATGTCAGGGTTGAAAGTTTTTATCCAGAATAAATGCATCCCTTCAACATGCATTATTCATAATGTAATTTTTATTTCTTTTAATAAAAGTTACGCTTTTTCCTTTGGAAAAAAAATCTCTATGTAATATTTTTTCTTTTGCATTAATAAATTGCTCCAAGTGGTTGCATTGGTTGGGGTCGTGGATGTTTCCCCATAGGGGTTTTAACACATCAAAATATCGGTTTGTTGATCTTTGATCTGGTTATTTGAGTGGTTAAAGAAGGTGTTTGTCCTCTATTGGAATACCTGTGTTGTCAAACACTCAAAGGTTCTTAGTTTGGGAAGAGGGAAGCTTGGGAAGAGAATATATTTTAGATAGCAAGAGTTGAAATTGTTGAATGAACAAAGATCAAAACCTCTCTATGTAGTCAGAGATATCGTCGTCTTGAGGAAACTCCCAACTAGAGGACATTGTACAATGTTGTAATCCCCAACCTTAAATCCATCCTACATTAACTTAGTTAGATTAATAAGTCTTCCAATTAATATGAACCTAATGGCTCAATAATGTTGGAAGTTTTGTTGGAGGAGATTTAGGATAAATTTGTGGACCTAGATGATAGAATTGAAAAATGTTGTAAACCCCAACCTCAAATCCATCCCACATTAACTTAGTTAAATTGATAGTTCTTTCAAGTAATTTGAACATAATGGCTCAACAATGTTGGAAGTTTTCATGGAGGAGATTTAGGATAGGTTTGTGAACTTGCATCCTAGAACTCTTATTTGTAAGTTTAAGGGAATAAATTCCGCACCTTAGGTGATGAAGCGTAGGGATACATAAGTTTTAAAAGGAATATTTCAAGGTAGTCCACACTTTGAGCACCTAGGTAAATATTTTTCAACATAGAATTTAAAAACAAGGAAGATTTGGAGTGGGGGTTAATAGGAGGACCACAATTCTTTAAGAATGATGGTATTTCATGCAACATCGATCTTCCCTTTTATCTCCAAAATAACAAGGTTTGTTAAATTTTCAATCTATATCATACAACCTTCTTTATCAAGGAATTTTAGGTTCCAAGAGCTTGTAGTGAACATTGGCTCTATTTTTGGAATAATTTATAAATTAGACCCTATGACTTGGAATAAATAATCAAGATTTGTGGCTAGAATTTGTGTTGTGGAGACTATTTGATAAGATATAAGGTATCATATAATTCTCAAAGTATTTCCTTCTTGATAACATGCTCATATCCTCTTGTATGCTTCTAGCAATTGTCTTTGATTATAATCCTATCTTGTTAAGCTTCTAGGAGGAACTAATTATGGGTCCATTCCTTTTCACTTCAAGCCCCTTTGGCTCTAGAATCTTCAATCCTTGAAGATTATAGAGGAAGTATGGAATATATCAGTCTAGGGATATCCATTGTATATATCATAAATGAATATTAAGAACACCAAATAAAGGTTGAAAGCATGGGGAAAGTGTAATCCCCCCCCGCCCTCTAAGGAAAGAGAAATTATTCAAAACAATGTAATCTCCCATTAAACCAAGATGAAGTTGAAAGAGGTCATTCTAGAGATGAAATTGAAAGAAAAAGAAATGACCCTTAATCTACATAAAGCATTTTAAAAGAAGGAAGAGTATTAGAGACTAAGGTCTTATAACCTATGGCTAAAGGAAAGCGATAAAAACACTTCCTTTTTCCACAAACAAGCTAGGGCACAACAAATGAGGAATCATATTGGAAAATGAGGAATGGTCATATAGATTCCAAGACACGATCAATTCAATAACTTGTATCCATAACAACCCTCAACTGCTAATGACAGTGCTTAGGAGGTGCTACAAGCAATTCTACCTCTAGCCATGGAAGGAGGAATCATTAAGTAGCACCAAATTTTTAGACAATATTATGTTGGTTCAAGAGGTAGTTCACTCTACCAAATCTAATAATAAAAAAGGGATGGTTATCAAGTTAGATATGGTCAATGCATTTGACAAAGTTTGACACGACTTCTTCTTTGATGTCCTCGGGAGGTCTGGTTTCACCCCTCTATTTCTTAGAAAAATTAGAGTATGCATTAGATGCCCTTGGATTGCTCCTCAAGAACGATAGATCAACCTCCTTTTTCTAAAGTTAGCAGGGTTTGCAACAAGGATGTTTTCTTTCCTTGATAGTGTATATTATAACAATTGAATCATTGGGTAGGACCCTTGAGCAAGAGTGAATCTCTAGAAATTTGAGTGGGATCTCCATTGTATAGGGAGTAAAATAAATAAATCAAACACAATTTGGAAATGACATGCTTCTTTGGGAGGCATTTCAATCACAATTTCCATGAGATTCAAGGTTTCTCTTGATTCTTATATGAAAGGTTCATGTGGTCTTGTAAAGAAAGAAAAAAAATTGATTTTCTACTAGAACACTCATGTTTTTACAATACAAGAAATTGCTTGAATTATGGAATTCTCCCTATTAGGCCAATGGACATATTTTAAATATTTGTGGATCCCCATCATGCTTAATAAATCTAAGGAAACATATTGGGAACCCATCTTCTAGAAGGTTAAAAATAAAATGAATTGGTGTAGCTCTCAATGGCTTAATCTAATGAGGTGGGTAGTTTTAATCAAATCAATTTTATTTGCTCTCATAGTTCAATAGATTTCTACTTTGTTGGTCTTAGTGAGCATTTCTCAATGGATTGGTCGATACATCCAGAAATTCCTGCGACAAGATGGGAAAATGATCTGTAAAATGTCATGGATATTCCACTGGAATAGTTTGTCACAACATATCTAATAAATAAAACTAAAATCTACACTATGAAGGCTAAATTCCTTTAAATTCCAAAATATTTAGTTACTGAGTTTTGGCTTATGCATGAAATAGATAAAAAGTGAAAAATAGAGAATATTAAAGTGAAATCACACAACATCCACAAGATAACACAAATATTTTCTCTGGGAAACTCTTAACGGGAGAAAATCCAGCTAGAAGGTGAGGTTGCTTTGCTCTCTTTTCTCTGGTATGGAAATAATGCAACTACAAAGGAGAAGGCACTCTCTATGGAGTTACCTGAGACCTGTGGCTCGTTAGGCTGCTACAAATAATTAACCCCCTCTATTATGCTCTTTAATTTCCCACTCCTAGTTGTTCGACTATGATATGGAACAAAATACAATAACATAGAATGCCCCCTTCTCTGCCTAGTGGCCTAGTATTTAACATATCTCGATAGCCATCTAAGCATAGGTGTTTTACTTCTTCAACCCTCAATTGAGATAGGGTTTTGAAACTTATAGAATCTTCTTGAAATTACTCACATGGCTAGCCACATTTTCATGAGTAATGGGGGTTGATGTGGCATCCTCTCATACCATGGTGGTCAACATGATAGGTCAACTTGCGAGAGGCATAACTTTTGCATACGAACTCTAATTGATGCATGGTCAGCACCATTGGAAAGGTCTTGAAGTGTAGAACACCGAAAAGGGGGTGGACATAATTTACAAACACAAAAACCCCCAAAAAATGTCATTTAATGCCTCAAAATGGCATTGGAATGTTCTAGACCCCAATTTTCCAAACCGGGAACTGCCACTAAAATGAACCAACAAGTTGATTCCTCCAATTTTTTCCACTCTGAAAGCAACAATATAGATGAAAAATAATATAATGATCAAATCTAGATCATACCTCCCGATTTAAGGAGGCTTTTAGTCCCCAAAAGCTTTACTGAATGAGGTGAGGAAAATGTTTCTCTTCCTTCTCCCTGGAGTACCACTTTCTTTTTCCTGGAAGTTATCCTTTCAACCCAATCTGCCAAAGGTCATGTTGTCCTTGTCTTGTATTTCTAGACTGCTTCTGCAAAACTATGTCCTCTACTAACTTTTCCTAAGCATCTGGTGCTAATTCCTCTATGGAAGGTACGACCTACTCCTCCTCTTGATCCAACGTGGAAGGCTCATAGAGTTTGAGATTCTCCACATTCACTACTAAGTAAATCCGCATGTATGGGGGTAGATTGAGTCTATAGGAATTATCACCCACCTTTTCCAATACCTCAAAAGGACCATACAACAGAGCCTTGATATTCTTGGCAAGACCTTGTAGCCTTTCCTTATTTAGTTGTAAGCATACTTTGTATCCCACTCTAAATGTTCTCTATGTTTTGTGTCGGTCACGTCTAGCCTTGTACTTTTCCTATGACTTATTCAATGTCTCTTATACTTGCAAATGGATCTGCATGAACTTCTCAACAAATTTGTATGCCTTGAATGCATCTCATGTGAGGTCCTCCCTGACTCCTCCTTATTTTCCATATAAAACATCTAAGGGTGAAGGTGGAAAATATGCAAAGCAAGTTTCGAAAGGTGACTTACCAATATAAGTGTGGATGGATTTGTTATAAGAGTGTTGTATATAGATCATATTTTCATCCCAGGTCTTTATATGCTTCTAATTGTAACCTCTAAAAAGTTTCACCAAATTCCTATTGACTAATTTTGTTCTCCCATATGTCTGTGGATGGATTGTTGTAGACCTCTTCAACTTAGTGTCCATATTCTCCCACAATGTAGTCCAAAATGCACTGAAAAATATGGTATCTCTGTCTGAGATGATGCTCCTTGATATCACAAAGTGCACCCAAACCTGTTAAAAGAACTTGTTTGTTTCTTCTTGTCTGTTGATGGTATTTTTACAAGGCACGAGAATGCACATCTTGTTGAACCCGTCAAATACCACAAATAAATAGTCATGTTCCTTCTGATTTCTTGGTAACCCTCCCACAAATTCCATAGAAATGCTTTCCCAAAGTTGAGTGGGTACACGTAAGGGATGGAACAGAACTTGCTTCATGTTGTTGGGCTTAATGGTATGATGAATCCTACCTACTTAGGCTCGCAATTCTCAGTTATGATGCCCAATATTAATGTTGGGAAGATATGATCGAACGCTCATAATCCTGATCTTGAACTCTCTCACTGATCAGATATTTACCTTTGTTGAAAGCGCTTACAATCCTGCACAAAAATGAAGTACTAAAACTCTCCATAAGACCATGGGTTATAACTAGTTCTTGAGCCTAAGCGCTAACCTTCCATATGACCTTGGGCTATGATCAAGTGCTTATAACAACGACTGCCTAACTCCCCATAGACCATCAAACTCTCTCTTATCGAAATGGCTTGATACACATAGATTAAAGCACTCCGAAAATTCAGACTTCAACGGGAAAGAGCCACTCTGACCTTTTCAAACTCCAATGATTGGGACCAACTCCAACTAGTTCAAACTCTGATGAACACTGCTCTCAATCCAATGTTTCAGACTCCGGAGAATAGGGATCACTCTGATGGGTTCGGACTTTGACGGATTCAGACTTCAATGAATCCATTTCAATAGAAGACTGCAACGTGCCTCTTTCCTGAACCATTGATCCGATTCACTCTGAATAGATCCTCGTCGTTGGTCATGGTATTTCTTCAACCGCATATTTTGATTATCTATGACTCTAAAATCTTAATAAATCTCCATATTCGATCGAATATGATCAAGGGTCACGATCTCTTCTGGGATTCAACACTTAAACGAGCATGAAAAGTTGTGATTTTCAACCGTTTATCTTGGATAATTAATGGTCATGATTTAATCTCCTACTTTCGAGCCTGTTATGACTAATGATCCTTGTATTTCAATGGATTATGTTGCGCTCTTATTCTTGCAACCAGATGAGACTCATATCTTCCTTATCGAGCTCATTCCTTCACATGGATATCTAATGAAGATCTGACCCGCGTACTATGCACACAATTTTGTTAACCTCGCGCGGGATCTACAATTAATTAGATTTGTAATTCAATCAAACAATGACAATCACAACCAAACCACTTTCCTTCATTAATCTTTGTACACAATTGCAGAAATCATATCTCTGTCTAATTTCATAATCTTGGCTTCTTTATTTTGCCTCGATTTCTCACTAATTAGCCTCTCCTCTTTGGCTTGATTTCTCATCAATTGGCCTCTTCTCGACCTTGGTTTGATACTTTATCATTTGGCCACCCCACTAATCCCATAGGCTTACATTTTTATGCATGGAAGCTAACTTCTAGCACATCAAACAAACCCCTAAAACCCCTTCAACTAATTACAATAATAGCCTTTCAGCTCTCTATAAATCTACAAATTAATCCTAATATCTCTCTAGATCCTTGAAATGTACTAAAGATGGATTTGATTACATTACAAGGCATTTTTCCAACCAAAATCATATTTCTAGAATCTAATTAAAATTTAGGAAAAATAGAATAATTAAATTAAGGGAACCCACTCCCTTTAGTAAATTCTAAGACCCCCTTAGGTCTTCCAAAAATGATTGACTTATGATGGGAAATGCTCCTGCATCAGACTCCCAGGGTCAAAATTTTCATGATCCCCTGATGATGAGGCTTCATTTATTGAAGTCCTCCCAAATCCCAAACCTTATATTGTTATCCACTTGCTTTGGTGTCTTGTTGTTGCATTGTTGTTGCCTACAACCTTCCAAGATCTCAAACTTTGCTTTGCTATTGTGCAAACTTCTTGCTTCCTTTAGTAGATTGTACTCGCATTTTTCTTTCTTATTCTTCTTCTTCTTCTTCTTCTTCTTCTTCTTCTTCTGGTATTTCCACTTGGAAATATTCATTAAATGCTTCCAGAATTCATCTAATTCAATGTCTAGTCTTGTCCTTTGTTGGTACACATCATTGTTGCAATTTGTTTGTTGTGAATTTTTACAGAAATTTTGTATGGTTGTTGCCATCTCTTTGTCTTCACGCTTCTATCTTTCCTCAACTCCTTCAGAACATTGCTCACTAAATAAAAATTTATGCAACCAATAATGCATATCTCTAAGCTACATGTTTAAACTTTGTTCTTTGATTTCATTAAAATGACAGATTAGAAATAAACACTTTATACCTTTTTGTAAGGATTTATCCATGATCATGCACCAATGATTTTCAGCACTGCCATCATCCTTCATTGTTATGTCTTATTTTGAAAGTTCCATACTTGCATCATCTTAGTCTTACATAGCCCATTTCAGGATTCCATGTACTTTATCATTTGAAGTACCTACAAACCAACTTATTGATTTCTTCACATCTTGACTTTCTTCAGAATGTTGTATCAACTCTAAAGTCTTGTGGTTGCCTTTCTCTTTGACTTTCCTTCCTTGAAATTCGTTTACATCCAGTCTTATTTTGGATCTTCTCCACCAAATTTCTATTGTTTCAACAATTTTTTGTATGAGAGTTGATAAAACTCTCTCCCATTCTTCTGCAAAAATTTCTTCAAAAATTTCTAAGGTGTGTTCCTTCTCCAATATTCTTGTTGCTTTGTGGAAGATTGTCTACTTCCATCTTCACAATTCTTGTTTCTGGTAGCCCCTTCACACATAAGCATATTACAGATAATATATTCCTTGGGACATTCTTGTTTTACATGAAACTGAACTTCATCCTCATGAGACAATTTTGTCTCTTCTTACCTTATCTCATGTGCAATTATATGTTCAAATAATAAATGGGTTTGTGAATTAAAAATTCCTTCTCTTGATGATTTAGGCATCCCTTTCTTGCTAGGTACTCTTGAATATTATTCAAGACTAACTTGAATTATGTTTGCAATCTTCCGCAATCTTTGGATTGACCAACCATTCTTCTAGCATCTTTAATTCTTCATCCAAATTTGCTAATATTAATTCTGAATGTTGTCCTTTCGTTTCACCATTCTTCTTATGATTGTCTTCAATATTCAATCCCTCATCAAATCCCATAAGCATCGCATCCAAATGTTGTCCTTCTTTTGCAATATTTTCCTTTGTCATAAGGTTGCTACAATTTATTCCATTTTACGGATCTTGGCTTTGTCTCCTTGAGGCAATTCTGCATCATCCTATTTCTTTATGGAATCTTTTAATGACTGACCATTTTCATCACCTACATACACACACAATTTATTAGTTTTAAAATCATGATACTTATGAGTTTCTTTAGATGCCTCTAGCATCCTTTCCTTATGTTGGACTGAACTTTCCAAACTCTTCATGAGGTCTTCATCTCGTCCCTCGTCTTCTTCTTCAAGCATCACTCCCTGATCTAGTTCACAAAAGTGAATTGTTGATCCTGCTCCCAAGGACTCTATGTACTCAGCTTCCCTGAGTTCCTCCTCTCTTCTAATCCAAGCACTTAACATGTGCCTCAATCTTTGCCTCAACTTCCTTACATATAATTGTACAATAGGAAATTTAATTTTATTCTTCAAATTCCAACCATATCTCTATTCTTCTTTAACTCTCTCATATAACAACTTCATCATCACACTGAGATGTTCCTTTAATTCAGTAAGCTCTCTGTCAAATTCTTCATCACTCGTCTTTTTTCTGCCAACTACTTTAGCACTTTATCTTATTTGATTGTGGCTTTCTTTTGAACCCTTCAACTAACTATCTCTAGTCATCTTCACCTCTTCCTTTGTGAGATTCTCCATGCTCACTGTGAGTTGCAATAAGCCTCTACACTAACAAGTCTATTTCACCTTGCTACAATGTACCTCATCAAGCTTCCATCCTGAGCCTGACCTTTTGGTATCTCTAGTTCTCTCCTCTAGAACCTTCTTGAGATTCCTTTGATCCTCTAGGCTTCTACATTCCTACTCACTTTCCTTTGATAACTTCCAATGTTCTCCCCCTTCTATCACAACAATACTAGCTATAAGTATTCTGCCACAATTCCCTTGCTTGTTGCTATCTGTAAACACACAAATGCTTCTTAACTAGAGTTATTTCAAAATATGAAATTCATTACCTGCAAGATCTGTTCCAACATCTTTTCCTCCAAAACTTTCTTCCCAACTCTGCTCCTTAGCTGGAATGGCCTCAAATCTATAGCTTCAAAGTTCCTTTGTTGAACTTTGTTCCTTCATTCTAACACACAAAAGTCTTCTCTCTGACAAATACATAACTTATTCAGAATTAAAAGTAAACACATACCTTACCTCTAGATATGTACTATTGTAATGTCTTCATCTCTATCCAATTTATTTTGTTGGAACTCTTTATGTTTGCAAATATTCTATTGCAAAATCTCATGGCTCTGATTTAATCTTCCCAAAGAACAACTTGTTCTTCTTTTCTGTTATGAATTCTAAAGAGTGTTAATGCGCTCTGATACCAATATGATGAAGCCTACATACTTAGGCTCACAATTATTAGTTATGGTGCCCAAGATTAATAATGGGAAAATAAGATTGAATGCTCTTAATCATGTTCCTAAACTCTCCCAGTGATCAGATCTTTACATGATCCAGGGAATCAAATTTTGCTCAAAAATCAAAGTGGTTGGAATTGCTTCAAAATGGACATGTGTGTAGGCCTCGTTGTCATGAACCAAACGCAACTTGAACGGGCTCAAACGGATGTTGTATGAGAAATATATCATGTTCTGTTCATTTTTCCAAATAGGCAAAATTTTGTCGACTGTACAGTCCATACAGTGCTGACGTGGAAGTTGACCATACAGTTTGTATGATCGTATAGTTCATACAACCGTACATTGGTGATGTGGAAGGGTACGGACCCACATGTGGAAAGTGACGTGGTAGAGTGATGAGTTGGCATGGGCTGATGCGGCAAGGTCGTACAGGCTCGGTGGCAGACAAGTGAATGAATTAGATTGTGACATGTGTCATTTGATGGACAAGTTTTATGGTGCCATGTAGCCCAGTCATGGGCTGCCACATGGCACCCCTCCAATTTGATTAGAAAGAGGTAAAAAAAATTGGACTCCACAGGAGTCGAACCGGCAACCTTCGAGCGGGGGTAACGATTTGGTAGGGTCGAGCTACCAGCCTGCCCTCACGGTGATTCTTAACCTTATACTTTGCAACTTCTATTTGAATTGAAACACGAGTTTTATTGGTGGATTAAAGGGTTGGGGCCTAGCCCTAGCCCCCGAAGCATACACCATACAGCTATGCCATATAACCAGTGGGAACACAATGGTTGATCACTTGGATTTTAAGCCCCCGGTTCTTCACACACCATGCGACCACTCCTTACTATAAACTTTGGCACGGGTAGATACTTGGTGCTTAGCCCGGAAGGTGCGGGCTACATGCCATATGGCCATACCATATGACATGCCCTTTACACTTGGTGTGCACATTGTTTGTTATAACGGAGGCTATCCCTGGTCACATGCACTCATTCCATATGACCATACACCCAAGTGTGGAGGAGATAGTCATTGGAGCACGCAACAGGTAGGTCGTTGGCCACATGGAGCCATACGACCGAGTTCTCCACTGAGATTGGGGGCCAACGCACTAACAGTCCTACATTTTCGCTCATTTTGCGGGAATCATTGTGTGTGTTGGGTTTTGGTGAGAAAAACACATAGAGGCAGGGTTAGGCTATCAGTAGGTGTGTTTTAGCAAGTAGGTATAGCAAGCTTGAAGGGGAAAACTTCATGGAGGTGTAACTTCTTCATTTTTTGGCCAAACCAGGTGTCGAAAAAGCCTAGCTAGGGGTTTTTGGATGTTATGAAACCATTGGAGCCATCTCTTTTGTATTTTGAGCAATGTAAGAGCACTTTTTAAGCATAATGAAAATGATCCCAGGGAAGCTAGACTAGGAGATGTATCCCAAGAGAAGGGTGAACTCCTTTATCATTTGTTGTTTTCAGATTTTTGTGGTGAGTAGTTTCGAGATTAATTGCCTGATAATCCACAGTTGGTGTCATTTTTGTCATCGACATTTCGAATCCGAATCGGGATTCATCAGGGGTGAACTCCTTTATCATTTGTTATGTTATGTGTTCATTATTGATGGTTTTTATATGTATTATATGTTTCTCATGCTTAAGTAAAACTCGTTGAATTTATGTGTTAGAAACTTGATCCAATTACCCAAACACATACCTT
>JZKD02S2187725.1:0-16903 GCA_000966675.3 Picea glauca
CAACGTGGGAAGGAGTGATCAACAAACTGCAGGAGAGGGTAAAAAACTGGACCTACAGAGCTCTCAACCTGGCAGGGAGGCTTATCCTCACCAAAGCGGTCCTACAAGCAATTCTGGTGCATATGATGTCAATGTTTCCTACTCCCAAAGGAATACTTCAAAAGATAAGAACCATTCAAAGAGATTTCCTATGGTGAGGTGCGGAAAATAAAAAGAAATGGGCTCTGGTAGCCTGGGAGAAGGTGTGTCGACCAAAAGGCAAAGGCGGCCAAGGGTTACAAGACCCACAGGTAACCAACGAAGCCTATGGGGCAAAACTCTAGTGGAGATAGGTCAAGGACAAATCGGTACCATGGGAAAACCTCTGGAAGGCCAAGTATGCCTGTAACATCAATGATCAAGACTGAATTCAACTCATGGGCACAAGGGAGGGATCAACCATCTGGAATCTCGCCTGGCGCAACAAGAACTAGATTCATAAACACAACTTCTGGGAAGTCATAAATGGTCAAACTGTCAGATTTTGGGAGGACGCGTGGCAACAGGAACCCATAATGGAAAATTCAGACAGGGAGGAGCTCCAACATGAAATGATTGCACAAGGAAAAATAACAATCCATCACTATTGGAAGCCAAGAAATGATAGTGACAGATGGAGGACCTGGGACAAACTTGCTCCACAAAATAGAGACTGTGTCGCAACTCTAGCGCAAGAGGTGAAAGAGGAATTGGGGAAAAGGAAAATTGCAATCTCAGAGGACGAGGACCAATTAAGGTGGGGCAGGGAAAATGGGGGGGAATTCAACCTTAAAGAAGCACGGTTTTACATCGCGGACAAGATTCCAGAGGACCCGGCGCAACAGTGGGGAAAGATCTGGAGCAGCCTCCAATGGCCGAAAATCAAAATGTTCAAGTGGTTAGTTCTCCACAACCGAATTATAACCTAGGAAAACCTCAGGAAAAGGGGTTACATAGGTCCTTCTCGGTGCCACTTCTGTCAAGCTAAGGAGGAAACAACCAATCACCTTCTCGATGAGTGCAGTTACAAAACAGAGCTATGGGATTGGGCAACATGCATCTACCGCCAGTCCAATAGAATCCAGGGCAACATCAACGCAACCATCAACAATTAGAATGAGAGCTACAACGAAAATGAAAAGGTGAACCTCTGTTGGAACCTAACGTCGGGGATGATCATTTGGGCATGGAAGGGGAGGAATTGGCGCATCTTCGGGAATGAAAGCCTACCAGAGGGAAGGCTTAAGGATGCAATTATCTCACAAATACAAGAAATGATGTAGAGCTGTAACTGTAAGAAGGAAACAATGCAACTCACAGATCGGGGCTCCCGGATCCTTGAGTTCTTTCACCTAAAAGACGGGCGCAACAACGCAATGGTAGGGTGAGATCCGCAACTCCAACTAGGAGACCGCAACTAGACCCCCCCTCTGTTAGGGTTCCTCAAATTAAATTTTGACGGGGCGACAAAAGGAAACCCAGGAGTGGCATGGATGGAAGGGGTGATTAGAGACAGTGATGGTAACGTCATCAGGCTGTATGATGGGAGTATGGGGAACTCAACCAACAACGCAGCGAAATTTGGAGCCCTAGATCTTGGCCTTGAAATCCTAAGGCGCGAAAGGATGAAAAGAACTATCGTGGAAGGTGACTCCACCCTGGTCATCAATATGGAAAAGAGACTCCAGAACGGTACTAAAGTAGGCAAGGTTCAGAGACACTGACGCCTGGCTCTCTCCCTACAGAAAATCCAGGAGCATCTAAAAACTCTGAACACAGTGGAGTTGCGCTGGGTCTGCAGGTCAGCAAATGGCCTGGCGGACAGACTAGCCAACGAGGGGGTTGGCAAGGAAGGTTCGGAACTAGACACTACCTGGATCAGCCTCCCGAATAACCAACTCAAAACAGACTGCATCCACTTAGTAATAAAAGACCATGAAGGCAGGTTAAGCAAGGAAGGTCACATCGAGAAGGGCAGTGCAAGGCCTAGCGGCAGGCAAGCAAGTCCCAGGAAAGAAATGATGGCCGAACACTTGATCACCAATGACCATGCAGGATCAACATAAACAACCGACGGGGGTACGACAACAAGACCCTTGCGACAGAAAGAATTGTAGGGAAAGCACGAGGGAAAGTACAAATGACAAACCGCATGCAACAAGTGACATAAGGCATGAGGGAGAGACATGGTTCAGAATCGATCCACCAGGACAAAGTATAGGTATGCAGAGCAGCACAGTAGGACCTCAAGCAAGCAGGGGCAGGGATCCGCACATGGATAAAGGACGAGTCATCATGATCATATGAGCCACCACTGAGAAAAAGGACAGGATGGATCACCACTACATACAAGCCATGATTGGAAGAACAAGATCGCAGTTGGAGGAGATCAATAAGAGGAAAGACAGCAGGAATAACCGCAAACAGAGGAAGAGCAATTGCAAGGGCTACCACAGACACAAGGGTAGGGAAAGGAAGAATCCCTGTGAAGTGTGGTACAGGCTGAGTAACCAGCAAATGAGTTGTGATAGACCAAATAGGATGGTGAGAATGAAGGGCACACACAGGAAGAGGAATCATTTTGGAAAGGAAGTATCGAATAGTTCACGACGGGTGTCAAGAACGGAGCAGGTGACAAAATATGCGGAGGGCACCTTCCAAACTCTAGTTGCACCGAAAGGAAAAGCGACCATCACCCGCTGGGAAAAGGAAATCAAAGAAAAATGCAAAGGCAAAGCTTGGGAGGCACTGGCATAGGAAGCAGACTGGGTAACTGATATGGGGGCCACGTAGCCCAGGAAAACCCTCTACCACAAGACATTGGAGATGGCGTGGCTAACTAAGATGATGATCGACAAGGTGAGTTCGGAAATGGAAGAAGCCAGATGAGAGGATAACTCGGATCACAAGAAAATGTTGGATGAAATCCTGAGTCGCCTTAGTAGCCTGGAAACTATTACCAAACTGTTAATTAAGGTCGAGAAGGATCAGAAATCCAAGATGGAGCGATTGGTTGCTCAATTTCACCTCTATCTGCACTATGTCCACCACATAGACATCACACCAGCTGATGGACACGGTGCGCCAACCCACATTAGGAAGACTCGTATAGTCTCCCAGAAGGAGGATAACAAGAACCGGGCGGATGATGGGAAGAAGCACATCATTGTCCTGGACGAATGAATGGTTAGTTGTCTGGTTAGTTCGACCACTAGCCTCTCGGGCCTAGTGGGCAGTCTCTGTGTATGTTTTTTTATGTCTAGGTTGCTTTTCCTTTTCAAACTGGTTATGGTGGGACTGGCTTGGTTTCCCCTGGTGGCAGATGAGTTCCACCCCTCGTATATATATCAGTAAGCGCAACTCGGGAACCCCTGGTCTGGTTTCCTACTAGGCAGGCTAGGAGGCCCCACTTTTTTGTACCATAATCTATTTTGCAGTAATACGACTTCTTACACTCACTTACAAAAAAATAAAATAAAGTATGAACCATTTAATGATGTATTTATTTTTAACAATGCTCAAACTATTACGCTAATCCCTAATCTTGGTTTGGAGCCTTGCTCGTAGCCGCCATGGTCGAGGTAGCCCCCGAGCCCCCTCATGCTTTTGATGTTGAAGTCGCAACCTTCAAACAATTGATCAGCTCTCTTGGGAATCCTTCAACCCGCCCTATGCACACTTAGTTTGTTAAAAACTAGATTCGATCCTTGAAGTCGTGATCCCTAAAGCTGCATGCTCCGGAGCTCTCTCGTATGCTTCAAAAGGACTTATCGGCCAATTTACAGGACTTTGTCCTTCCCCCAGACAAGTCGATATTTGGATTGCTTGGAACTGGAAACCTTTAATCAATGGGAGAATGAGCATCTTCTTCTATAGTAATGGTTTTTATATTTTTTATTTTGAGCTAAAGGAAGATCGTGATCTTATTTTCCGCAGTTGCCCCTACTTCTACAACACCATAGGTCTCTACCTAAATCGATGGACCCCGGACTTTGATCCAGAAAGTGATGTCCCAACTTCAGTACCAGTTTGGGTCCGCCTTCCTCACTTGCTTTTCCATTGTTGGGGGCACGAATCTTTAAAGAGTATTGGGGACACAGTTGGAAAATACATTAATCGATCTGAACCCAAATTTGCAATGTTCTCATGCGCCCGAATATGTGTTGAAGTAGATCTAGAAAAAGGACTACCTGAAGCTATAAAATTGTCTTTGGATGATTGGACTCACATCCAAAATCTAGACTATGAACATATTCCCTTCAAATGCAAATCGTTCCACGAATATGGACATTTTGCTAGAAATTGTCCAAAGAGAAAACAAGAAGAGGCTGCAACACAAGAAGCACAAGAAGAGGCTTGGAAGCAAGTAAAAAAGAAAGAAAACACTGGTCGAAGCAAAGGCTCAAAGAGTGGAGAGGCAATCCCACCGCAAAACACCAATTTTGGAACAGTGAAGCACATAAACAAACCCCCGGAAGCAAGTCCAAGTCTAGATCAGACTTCGTCCAAATGGAAAAAGAAGATCCCAACCAATTCATTCAAGATACTAAGTGAATCCTCTGCAGGGGGCGTTAGGATCAATGATCCTATGCCTTTGATCGCTCTCGAAACTGTGCATCCCACGTAAGAAATGGATCAGGCCGGGGAAGAGTCGGGGGAAGAAGAAAACTTCCAAGAAGCAAACATGGAAAAAATTGAAGAGATAGATATACCAGATCCCATAGAAAAAACCAAAGCCAAAGGAACAATGAGGGTAGACATGGAGGAAGGTGAAATCATAATAGAAAAGATCAGAAAATCAGGAAGGCGTTCAAACAAAAATGTCAGGGAAGACCACACCAACAAAGAAAAAGCACTTAGAAAGCAACATTCCATTGAAAGTTCACTCAACAATGCAAGGAAGAAAAGCGGAATCAGGGGAGCAGATCATCCTGTCTCAAGCAGACGAATCCCCTCCTCCCATTGTCAATGAAAATCCTCTCATGGAATTGTAGAGGCTTCGACGATAACTCCAAGGTTGAAGCCCTTGAAGATCTTGTCAAATTAGAAAATCTCTCTGTAATTCTCCTCCAAGAAACGAAAATGGAGGACTCCTCAGCATTAGAACAAGCCAAAAAAGCTCTTTGATCATGCGAAGGAATAGTTATTAGCTCATCATGCACTTTAGAAGGCATATTGACCCTCTGGGATGTGCAGTCCTGAGAAAAAGAGGTAACCCATTTTGCAAATCATTGGATTCTCACTTTTTTGAAGCATAAGGACACTAATACAAAAATCTCCCTTATAAATATTTATATGCCAAATAGATACTCGGATAAGATAGAATGTTGGACTTCCTTGTTTGCAATTTGAGACTCTTTGGATAATTCCTCAACAATGGTGGGTGGGGATCTCAACACCTATCTCTACCAGGCAGAGAAGAGGGGCAGAAGTTGGGTGAAAGACCTCCAAAGCGAAAAACTTTCAGATCTTATCTCTAATTGGGATCTACAGGATATTCAGCCTCTAAAAGGGAAATTCACCTGGAACAACCGTCGGTTAGGTATGAATCACACAACATCCCAATTAGATCGATTTCTTATCAGCAGTGACTTCCTTCTCTCCCCCTTTAACATTTCCTCTTCTATTATTCTTTCCGCCATCTCTGACCACAAACCTATCACCCTCTATTTATCCCCTCCTCATAATTGTGTACCTCTGCCCTTCAAATTCATCCCCCTTTGGCTTGACTCCCCCCTTGTCCCCAATCTAGTTCAACAGGCCTAGTCCTCTCCTATCAGTGGTTCTCCTAATTTTGTCAGGGAAAATAAGCTTAAAGCGGTCAAACAAGTGCTCAAAGAATGGGTAAAACTACTTCATCCCCCCAAACAAAGAAAGGCAGTCTAGACTCTCAGAGTTAACAAAAATTCAAAGGAAAATAAAGAATGAAAAAGCAACCCGGGAAGCTCTAATCAGGGAAAAAGAAGCCTTCTGAAACCTTTACTCTGCAATGAGACAAGAAGAAGAACATTGGAGACTAAAATCCAAGAGTTTATGGTTAAAAGTTGGATATTCAAACACTTCTTTCTTCCAAAAACAAGCCCAACAAAGAAGGAAAAAAAATATAGTGTCAAAAATTCAATCAGAGTCTGGAAAAACCATTGAAAACTTCAATCAAATTAAGTTGGCAGCAAGCCATCATTTTGCAGATTTGTATTCCCAAAGAAATCAAGAAGAAAATGAATAGACACTCAAGAGATGTTAGAACATATTCCTCAACGAATAACAACGTAAGATAATGAGCTTTTAACCCAACAGATATTAGAGGAAGAAACTCTCCAAGCCATCAGGAGTCTTGATCAAGATAAGGCTCCAGGTCCAAACGGTTTCTTCATCAGATTCTTCAAACACTTTTGGGGATTAATTAAACACGATATTTGACACATGCTAAATTACACCCTTTGAAAGAAGAAAGTGGGAGGAGTTACCAACTCAACTTTCTTGGCTCTCATCCCAAAGGAAACGAACCCTTCTAATTTTTCCATATTCCGACCAATATCTTTATGCAACTCCTCCTACAAAATTCTTACTAAGATTATTGCTTTGAGACTAAAACCCCTTCTATTGAAATTGGTCTCAAACAATCAAGGTCGGTTCATGGAAAACAAAAAAATCACTGATAATATAATTCTAGTCCATGAAGTTATTCACTCCAGCTGAGATCACAAAGACAAAGGAATGATTCTCAAACTGGACATGGAAAATACCTTTAATCGTGTAAATAACTCATTTCTATCCAAGGTTCTAGATAGGTATGGATTATCCCTGAAATTCAGAGATTGGATTAATGCTTGTATTGGTTCCCCATGGATAGCCCCGATGATAAATGGTCGATCATCGCATTTTTCCATATCAAGAAAAGGGCTAAGACATGGTTGTCGCCTGTCACCCTCTCTTTACATTCTTATGGCAGACTCTCTAATTCGTAAACTGGAAGAGGAGCGTAGATTGGGGCATCTTCCCAGGATCCAAATCGCTCTAGGAGTCAAAGCAATAAATCATTCCCAATTTGCATATGACACTCTACTTTTAGGATTCGCTTCCCCTATTATCACTAGGAGATTCAAATGGATTCTGGATAACTTCCTAACAACTTCAAGAGGGAAAATAAATCTCAGCAAAATTAGAATTTATGAATGGAACATAACAGTACACCAACAAGACATCATTTCTAGAATTTTTGGATTTCCAATGGTTGTTAATTGGAAATACTTCACCTATCTTGGCATGCCCATATTTCAAAGCGTAACCTCCTCACAGGATTGGAAAACAATTTTGGACAAATTAGCTAGTCAGATACAAAGTTGGGGACCTCGTTGGCTAAATCCGGCAAGTAAAATCGTACTCATCAAATCTGTTTTGTCTGCACTAACTATTTTCGAGTGTGAAGGTCTATTAGATCCCAAAGGAATCCTTGAAAAAAATCTCAAAATCTCTTCGAGGATTTCTATGGGAAGGAGGGAAAACAAATACAAAAAAATTTAATCTCGTCAACTGGGCAACAATGTGTCAGCCTATGGGAAAAGGCGGTTTGGTTGTTCATAACCCTTTTCTCGTGAATATTTCCTTGGGAGAAATGTTGGTTTAGCGTCTCATCTCTGGCTCCCTAGATTGGTGGAAGCAAGCAATCTTAGTCAAATATATCGGCTCTCCCGGAATTCGCAGTATGGACACCCCCCTTCCCTCCTCTAAAGGCTCTCCAATTTGGAAACTGTTAAAAATGGAAACCCCTCTGATTCAATCGAAGCTCTCCTGGGCTCCTGTAAATGGGGCCCTCATTAATATGTGGACAAACAACATTCTGGGAAAGACACGTTTGGAAAAAATTGAAATTCTTAATCCCATTAGACATTGGTGTCTATCCAATGGTTTCTCTAAGCTTTAGGATTTTTCTGAATGGATAACAACTAGACGATGGAAATATTGGAAAACTTTATCACCCCTTGATCAACTCCTTCCCCTTCTCCCTATTCTCTCTTATCATCTCACTGGTTGTGTCCCTCTAAACACACACTGCAGAGATGCATGTTGTTGGGGAATGCCAAATTATTCAGTCAAACAAGGATATGCTAGTCTTCTCGCGGATTCCTCAGGGCCACCTCCCTCCAATATCTGGTCCTATGTGTCGGCGGGGCCCTCTCTTCTAAAAATAAACACCTTTATATGGATCATGATACATGGAAAAATTCTTACAGCTAAAACCTTCAAAAGTGAGGCATTGCTAGTCCATCCAAATGTGCCCTATGTATGGCCTCCGAGGAATCAATTCAATATATGTTCTTTGAATGATCCTTCACCTTAAATATTTGTGATCATATGATCACCTCTCTTCAATCTAAATTTCATCCTCCTTCCAATTGGAATGATATGTTCGTTCATTGGAAGCAAAGATATGTTGGCAACTTCAACAAAAAACTCATTTTTGCAAGTCTTTGGAGGCAAAATCCAAAGTTCATCTACTGGGGAATTTGGATAGCAAGAAATAAGGCCATCTTCCAAAATAAATCTCTTTCCCCCCAGCGGATTCATGCACAATCTTGTGGCCTCCTTTCAAAAGTTTTCTCTATTTAGAATAAACTTCCAGACAATAAGGTTTTGCTTATAGACTCAGAGAAGCTTTGGATAACTAGTATCTTAAGCAATCGCCCAACCATTCGCACCAATCAAATTCCAAATCATTTTATGTGGCAACTACGATTACTCAATCAATAATTTCTTCAATGACAACGTCAACAACACTATCTCCTCCTATTTTATGATGGAGCTTCAACATGCAACCCAGGGCGGCAGGTGCGGGGGGAGTTTCCTTCAACACCGAAGGAAACAAGGTTTTGGAATTTGCTTGGGGACTAGGGAACGCCACTAATAACCATGCAGAGGTCCTCACAACATTTATGGGACTTCACCTTATTCCAAAGAATAGATTTACCAGGCTCATGGTTATTGGCAACTCTGATTTGATCATAATGGGACACTGTAAATCTCTCAAGACCGTGCACCCCAACATCTCTAGAACTCTTCTCCTAATCAAAGACCTGGAACACAAATTTGACAAAGTCTCTTATTACCATGTGCATAGAACTCAGAACAACATCACTGACTCCCTCGCCAAAGAAGCAAAATCGCTTGCAGCTGGGCAGCTTAGACTAAACTCCTCGATTAGTCATGTCTCTATCCCCTAAGATTTTTGCACCAATCATGTCATCCCTTATGAAATTTTTGTCACGCGTGCTCCCTCCTTCTAGCCACCCTCTTTACTCCAACATGCGCCCTCCTCTCCCTCATCGTCCTTCCTTGTGAACGACGCCCTTCTTCTCATACGTCCCCCCCACGTTTCAAATGATAATTTTTTATACTCCCCCGCATAAGCATTGGTACTTTGTACCTCGAACCCCCTTCTGTCACACACCCGACCCCTAAGTACCTTTCTAAGGGACAGGGCATCAAAATTTCACTTTTCTCAATCACCTTGAATCCCTATAACTAGGGTCCCATTGTCTTTGGTTCGGCGAGGGTTTTCTAAGGACTATAAATTTGTCCAGATATGTGTTCTGGATTGCAAGTTATGGCCCTTCAAAGTTCTTTAAGCCTTCATTAACTAGAGTCTCTCACAACCACGTGGCACCTACACGGCTCCCTGTCACCCGACCCTACACATCATCATAGTATACGAAGACTCTTCCAACCATGAGTTGACATTTTTCTATCTCCTATAGGCCTGCTAGCTTAATTAACCATTAACACGACAAAATCCCACTCCTTACTAAATCTCCAAGGGCACTTACATTCATTAATATTAGTTAAAGCCTAAATCTTTGGACTTCGGTGAAATTCCTCATCATGTGATTATGAACTTAAATCTCTCGAATGTTGAAGTTCCAGAGAGGGTCCCTCTCCTTTAATTAATTACATTTAAATTGTTCTAACATCCTGCAGGTACGGGAAGGTAAATCCAACCTTCAACCTGTTTTGACTTATCCAATATACCACTCCAAACCTCAGGAGTTTTGAATCCTCGGACTCCCGAAGGGTCCACACTTACACATGGTGGAGCATTAAATGTAGAGGCAAGGACAGGTGGGTCCAGGCCTTCAGCCGATTAATCCTAGCTTCCCAAGTTCCCCAAAGTCCCGAACTCCCAATGCCTCAGGTATTCCACCAACTATTAGGCCATGCGAGCATGTGCCCAGGGTTGACATGCAACAAGAAGCAAAGATGACACGTGGCCCATCAATGAGTGACGCGTGTCATGTTCCAATTGGCATATGAGGTCTGTAAAAAGCATGAATCAAGGTGACACGTGGCATGTCAGACATGGTTCCATGTCACCTTAGGTGACGTCAGTGTGCCACATCACTCCGGACGGATAGCCTCCAGGAGCCCCTAGCCTCTCCTACCTGGGAAATTGCCCGGAGCTTTGAAGTTTGAACTCCCGCCAACAACCTCCCAATATCCTTTTATCCCATGATCGAGATAGGTCCATGTAAATCCATAGATCTACAACCTTCGTTGCTTTGCGACTTACAAATTCGGGGATTTGGCTGTGTGATCTCCTTTTTACTCTCGGAGTTGTCAATGCCAGACTGACCACAGTCTCAATCCAATGGTCAGGAGAGATCGTGAATTATCCTAAGATCTACCTTCCTCGTCGCTTCACGACTTCGACGTTCAGGGGTTCTACCCATTTAACACTCCTTTTCTCCCGGAGTGGTCAACATCGGACTGATCACGACATAGATCCAACAGTTAGGGAAGATCCCTATGTCCTTGGATCTATGGTTCTCATCACTTTGCGAGTTCTGCATTCGAGGGTTCCACCTATTTAACACTCCTTTCCTCCCCGAGTGGTCAATGTTGGACTGACCACGACGTAGATCCAATGGTCAGGGAAGATTCCAAATATCCTCATATCTATGGTTCATGTTACTTTGCAGTTGATAAGTGGATGAGGGTTTAATGATGGGATAGATCCCGCGGTCATAGTTAAGGAAACCGCCAGATGTCGGTCAACCTTGCTGGTAACCATACTAGCAGGTTTCCTTCGATTGGTTTTGAATGTTGTAAAGTCATAACATGCCAGAGCTCCGAACTCCCAGAGTTTCGAAGCTAAGATATCTTAGCTCCATTCGAGCCTAGAGAAGGGTTCCATGGTCCTGGACATATGGATTCCTTGACAAGTTCTAGGTATGCACGCTCAATTCTTAGTCATGATTTGGTTAGGGCCGTGGGTATGAGCCCTCGGTCACACAGATGAATGGTTTGAAGGAGGCACCCTCTCTCCATGGAGCTCGAATTTAGTAACTTGCGAAGGTAAATTCGAGGGGTTGACAGGGATGAAGCATTCCAATAAAGTCTGCCTCGAATCTTACATTACAAAATCAATCCTTTGGAAAATTCCCTTAAGGATTTTCCAACCAGCACATAAACCGTAAACTTATTCATAAATTCATTTGAAGACCCATGTCTAATAGTTCTCTTGCTGCTAAGTAGAGGCAAACAGAAACCATTCAAATGCAAGGTTTCACATAAGAACAATAAGCATTTCCAATATTAATCATATGATGCAAATTTTAGTCATAGACACATACATCCAACCACTCATTTCAATTCTAGCACACAAGGTATAAGAATACTTATCAAGAAACCAAATAGTGAAGCCACTGTTGAGAGAGGTGCCCTTTTCCACCCAACCATAGGCACAACAACTCCTGGATAGATTTACCACTGGCCACCCCCTAGCTAGATCATGAGGCTCTGAGAGAGACTCTTCCTTCTTTTTCAACAACAGTCAGGGATGGAGGCCACTCTCCTCCTCCCTCTGGAACTTGATGAATTGGTTTTATCTCCACCAAGAAATGGGGCCTGCAACTAGTGCTTCCTCAGTCACTCATCTTCTCTACAATCTCGTTTATCAACTTGGACTAAAAATGCTTCCAGCAGCTTCTTGCACCTAGAAAAAGCTTGTTTTCCAGTTCTCTTCAGAACCAGAGAGTTGCACATGCTTCCTCTCTCTCGAATTCTCCCTCTGGTTCCACCTGAATCACAAACCAATCAATTATATGATTAGAATCATGTACATATTTCTTCAGTAACGAAACATGGAAAACATTATATGCCTTCACTATGGGAGGAAGTGCTAGTCTATATGCTACAGGTCCCACTCTATCCAAAATTTCAGAGGATCCACAATACTGAGGTGCCAGCTTGGCACAAGATCCCATTCTCAAGGAACTTTTTCTGGGCCTAACTTGGAGATACACATGATCCCCTGCTTTGAACTCTTTAGGAGTCCTTTTTCTATCTGCATAGCTTTTTTTTCTATCCTGAGCTATTTTCAGATTCTATTTTATTTGAACTACTTGTCATTCCATTTCCTTTAGCGTATCTAGCCTAAGTGTAATTTTGTCTACTGGGTTATTCCAGTTGATTGGAATATTGCATTGTCTACCATAGAGGTACTCAAAAGGGCTTATCTTCAGTGACTCTTGATCACCATTGTTATAAGAAAACTCTACCACTGGTAGGTAGTCTCCCCACTTCTTGGGTTGATGCATTACATGCATCCTTAAAATGTCCTCTAACACTTGGTTTACCCTCTCTGTATGCCCATCAATTTGAGGGTGATAGGATGTACTAAATAGCAATTTAGTTTCAAAACCAACAAACAAAGATTTCCAAAAAATTGAAGTAAATTTTGTGTCTCTGTCTGATATGACTTCCTTAGGCATGCCATGCAGCCTAAATATCTCTTTCATGAAAATACTGGTAGTATCTATTTCCTTGCAGGTTGACTTGACAGGAATAAAGTGAGCAACCTTGCTCAGTTTGTCCACAACTACCAGAATGGCGTCATTCTACTTGGTTTATTTTGGTAACCCTGTGATGAAATCCATGGAGATGGTTTCCCATTTCCATTCTAGAATTGGTAGGGGCTGCAACAACCCTGTTGGATGTCAGTGCTCTTCTTTAACCTATAGACATTCTAGACATTTAGCTAAGTAATCAACTATGCACTTTTTTAGTCCGGGCTAATAAAATAGTTTCCTAGTGGTTGTGATTATTCTCTGATAACTAGGATGACCGGTATATGGTCTTTTGTGTACTTCATCCATTATGAACCTCTTCAAGTCGTCCCAATTTGGAATATACAACCTACCTTTGTAGGTTAGCAGGCCATCCTTCAACATTTGATAGCCCTCATACGTCAACCCTGTGGGATCTTTCTCCAGGTATGATTTCACTGTCTTGAAAAAGCATATGTTTCTTATGCACTTTTGACTCTCTCCTTAACGTCTGTTTCACAAGTGCTTATAGCTGCCAAGTGAATCATTTTCATACTTCTACTAAGGGCATCAACTACCCTATTTTATTTTCCTTTAATATGTTTGATTTCAAAATCAAACTCACTAAGGAGAGCCATCCTCCTAGCTTGTCTAGCATTGAGTTTTGGTTGTTCAAAACAACCCACTATGGTCAGTGATAAGCACAAATATCCTACCTATAAGTTAATGTAATCACATTTTTAAAGCATGTACTATGGTATCCAATTCCAAATCGTGGGTCACATAATTGATTTCATGGTCATTCAATTTTTTGGATTTGTAGCAAATCACATGTCCTTCTTGCACGAGGACTCCTCTAAGCCCTTCCTTGCAGGCATATGTACACACAAGGAATTCTTTGTTTGGGTCTGCAATCTTCAGTACAGGTGCATTGGTTAGAAGGTATTTCAACTCTTGGAATCTCTCTTCACATTATGATGTCCAAATGAATTTAACTCCCTTTTTCTGAAGGGAGGTGATTGGGAAACCAATCTTGGAAAATCCCTTTATGAACCTTTTATAGTATCATGCTAGGCCCATAAAGGATATGATATCAGATACATCTTTTGGGGTAGGCCAATCCATAATGGATTTGATCTTTTCGGGATCAACTTCCACTCCTTCTTCATAAATAACATGGCCTAAGTAATGGACTTGTTTTTGGAAAAAGTCACACTTACTAAACTTAGCATAGAGTTGATGTTCTCTTAGCACTTGAAGCACCAAATTGAGATGTTCTTCATGCTCTTCCCTACTCTTAGAATAGATTAGGATATAATCAATGAAAACCAACACAAATCTGTCCAAGAATTTACTAAGTACATTATTCATTAAGCACATAAAAGTGGTTGGTGCATTGATAAGCCCAAATGGCACCACCACAAATTTGTAGTGCCCATATCGTGTCCTAAAGGTTGTTTTGTGGATGTCTTCATCCCTAATTCGGACTTGATGGTATCTAGACCTCAAGTCAATATTGAAGAAAATTTTAGCACCCCTTAATTGGTCAAACAAGTCATCGATCCTCGGCAAAGGATACTTGTTCTTAATGGTCATCTTATTGAGTTGTCTATAGTCTATGAAAAACCTGAGTGTGCCATCCTTCTTCTTTACAAACAAAGTTGGTGCTCCCCAAGGAGACACACTAGGTCGAATGTAACCTTTGTCCAACATCTCCTTTAGATGTAGTTTGAGCTCAACTAGCTCTGGTGTATTCATTCTATAAGGCACTCTAGATATTGGCACAACTCCGGGTACAAGTTCTATTGAAAAATCAATATCTCTTCTTGGACGTAGGCCTGGTACCTCTTCTAGAAACACATATTTATACTCTCTTATTATGGGATGGCCCCCTAGGCTTGGTTTTTTGTTCTCAACATAATTCAACACTTGTTTTGCATACAAGGGACATCATTTTCAACAATACTTCTTCACTTGAAGGGCTGATATTTGTCTCACTGAGACATGCTTTTGAATTCCTTGTAGGGTTATTTTTCTCCCTTCTTCATCTCCACACTCCAAGGTTTTGTTGTAATAGTCCAACTTGGTTTTATGGGTAGCCAACCAGTCCATGCCAATCAACAGGTCATAAGATCCCAAAGGGAGCATGTTTAGGGTTTCTTGGGTGGGTAATCCATTCATAATGAATTGGCATGCCGATATGACCTCTGTTACCTTTGTTTTGGTTCCACCGACCAGTTGTACCAGCCATGATTTAGCATGTTTTACTTGTTGAAATTTACATTTCTCAATAGTTTGAGGAGCAACATAACTCAGATTAGAACCAGGGTCAATCAAAATGGAAACTAGATGGTTGGAAATCATACCTTCCATCTCCACCACTGAAGCTTGGTGGTCAACTTGTCTATTATCCAAGGCTGCATAAATTTGTGGCATGCTCCTAGCCACATCATTGATTGTGGTAGCCTCTTGGATGTTGCAAACCCTCCTATTGTTTTGTTGCCTATGTGTGCAATCCCTCAACATATGTTCTTCTCCACAACCCGAAAATTTCAAGGGTTCTCTATTGGTATTATCAGTCTTACCTGGGGTTGCTCCAAAGGGTTTATTACCACTCTAAGATGGAAAATTTTGTTGATATACACTTTTAGTAGGAAGGCTCATCTTAGAACTTTTCCCATGATTCTTAAATCTTGAGGATTTAAACCCCTTCTTCTAGAATCCCAAATTACTTTTCTTCTCCCAATCCTAATGAGGTTTTGCCTTATTCTTGAATTTATCATAACAATACCTTGCCTTCCGGATAGTGTCTTCTAAAGTCTTTGAATTGTCAAATTCAATTCTATCCCAGAAGGACTAAGGAAGCCCACTAATAAATCGTTGCATCTTTACCTTTTCATCCTTTATGTAGGGCACATACCTCATCATCTCAAGAATTTTGTTGATATATTCATCTATGGTGAGTTTTCCTAGCTTGAGTTCATAGAACTCCTTGGTCTTCCCATCGAAGCATTTTTCTGATAGATACTTCTCCTTTAATTATTTCTCAAATTGTTTCCATGACAAGTCCTTCTCATGGATTCCTTTCACATTCCTAAGGTCCTACCACCAAATGGAGGCCTTTCCATTCAATTTGAAAATGGCTATTCGGGCCTTTAAGTTTTCAGAGTAGTCATGCACTCTGAAGTACTTCTTCAAGCAAAGTAGCCAAACTTTTGCTTCTTCCCCCTTTTTAATTTCTCCATCGAAAGTGGGTGGTTTGGATTTCTTAAACTCATCAGGGTCATGGCTCATGGAATGTTTCCTCTTCTTTTTTCTCTTCTAGGAATGTGAACTAGTATCCCTACTAGAAAATTCCTTGGAGTTGTCAGTTTCCTCGCTAGAGGGTTCTCCCGTTGAATGTCTCTTGGCTCCATGTTGGGCCTTCTTTGAGGTGCTCCTCTTTGTGTGGCCACTTTTTAAGACCATGATTTTGTATCTCGGGTGGACTTTGAGTTTTCTTAGTATGATGTATGTCCACATGACTGGATGTTGGTCCATGTTGCAACTACCTTTGTATATCTGATAGGCTTTGCAATAGGATTGCATTAATTTCAGTTTGTTTTTCGTGTTCTTTTATTAGTGTTTCATTGTCATTCTTACAACTCTGTAATTCCTCCATGAGGTTTCTTATGGTTTCATCCAAATATGGAGGGGTTTCCACCACCCTCCTCTCATCAGATTCTTCTTCTCTATTGTGGGAGCTTTCCCCCAACTCGTGGTGTGTCACCATCCTTTACATTGTAGTTTTCGTGTTGTCCACTAACTACTTGAGTGTTGATGAAACATTTCCTTTTAGTTAATTATCTACTAGTTTATAAACAACACATCCAATTTTTAAGATGAAGTCAGCTTCTTTATTTGGAACAATAGCAACACACACTTCATATTTGTTGAAATAATGTAACTACGAAGAGCATTCTTATTATTATTGGATTAAATCCCCATTGTGGATTAATCATGTCATTATTATTATTATTATTATTATTGTTATTGGATTAATCCCCATTGTGGATTAATCATGT
>JZKD02S2187725.1:16913-41047 GCA_000966675.3 Picea glauca
TTCCCAGGATAAATGTTGTGTCTCTTGTGAATGTGTATTTCTCAGTGATCTTGTTCTTATTATGCTCTTATCTATTGAAATGCAAAGAGCTATAATAATGGCATAAACATTAACAATATTTTCAAAACGTATAACAACAACAGAAAGTTTCATTCCCCTCTTCAGTAGTGGTTTAAATAGGTTTCTTATGAATGGGGTAAGATAGGGTGTTACCCCTTAAAAGTTATCTAATAAGATTTTTATGTGACTCGTTCATGAGCCCAAGCAGGACAAGTGTTGTAACCTGGCTCTGATACCACTGCGTCACACACCCGACCCCTAAGTACCTTTTTAATGGATGGAGAATCAAAATTTCACTTTTCTCAATCACCTCGAATCCCTGTAACTAGGGTCCCATTGTCTTCGGTTCAACGAGGGTTTTCCAATGGCTATAAATTCTTCCATGTTGGCCCTTGACCAAGTTTTGGGAGATCCTTGGTCAAGTTGACCTATTTTGGGACTTCGGCAGTCTGTCGAAGATGGAGCGCAAGACGAAGCAGAGATCGCGGGATCTCGACCCCTTTTTGGGTCCTTTTTTGGGATTTGGGAATATGTAACGGGAATGGGATGTCGGCCCATGGGTTTACCCATGTTTAGGCCTATTTTGTATGTATAAATAGAAGGCTAGGCAATCTAAGAAGTATTTGAATAGTGTGCAAGAGTTGTGCAAGTGGGCTAAGTGTTAAGAGTTAGATCTATGTGATCAGGAATTGTAAGGCTTTGTGCATACTTTATGAGACTTGCAGAGCTAAGTGCAAGTCATTGTAAGAGACTGTGAAGGCTTGTGTTGTAATGCAAGGAAGGAGGATCTAGCGAGCTGCAAAGATCTCTTTTCCTAGGTGGAGTAAGGGTTTTGTGGCTCTGTGCATGTAGATGAATGATTGAAGCTAATAAATACGAAGAGTTGGTGGACATAACCCCGAGGTGGGGGTGAACCACGTAAATACTGTGTTATTCTACTCTGTGCAATGTTCTGATGTGTTTATGTGTTATTTTTTAAGTGCTTTGGTGTAGATAGATAGATCTGTTTATGTTTTGTGCTTATGATGAATCTAGATGCTAGATATAACATCTGTGAACTTGCTTAGTGCTTGAGTATGCTAGATCTGATCTAATCCTGTGTGCTATGTGCTTATACACATTAGATCTGGGTGAATGTTGCGATGCTCTGTTTTATTTGCGAAGTAGATATTGGTCAAGTATTGATGAATGTTAACTACTAAGTGCTCTATTTAGTGTTATAATCACATATCTGTGTCCCAGCTAAGGTTGCAGACACCTGAGTTCTGCAACCACCCCTGCCTCTACCTCGGGTGAGACTTCATATGCTTCGTAGGTGTTGTCGAAAGGGCCAGTAGTTAGGGTGTTGTTGGTGCGTTGTCGTAGAATTGAACCCTGGGCCTGCCCCTGTGCCAACAAATGGTTCCATTGCCCAGACTTGAAACTGTGATTGCTGGGAACTAAGGAAGAAGAAGCTCTGTGTAGAGATCCGACCTGAAATTCTAAAGCTCTGTGTGTAGATCTGTTGCTCTAGTGCGCAGTACTCTACTAGTTTGGCAAGCTCTGTGAAAGAAGTTTGATCTGAAGAAAAGAGGTAAGATCTGAAAGCTCTGTTCTCTGATAAAGGTAAGAATATTGAAAAGTTCTAGATCTGAAAGCTTTGTTCTCTGTAGAAGTAAGATAAGTAAAAATTTTGGTTTCAACAGTATGGATCTAGGTATATTTGATAGATTGTATCCTAGCTTGAAAACTAGGGTATTCATAGATGAAAGAAGGTTTGATATGAATAGATATGATAGGAATAGTGAAAAATATGTTATACCTATGCATAGAAAGAATGTTTGGACTAATAAGTGTATGCAGGATCCTAGAAAGATTTTTTTGCAGGTTAGCTACCATGATCCCAGTGCGCAGTACAGGAAAGGCTGGGGATCATTTAAAAGAAAGAGAGGATTAACCCTCTGTTAGGGTTGCAGAAAACCGGGACATCTTGCTAAGGAATGCCCTGGAAAAAGACCCAATCGTCTTTGTTGTAAATCTATGCACCATGAAGTATTTGATTGTCCTAGAATGATTGCTAAGCTTGAAAAAATGAACATGAGACAAGAAAACCCTAAGGCAAATCCAGAAATGGCAGAACCCCAGAAAGAATCAGAGAGAGTATTGCTACAAATAAGAGAAACTCTAAATCACCACCAACATGTCAGATTACCAGAGGTCTTCAGAGAAAACGAATGCCTTGAAGCAAGAATATGAGACTTCGACATTGACTGTGTTCTAGAGGAAAAAACACAGGTGAATATCATGACATAGAGAACTTGGGAAGCTATAGGGAGGCCTGCTATGATTCCTTCCTTAGGAGGAATAAAAATATTCAACGGAAAGTGATAAGCCTATGTGGAAAGATCACCCAGATACCTATGAATGCCAATGGAACTTCGATAGAGGAAGATTTTGAGATTATTAAATTTATTGAGAACAGTGTCCCATTTACCATGTTACTAGGAAAACCTTGGATTGAAAGAGATCAGGCCAGAAGGCAAGAAGAAGAGAAATTTTTAGAACAGAAGAAGCAATAGTTAAAAGAATTCATGACTAGAAGGATCGCACACTTGATTGAAGAACAAAAGAACAAATCAAATCCATTTAACACTAGAGACCCGGATGTCGAAGTTGCAAGAACACTAGAAGAGTCACTGAAGATTGAAGTACCTATTCCAGATAAAGGATCACCCGCAAATCGTAGGAAAGGATCTCAATAACACAAAGTCACTATGTTAAAAGAAGATAAAAATTAGAACGGAAAAAGGC
The DNA here is from genome assembly GCA_000966675.3 of Picea glauca. Classification (NCBI taxonomy): domain Eukaryota; kingdom Viridiplantae; phylum Streptophyta; class Pinopsida; order Pinales; family Pinaceae; genus Picea; species Picea glauca. The sequence continues at coordinate 19,764 of JZKD02S2187725.1, forward strand.
ATACCGAGACGAAGCTCACTGGTAAGAAGGCTAGAAATCTAAGCAAAAAGCGAGCTAAGATCGACAAGTTATAGAAGGTTCCAGAGGAAACCTCACAAAAGAAAAGTTTGCAAAATTGGAGCTTTGTTGGGATATCAGAATAGCGACACATGGCACTTCGCCATGGCAAAGCAATATAGTCGTTGGGGACATTATAACCATTAGACCAATGCTCCAAATGGGCAGAAAGACATTTATGGACAGACAACTCGCCATCCGACCGTTGGGACCGCGCCATAACAGACATAACAAAATTAATGAAGGCTTCATACCCATTGCGAGCGACCCGTTTCCGAGTTACCTATTTATCCCGTCGCGCCATGCCCGGAGAACACTTTTGCCAACTGAGAGTTTGAGCCCACAGACTAAGATGATTTTATATAGTGATCATTGCACTCTTGCTGTCTATCCTATTACATTGTCTAAGTTATTCCCCGAACCCGAGATTGTTAACCGCGAGTGTGTATGTCGAATGAATTGAGTGCTATAGAGATATTTGTTGAAAAAGTTTTGATCAACCTCATGACTGAACGAGTCATGTTGATGTCTACAGGTGTACAAGCATCGTCGACGAGAGGACTGCCAGCCTCTCCATCCACTACTCGTGGAGCTGGACCATCCCGACCATCTAATGAAAAGCGAACCAAGCACAGGGATGATCTAAGGAATGCTAAATTCATCCCGACCATATTACCCACCTATATTCCACCCCTGAGCGACGCAATAAATCGAGACAGCGTGCCCAGATATTTCGAATACACCTTGGTTACGACGTACCTCCCAAAGGGGATACGCGCAGTTCGAGCATACCAAGATAAGATTGCGGCGTTGAAGTTTAGCGACTTCAACCTTAGAGATAACAAAGTTTACAACATGCTCGCCCCACATAAGTACCTGGCATGGACTAAGGGGAAGAATTCGAAGATAATCCCCCAATCATGGACTATGAGCCTCGCGCAATCCACCCTGCTCAATGTCATGAATATTCCTCACTTCGGATGACACCAGGAAATAAATGCATGTGTCAAGTTGTTGCTGTCTTGTTACCATGGCGATTATTTGTGGCTAAACCGTCGTATAACGGTTGATCTGACACTGATCGATCGGATCATAGGGTTGAGTATGCAAGGACTCGATCCACAGGAGTTTTACCCTAGAAAAGCCATGGATCGTGCTCTAACGCAGTGGATCAATGACACTTATGGCGATGTCGAGAAGGGCACACGAGGTTACAAAGTAGCTTCTATCCAGAGTGGCACAGTGCACCTCTCCTGTCAATTAATTACAGGGAATTTAGTCCGAAAGAACCGACCCACCTAAGTCACCGGTTTTGTAGTCGACCTCGCAGGAATGTGCGCGGAAGGCCTTCAGATGAATTGGGTGAAGTACCTGGTGAACTAGTTGGAACTCGACTGCAGAGAAGCACAAGATCAAGGATATGAATTTTATTTCAGCTGGATTTTGATACTGATAGATTTCATTGCCTGGGAGATGCCGGAAGGTACAACCTTCCCGGACATCGAGCCTTTTGAACCACTAGTTGCGAAGTTTAGTACACTATGGTACTCAAGCGACATGAATAAACAATGGAAGTCAAATGTTGTTTTTCATACCTACTACAATCAGCTGAAGGTATCCATACAGTCTGAGCCTCGCATGACTTCGAACACTCTACACCGGTTCAGGCCTTTGATGAAGTTCAGCGTAGATCGACATTTTACTTACATCACAGCGCGCGCTGATGAACACAAGCAACAACTTCAGTCCTACTACAAGCTGACGGAGGAGGAATTGGAGGAGATCACCAAGGACTGGTCGATGGACCTCCTTGTTCTAGCAGACCCCGCATAGATATATGACATAGACAGCCCAAAAACAACTCATGATACACCCAGACCTAGAGGGGTAAAGAAGACCGAAGAATTTCAAGAAATAGACAGCGCATCTGTGAAGACTGCTTCCATATCACCAAAGAAAGGAGGTGATGGTGAAGAGTTAAATGAAAAATAAGTCGAACATAAGCAAGGAGACGAGGTTGATCCTTTGAAGAAGAGAAAAGGTTCACCTCTGAAACCTTCCTCCCAAAAGAAAGCGAAGGCCACCATGACCAAGATGCAGACCGTCCTCACCTCCGATGACTTCGACTTCCTCATAGCAGTCCTACAAGATGCTTCACTGGAAATAGCAGAGAAACAAGAAGCAAAGAAAGAGGAGCTGTATGATCGAATTGAGACTGAACTCCGAGGGGTACAACAAGCCCTACAGTCTAGTCGCGCAGTCTCCACTGCACTGGGAGAGCTAGAATTGGGAGATGAGCCAACTCAACTCCACCACTTAGCCGATACAGTTGAAGCTCGCCTTCGACGAGCACATGAAGAAACAACACAAACCACCCAGGCTTTGACACAAGTACAAGGAGTACTAGTAGAGCAACACATTACTACAGAATGGGAAAAACTTGCTCTCCAAACGAAGTTTGACGAAGAAAAAGCACAACTACAGCAAGAAAAGGGACAGTTGCTCGCAAAGTAACTCGAAGTAAAGGAAATGGTCAACAGAGCACTTCGCTATGTGACAGTCGTAGAAGTAAAGAACGAAGATTGAGTTCCACAACAAGTAGCGCAACTTGAAGAAGTGATCCAATAGCTACATCAACGCATCACATACTTGGAACTATGCGTAGTACCCAAGACCCCAGAAGATGTAAGAGACCAAAGGGAAGCAACTGCTAGGAGCGCAGTTGAAAGGCTCAAGGCTCTTACCTTGGAATGTAAGCACCTCACTGATCACAGTGCCCAGACCTATGAACAACTCACGGAGAACCCATAATTGAAGGCACTGGAGTCACAACTCCAAGAGGCGAAATATCAAGCCAAAAAGATACAAGCGCAGCTGAAGCCCCTGTCAGCTATGGAGAGAATGAAGCACTCCCAAGAACAACACAGTGCACAACAACAAATCCATACTATCTAGAGCAGAGTTATGGAGGTAACTCAAAAACTCCAACCTGTGTAAGATAAGGCCTATCAATTGTTTACAGAAGTAGAAGGCCAAGGAGAACAACTAGAGCAGGTTGTCACTACAACTGAACAACGTCTAGAGGGGCCAATCAACAATGTAGTCATCCAAGAGTTCGAAGAACAAGAGTTTGTGGCACAACAATAATTCGAAGCAGCTCGAAGCGTTTGAAGCAGAACTAGTCAAACAAGAGTGACTCGGGATGAGTCATATGTGAGTGTTGGGGCCCTGTTGGCCCTTGACCAAGTTTTGGGAGATCCTTGGTCAAGTTGACCTATTTTGGGACTTTGACAGTCTGTCGAAGATGGAGTGCAAGACGAAGCAGAGATCGCGAGATCTCGATCCCTTTTTGGGTCTTTTTTTTGGGATTTGGGAATATGTATCGAGAATGGGATGTCGACCCATGGCTTTACCCATGTTTAGGCCTATTTTGTATGTATAAATAGAAGGCTAGGCAATGTAAGAAGTAGTTGAATAGTGTGCAAGAGTTGTGCAAGTGGGATAAGTGCTAAGAGTTGGATCTATGTGATCAAGAATTGTAAGGCTTAATGCATAATGTATGAGACTTGCAGAGCTAAGTGCAAGTCATTGTAAGATACTGTGAAGGCTTGTGCTGTAACATAAGGAAGGAGGATCTATCGAGCTGCGCAGATCTCCTGTCCTAAGCGGAGTAAGGGTTTTATGGCTCTCTGCATGTAGATGACTGATTGAAGCTAATAAAGATGAAGAGTTGGTGGATGTAGCCCCAGGGTGGGGGTGAACCACGTAAATAATGTGTTATTCTACTCTGTGCGATGTTCTAATGTGTTTATGTGTTATTTGTTAAGTGATTTGGTGTATATAGATAGATCTATTTATGCTTTGTGCTTATGATGAATCTTGATGCTAGATCTGACATCTGTGAACTTGCTTAGTGCTTGAGTCTGCTAGATCTGATCTAATCCCTTGTGCTAAGTGCTTATATACATTAGATCTGGGTGAATGTTGGGATGCTATGTTTTATCTGTGAAGTAGATATTGGTCAAGTATTGATGGATGTTAACTGCTAAGTGCTCTATTTAGTGTTATAATCACAAATCTGTGTCCCAACTAAGGTTGCAGACACATGAGTCCTGCAACCACCCCTGCCTCTACCTCAAGTGAGACTTCATCTACTTCGCAGGTGTTAGCAAAAGGGCTAGTAGTTAGGGTTTTGTTGGTGCGATGTTGTAGCATTGAACCCTGGGTCTGCCCCTATGCCAACAATCCAGATATGTGTTATGGATTGCAAGTTATGGCCCTTCAAAGTTCTTTGAGCCTTCATTAACTAGAGTCTCTCACAGCCACGTGGCTCCCTGTCAACCGACCCTACACATCATCATAGTATACGAAGACTCTTCCAACCAGGAGTTGAAATTTGTCTAGCTCCTATAGGCCTACTAGGTTAATTAACCATCAACACAATGAAATCCCACTCCTTAGTAAATCTGCAAGGGCACTTAGATTCATTAATATTAGTTAATGCTTAAGTCTCGGACTTCAAAGAAATTCCTCATCATGTTCTTATGAACCCAAATCTCCCGAATGTCGGAGTTCCAGAGAGGGTCCCTCTCCTTTAATTAATTACATTTAAATTGTTCTGACATCTTGTAAGTATGAGAATGTAAATCTAATCCTTCAACCCGTTTCGACTTATCCAATATACCACTCCAAACCTCCGAAGTTTTGAATCCTCGAACTCCCAAAGGGTCCACACTTACATGTGGCGGTGCGTTAAACGTAAAGGCAGGGACAAGTGGGTATGGGCCTTCAACCGATTAACCCCAGTGTCCCAAGTTCCCTGAAGTCCCGAACTCCCAGTGCCCCGGGTATTCCACCCTTAATATCCTTAGGCCGAACCGAATTGTAAATGTAAATGCAAATGTACTTAAGCTGGTGAGCCGTTTGATATCATTTTGTATGCACCTTTCAGTGCATAGTGCACGCATGTACTGTGCAGTAAAATGATGAAGTGTGCACATTCCAGGATACCACGCACAACAACTTAAGTGCTTGTGATTTTGAGGCCAGGGAGCCTTTGTGTATATGCTGTGTTTTATAGGCTGGTGAGCCGGGTTTGTGATGATTAGGCCGAAGAGCCTAGATGTTAAAGGCCAGTGAGCCCATTTTTGTAGATGTCTCATCATTAATATAAAATACATCGTTGCGCGCAGACCAACCACGATAAAAGAGTACGGGGGACTAAACTCCACTAGTTAGGGAAAGGGGGGGGCTAAAAGTTAAGGAAAAGGGGCTAAGCTAGGGAGCTTAAGCCAAAAAGGAATATTATATTAATATTTATTAAAAGTATAAAGTATGGATAATTATTTTATCCTAATTTCTAAGGATGGGGACAAGTGGTCCAAAGTAGCTCCCAACATGACAAGTGTCAAGTTGGGGACATGCATACATATTGTTTAGACTTAGATAATTTTTGGGGATTCATCCATTCCTTCCATCGGTCATTCATCCATTCCTTCCATCATTCAGTCATCCAGTCAATCATGCCATGATCATTTACACACTCATTGAGCTATCCTTTGTGCCTTCCTGTCACTGTTTATGAACCTGTATCCATAACCATACATGTTTGTGTACCCAGTTAGCTGGGGAACTGGACTGAAGAAGCAGGTTGTCAGGCCCATGGGATATTGAAGAGGTGGGTTGTCAGGACCATGAGGAATTTCTCTCTGGGTGAGAGAATTGTTGGGAATTGATTTCCTGAAGGTGCTAAACTGCAGCTACAGGGCTCTAAGATTTTCTGTCTGACATGTTGCTGAAGCCCGTAAAGGAAGTGGGCCAGCCAAAGGACTGTTGAGCATAGAAGGGGCACACTTCCTGGGGTGGGACATGCACGTGGGGAATGAGGGACTGTAGGCTGTTAGTTTGAGTTGGCACTTGTGATGGAGTCTTTCTTGTTGTCTGTGATAGATCAACCTAGTTAGGAACCCCTTTACCCGGGTGGAGTTTAGTCCCAGCTCGGGGGTGACCCATTGCCGAGAGTGATGAGTAGTGTGGTCTAAGGCTGGGAGGTTCGTGGAAGGTCTGGACGCAGTTGGTGATATTCTTACCAAGATAAGTGTCAATTGTCTGATAAATTACATGCTGCATTATTATTTACGTGTTTAATTTTATGGGTTTATCCTATGTGTGGTTATAACTGTCTTTATAGTTATGCGTATTGCCTGTATATGCTGCATGTATATGTTTATTGTTATTTTAGTATGAATCTGTGTATTTACAGAACGTATTTGTTTGTTTACGTGTTATATATAAAGTTTCACAAGAGTTCTGTGTGTATATGTTTTAATTACATGCAGTTCGAAAAATTTATGTGGCATAGCTCAGTTGGATGTTGGGTATGTTACAGTATGTTCCACAGAGAGAGTAAAAGGGTTTTCTGGAGTAGCATGGTCCGGTCTGGGTGGCCGGGGATGTTACAATATGGGATCAAAGCTTCGATTTTCAACACTGAGCTTGGATGGGCTGAGCAAGTTGAGTTGAAACGAAATTTCACAGAGGAAATATTTCGAAATGGCCAAATTTTGAGTTGCAGAGTGTCCATGGTAAAACGTAACATCAATTGTGCGGAATTGGGAAAAAGCCCCAATTTTTGTTGTTAAATTCATGGGAAAATTGAGAATTTTGGCCATGTGGTGAGATATTCTTGATTTAATATCTGTTCTAGCAAATCTAGACCTGGAATTGGTCGAATATGAAGTTATAGTGAAGCCATGACAGTTGGAGCGAAATTAGTAATTAAAGTTCTCAATTCGTGACTTGAGTTTGGGAAAAATTCGTTCCAGAAATGTCAAACCACAACGATTTGTTGTTGCAGAGGTTGAACTGGTGTTATCGGGGTGAAATTGAACAAATTTCATAGTTGTAGAATGTCTATGGTAGAAATTGGGAAAAAGTTAAGCAAAAGCCCCAATTTATGCAGTGGAATTCACGAGGAATTGATGCGCATAAAAATGAATGTGCGTAGGTGGGCACACTAAAAATGCATGATGCGCAGTAAAAATCTTGTGATGTGTAAAAATTGGGCACTGCATGGAAAAATATTGGTGTGTTGGTGCGCACGGTAAATTCTGGCGCCGCGCAGAAAAATATTGGTGTGCGGGTGCGCGCGCTAAAATTTAGCGCCACGTGGAAAAATGTTGGTGTGCGGGTGCGTGCGCAGTGTGCATACACATAATAATGGCACACGTGGTGTGCACATTAATGGTAGAGCGCAGAGGAGTTTGGTTGGTGTGCGTGCAATGTGGGTATATGTTGTCACGCGACAGTTTAGTTAATGGTGTGCGGTGGGGGCGTACTAAACTTTGGCATGGTGCAACACGTAGAGTGAAATGTGTGCAAAATATCAGCATGCGATACAAAAATGGCGTGCAATAGGTAATAGTGCAAGAACCAAAACTGTGCGCGATGAATATCGACGCACGACACAAAAGTAGTGCACACAAGTTATTGGCGCGACAAAGAAGTGATACATAGTGGTTATAGGTGCGCAGAGCATGATTTACCTTGTGGTGTTGTTGCACATGATAAATATGGGTGTAAAGGTTGAAATTTTTGCACGCAAAGTTGTTTGGAGGGACAACAACAACAGAAAACCAACGAATTTTCGCGACATTTTATACTGTTTGAATGTCATCTATTTGCAGCGCGTTTTTGAGGCCCTTAAGAGTTTTTTTAAGTACTAAAAAATAATGAGAACAAAGTGTACCAAGGTACACTATGTATCTGCAGCTCAAATAAAAGAGCTTGAATAGATATTTCTAATGGTGTAAACCGTTCGTTAAACAAAGCTTTTATGAGAAAGTTACAACACAAACAGTGGCGGGTAAATTTTAAGACCCAACTAACTTCGAAGAGCCATAACTTTCTGCTCCGTAATTAGAATGAGGCATAGGAGAAATCAATGGAAAGATATTGAACCATAAAAGAGAGTCCTAGAGCTGAATTAAATTTTTGGGCATGTTAAGAGTGTTTAAAATGGCAAAGAAGGTACATGTAGCATTCCAGACCAAAAACATGAATTGGCCTAGAACTTCAACAGGTTGTAACTAACAGCCCAGGACTCAGAAAGGGGTGAAACTTGGACAGATTGTCCAAAATATGTATATGAAGAAACCCAATTGAGATCCTACAAAAAATCCAATGGAGTAGGTGCAAAAATGTATAATTACAGCGCAAAGTTGCGCCAAGTTGAAGTGTGAAGAGAAAAATTAATGGACAATTTTCAAATAACCATAACTTTATGCTCAAGACTCAGAATTGAGCTTGGGAGAAGGCGTTGGAAAGGTGTTGGACAGTAGAATATAATTATTCACCCAAAAAATTGATCCGGGCATTCAATTTTTCAGAAAATTAGAAGAAAGAATTCTGATATATTATTGAACCAGAATTGTTCATATTTTCATGGAATTGTTGAAACAGTTAGCCTGACAAAGTTTTGTTGGTTGCACATTTTGTAGAGTTAACAACACTAGATCAGATCATGATCAACAAATATTCTAGAATAATGGAAGAAGCACGGGGGACATACAACCAGGGATATGATATTAAAGGGATGGATGTCTATTTGGGCATCGAATGAACAAACTCCAATGGACATGGAGAAGGAAGGGATAAAAACATGAATATGGTAGAGACCATTAAAAATTTGCAGAAGGATGTCCAAAGACATAAAGCTGATAATGAAAGGCTTATGAGAGCCAAGGAGCAGCAAGATGACTTCAACGTGAATTTAATGCAGAGCTTGAACAAAATAGAAAATAAATTGGATAAGGAGAGTGGTTCAAGCAAATCTTGAAGTCATAGGTCTCCTGATGAGAAAAGAAGAACCATAAGTGTTAGCAGACATAACCATCACTCCCCGATGAATTCCAATAAGAGGGCACACATAAGCTCAAGTCCATCCCCTGTCAGGAAGCATAAGAGGTTTGGGGCAGATGAGCTACGAGGAGAAATGAACAAAATCAAACCTCCTACATTTGATGGTGAGTGCAAGAAGGACGAAGATGCAAAGACATGGCTGCTGGGCATGAGAAATTATTTTCAATTGCGTAATTATTCTTCTCATGCAGAAGGTAAATTTCCATCTATAAACTCAAGGGAAAAACATCCATGTGGTGGGATCAACTTGTGCAGTTGCAACACATTAAAGAGAAAAGTGTTACTTGGAGGGAATTCAAGAAGTATTTTGAGAAGAAATACTTGACTAAGAGATACTATGACAAGAAAATGAAAGAGTTCTTTGAACTCAAGCTTGGGAGTATGACCATAGATGAATATGAAAGAAGGTTTTTAGAACTGCTGAAGTATGTTTCTTTCATCAAGGATGAGACAATTAAGATTCAAAGGTATTTGAGTGGATTGCCATCATTTATCAACGACAAAATATAGTATGATGATCCCAAGACATTGGAGGATACCATAAGGCAAGCTAAATGCCTATATGATCAGAAAAAATCAAGGCCAACTTTCCAAAAAGCTTGGGAAGACAAAAATAAATTCTAGATGGATCAGAGGAAGAAGGGATTTAAGCCACCATTCTTCAGAAATAATCCTCAGGGACAACCAACTTCTACTGAACCCATAATGATTGAGATAGGGGGTCAAAGGCCAAGGAAACCACCTATTCAATGTTGGGGTTGTAAAGGAGATTATATGTTCAGAGATTGCCCTCATAGAGGTGAAAAAGTGAGAATTGTTCACAATGTACAACAAGATGAAACAATGGAGGACATGGGCAGAAATGTACCAAGGATCTATGCAACCCTGGACACCAAACAAGCAGAGTATCAATCACATATGATTGAAGTGGAAGGTATGATCAACAACCAAACCATTGCTATTTTAATTGATTCAGAAGCTAGTCATAGTTATATAGATCCTAAGATGGTGGAAAGTTTTCATTTGCTAAGAAGCAAGCATGGAAAGTCTTGGTTGGTGCAGCTCGCTAGCAAAGCCAAAAGAAAAGCTAATGGGATGGTTAAGTCATGTCTTATGGACATGAATGGACTGATCACTAGGGCAGATTTGAACATCTTGCCTTTAGGTTCGTATGACTGTCTACTTGGGATGGATTGGTTGGACCAACATCATGCTATCCTAGACTGTCATAACAAGGCATTTACTTGCTTGTATGAGGAAGGGAACCTAAGGAAAGTGCATGGAATTCCCAAGGCAGTAACCATCAGAGAAATTCCAGCATTGCAACTGAAGAAATGTTACAGAAAAGGGTGTCAAATATTTGCAGCACATATGGAAGAGACACCTAAAGATAAGTTGCCAAATTTGGAAGTTCATGCAATCCTGGAAGATTTTGAAGATGTGTTCAAGGAGGTACCAGGACTACCCCCAAAGAAAGATATTGATTTCTCTATAAATGTAATGCCTAGAGCAGCTCCAGTGTCAAAGACTCCTTACAAAATGAGCACACCAGAGCTAAAGGAGTTGCAAATGCAGCTTGAAGAACTTCTAAAGAAGAGGTATATACACCCAAGTGTGTCACCTTGGGGTGCCCCAGTCTTGTTCATGAAGAAGAAAGATGGAACATTAAGATTGTGCATTGATTTCAGACAGTTGAATAAAGTGACTGTAAAGAACAAGTATCCTCTCCCAAGGATTGATGATCTCTTTGATCAATTGAAGGATGCAAAAATATTTTCAAAGATAGATCTCAGGTCAGGATACCATCAGGTAAGGATTAAAGAGGAATATATCAACAAGACCACCTCCAAGACAAGGTATGGTCATTATGAGTTCACAGTGGTGCCATTTGGGTTGTCAAATGCACCAACTGTTTTCATGTGCTTAATGAATGGTGTTTTCTGAGAATATTTAGACAAGTTTGTCATTGTATTTTTGGATGACATCCTTATATACTGTAAATCAAAAGAAGAGCATGAGAATCATTTGAGGATGGTGTTGCAAGTATTGAGGGAGCATCAGTTGTATGCCAAATTGAGCAAGTGCTCATTTGATCAAAAGCAAATTCATTATTTGGGACATATTATTTCAAAGGATGGGATAACAGTGGATCCTAAGAAGATAGAAGCCATTAGAGAATGGTCAGCGCCAAAGAATGTGACAAAGGTCATATCATTCACAGGCCTTGCAAGCTACTATAAGAGATTTATTGAAGGATTTTCAAAGATTGCACACCCAATCACTTCCTTACAAAAGAAGGGTGTGAAGTTTCAGTGGACATTGGATTGTGAAAAGAGTTTCCAACACTTAAAACAATTGTTAACAAGTGCTACAATACTAAGGATTGCAGACCCAAATGAAGACTTCATTGTATGCACAAATGCATGTAAAGAAGGACTTGGTGGAGTCCTCGGTCAAAATGGGTTTGTTATATGTTATGAATCAAGGAAGTTGAAGGAGCATGAAAGACACTATGCCACTCATGATTTGGAGTTGGCAGCCATAGTGCACGCCTTGAGGAAATGGAGACACTACCTCATGGGGAAAAGGTTTGAGCTAAGGACAGACCATAATGGTTTGAAATATTTATTTGATTAACCAACTCTAAATGCTAGGCAAAGCAAATGGTTGAAATTTGTCAGTGAACATGACTTTGATATAAAGCATATCAAAGGGAAAGAGAACAAAGCGGTTGATGCACTCAGCAGAAGAGTGCATGAATTGCATGCTACAACCATTAGCATGTATCAATCAGATTTGAAACACATAATTTTAGAGGCTGCAAAATTAGATTTGCATTACAAGGAATTAGTGGCAAAATTACAACAAGGTAAATTGCAACAAAAAATTGAGGAATACAAGCTAGATAATGATGAAATTCTCATGTACAGGGGTAGAGTTTATGTACCAAATTCTCAGGAATTGAAAAATCTAATATCGAGAGAAATGAATAATGTACCTTATGCTGGGCACCCAGGTTATCAGAAAACTATTGTAGCTGTCAAAGGCCAATATTATTGGCCAGGAGTGAAGAAAAAAGTTGTTGATTTTATTGCCAAATGTTTGAAATGTCAAAAGGTAAAGACTGAGCATAGACACCCAACTAGTTTTCTATAGCCATTACCCATTTCTGAGTGGAAATGGGAAGTTGTAACAATGGATTTCATCACCAAACTTCCCAGAACAAACAAGCAACATGATTCTATCATGGTAGTGGTGGATAATATTACTAAAGCTGCCCATTTAATTCCAGTTAAGCTCACTCACAAGGCATCCAACATTTCTGATTTTTATATGAGAGAAATTGCATTTAAGTTGGTGAGTTGTTTGATATCATTTTGTATGCACCTTTCAGTGCATAGTGCATGCATGTACTGCACAGTAAAATGATGAAGTGTGCACATACCAAAATACCGCGCGCAACAACTTAAGTGTGTGTGATTTTGAGGCCAGAGAGGCTTTGTGTATATGTTGTGTTTTATAGGCTGGTGAGCCAGTTTTGTGATGATTAGTCCAGAGAGCCTAGATGTTAAAGGCCAATGAGCCTATTTTTGTATATGTCTCATCATTAATATAAAATACATTGTTATGCACAGACCGACCACGATAAAAGAGTATGGGGAACTAAACTACACTAGTTAGGGAAAGGGGGGGATAAAAGTTAAGGAAAAGGGGCTAAGCCAGGGAGATTAAGCCAAAAAGGAATATTATATTAATATTTCTTAAAAGTATAAAGTTTGGATAATTATTTTATCCTAAGTTCTAAGGATGGGGACAAGTGGGCCAAAGTAGCTCCCAACATAACAAGTGTCAAGTGGGGGACATGCATACATATTGTTTGGACTTAGTTCATTTTTGGGGTTTCATCCATTCCTTCCATCATTTAGTCATCCATTCAATCATTCCATGATCATTCACACACTCATTGAGCTATCCTCCGTGCCTTCCTGTCACTGTATTTGAACCTGCATCCATAACCATACCTGTTTGTGTACCTGTTTAGCTGGGGAGCTGGACTGAAGAAGCGGGTTATCAGGCCTGTGGGATATTAAAGAGGCAGGTTGTCAGGCCCATTACCAATTTCTCTTTGGGTGAGAGAATTGCTAGGAATTGATTTCCTGAAGGTGCCAAGCTACAACTACAGGGATCTGAGACTTCCTGTTTGACCTGTCGCTGAAGCCCGGAAAGGAAGTGGGGCAGCCGAAGGACTGTTGAGCAGAGAAGGGGCACACTTCCTGGGGTGGGACATGCATGTGGGGAATGAGGGATTGTAGGCTGTTAGTTTGAGTTGGCACCTGTGATAGAGTCTTTCCTGTTGACTGTGATACATCAACCTAGTTAGGAACCCCTTTACTCGGGTGGACTTTAGTCCTAGCTCGAGGGTGACCCACTGTTGAGAGTGATGAGCAGTGTGGTCTAAGGCTGGGAGGTTTGTGGAAGGTCTGCACGCAGTTGGTGATATTCTTACCAAGATAAGTGTCAATTGTCTGATAAATTACATGCTGCATTATTATTTACGTGTTTAATTTTATGTGTTTATCCTATGTGTGGTTATAACCATCTTTATTATTATGGGTATTGCTTGTATATGCTGCATGTATATGTTTATTGTTATTTCAGTATGAATTTGTGCATTTACAGAACGTATTTGTCTATTTACATGTTATATATAAAGTTCCGCAAGAGTTCTATGTGTATATGTTTTAATTTCATGCAGTTCGAAAAATTTATGTGGCATAGTTCAGTTGGATGTTGGGTATGTTACATTATGTTCCACAGAGAGAATACAAGGGTTTTCTGGAGTAGCATGTCCCGACCTAGGTGGCCGAGGATGTTACACCACCAACTATTAGGCCATGCGAGCATGTGCCCAAGGTTGACATGTGACAAGAAGTAGAGATCACACGTGACCCATCAATGAGTGACATGTGTCACGTTCCAATTGGCATATGTGGTCTATAAAAAGAATGAATCAAGGTGACACGTGGCATGTAGGACATGGGTCCATGTCAACCTAGGTGACGTTAGTGTGCCACGTCACTCTGGACGAACAGTCTCCGGGAGCCTCTAGCCTCTCCTACCCATGAAATCGTCCGGAGCTCCGAAGTTCGAACTCCCGCCAACAACCTCCCAATACTCATTTTATCCCATGATTGAGATAGGTCCACATAGATCCATAGATCTACGACCTTCGTTGCTTCACGACTTCAACATTCAGGGGTTTGGCTGTGTAATATCCTTTTTACTCTCGGAGTGGTCAGTGTTGGACTGACCACGGTCTTTATCCAATGGTCAGGAGAGATCTGAAGTATCCTTGGATCTACTATCCTCGTCGCTTCGCAACTTCGACGTGAGGGGGTTCCACCCATTTAATACTCCTTTTCTCGCATAGTGGTCAACGCCAGACTAATCATGGCGTAGATCGAATGGTCAGGGAAGATTCCGTATGTCCTCGAATCTACGGTTCTAGTCACTTCGCGAGTTCGGGGGTTCCACCCATTTAACACTCCTTTCCTCTCGGAGTGGTCAACGCTGGACTGACCACGACGTAGATCCAACGGTCAAGAAAGATCCCGAACATCCTTAGATCTACGGTTTGTGTTACTTTGCAACCGAGAAGTGGATCAGGGTTTAACGATGGGATAGATCCCACGATCACAGTTAAAGAAACTGCCAGATGTCGGTCAACCTCATTGTTAACCATACCAGTAGGTTTCCTTCGGTTGGTTTTGAAAGTTTTAAAGTCATAACATCCCGGAGCTTCAGACTCATGGAGTTCCAAAGCCAAGATATCTTAGCTCCATTCGGGCCTAGCGAAGGGCTCCATGGTCCTGGTCATATGGATTCCCTGACAAGTTTTGGGGCTGCATGCTCGACTCTTAGTCGTGATTTGGTTAGGGTTGTGGGTATGATCCCTCGGTGACACAGACGAATGGTTTGAAGGAGGCGCCCTCTCTCCACGGAGCTTGAATTTAGTAACCTACGAAGGTAAATTCAAGGAGTCGACAAGGTTGAAGCATTCCAAAGAAATCTTCCTTGACTCTTACATTACAAAATAAATCCTTGGGAAAATTCCCTTAAGAATTTTCCAACCAGCACAGAAACCATAAATTGATTCCTAAATTCATTTGAAGACCCATTTCTAATAGTTCTCCTGTTGCTAAGCAGAGGAAAACATAAACCATTCAAATGGAGGGGTTCAAAGAAGAACAATAAGCATTTCTAATATTAATCATATAATGCAAATTTTAGTCATTAACATAGACATCCAACCACTCATTTCAATTCTAGCACACAAGGTATAAGAATACTTATCAAGAAACCAGAAGTGAAGCAACTGTTGAAAGGCGTGCCCTTTTCAACCCAATCGTAGGCACAACAACTCTTGGCCAGATTTACCGTTGGCCACCCCTTAGCTAGATCGTGATGCTTTGAGAGAGACTCTTCCTTCTTGTTCAACAACAGTCAGGGATGGAGGCCACTTTCCTCCTCCCTTAGGAACTTGACGAATTGGTTTTCTCTCCACCAAGCAAGGGGGCCTACAACGAGTGCTTCTTCAATCACTCATCTTCTCTAGAACCCCATTTATCAACTTGGACTGAAAACAATGCCAACAACTTCTTGCACCTAGAGCAAGCTTGTTTTTCATTTCTCTTCAGAACCAGAGAGCTGCACATGCTTCCTCTCTCTCCAAAATGGTCACTCGACCCATTCCCTTGCATCCTCTCTTTTTGCCCATGAATTTTTTTCTTTTCTTTCCTTCCCGAGCAAGATCTTTTAGGTCCAAATCCCAATTTCGTAGTCAGGTCAGGGATTTTTCAGATGGGAACTCTACCCATCTCCTCATTGACTCTTGAGGAGGACTTCCCAACTACCAGCCTGATTGGTAATTAATTTTTCTAGGTCAAAGGATTGTTTTGGGTCTGAATAATTTAAATCCAGTAAAGTATTGGTTTGGTGGGGGTCATCTCAACCATTGTTGGTTCCCCTCACCATCTCTCTCATGCATCATGATCTACCTTGGAAAACCCATTCAGTAGTTATGCAACACTTTCCATTTTATTTAGTAACAGAAATACATACAATACCTTTTATAACAAAAAGGTTCATCAATTCCAGTATTCACACATATTCATTCTTCCCATAGTCTCTTAACATTTTATCGTTATATTTACACGCCGGGGGAAACAAGGGTATTACACCTTTTCCATCCCTCTTCGCACGTCTTGGAGATTTCAAAGGTACACATGCATAACCTCACGTTCCGTCAGCTACTCATGTGGATCTCATTCCACCTTCAACATGACTTTGGCTTCCACCCTCTACGACCTTCTACCTCTAGTTTTCCTTTTTTGTTGGAAAGGAACATGATCGAATTACAAAGGTGGCAACATTGTTGGTTACCAGTTCAAGCCTTGGTGCATTTGGCTCTTCGAACGCCTTCTAATCATGTGGCGTCAAGATAGGAGAGAATGTCAATGTTCATAATGCTCCAAGATCAAATGTAGATACAACAAAAGGAAATTTCCTCACTCAAGTTGCATACTGAGTAGTAGGTCCAACAATTCCAGGATCATGAGCAGCGACACAATGCAGAAATGGCCCTCATAATGTGCGTGGTTAACAAAAATGCTTCCCTCATTCGCTCTATTCGTCGATCTCAGCATCAAAATGGAGTCCAAGAGCTAAACTGACTCACTAATTCTATAGAACCCAGAGCCTCAAATGAGGCATTCCATCGATATCAACATCCAATTGTGTGTCAAGTTCCAATAGCAGGACAAACAGAAAATCCAGATCCAATTGCAGCCCAGGAGATGGAGGTTCAACAACAAAACCAAGTGGACACAAGTTTACATTTGCATTAGTTTGCATGGCTAGCAAAATTTTGTACTTACTATGCTATTTCGTAGCCATATTTCCTTGGCACTTTTGTATAATCAACAATAGTTTAAACCATAATTTACAGGAAGGAATATGGCTAAAAACATCAAGATTTTTTGATACAATTTTTGAATATGGAACTTCTGTAATTTTGGCCTTTTTTTTTGGAGAAATCCAGGCCCTTTCTAATATAAATATATTTGTTTCTGTTAAAAATAAAAATAAAAAAATAAAGTATGAACCATTTGGTTAATCTTAGGATTATCATATAGGAATGTCAAAATAATTAAATCAATCTCTTGTATTGTTTCGTTAAAGTTTTTGACACAATGGCTAGAAATAAACTTTGGAATATAGATTAGAAGAGTTAAAGGTTCTTTTTGAGTTGAGAGCTACTATGATAAGGTTATATGAGAAAGTTATTACTAAGATCAGGAACAACGAGGGTTGGTCAAAAGAAATTAATTGTAGTATAGGGGTTAAGCAATGTTGTCCATTGTCCCCTACTAGTTTTGGCATTTATACTGACAAGTTAGAGGCATGTTTGGAAAAAGCAAATTGCATTGGCACTAATTTAGATAGAATAGTCATAATCCTTCTTCTTTACATTCACAATGTTCTTTATATGGCAATGTGTCCCTCTTATGTCTACAAGCAACTAAGGATTCTCAAATCTCTACAACTAAGAATTCTCAAGGGTTTTTGTTCTAACATGGGTATGTTAGTGAACATTAACAAGACAAAAGTCATGATAATCAATTCCAAAGGGTCACTTACGCTATTTTTGCATATGATAATAACAACTTAGAGGAATTTAGTTCATACAAATATCTTGGAGTCGACCTTCATCGCAAGTTTAACTAAAACTATGGCATTGAGAAAAGGATTAACGAAGAATGGAAATCCTATTTTGGTCTTGAGAATAATTGTAAATTAATTGATTTTTGGTTCTGGAAAAAAAAAAAACTCCTCTTTGAGACTCTTGTCACTCGTGTTATCTTATATGGATGTGAATTTTGGGGTTGCAACACCTCTATATGATCTTGGAGGAATATTAAGCAAATCTAGAATTTTATTATTTATAATCTTAAAATTAAAAACAATATTCCCTATTCTATCATTCTCATAGAAGTTGTCATTTCCCCCATTTAGGGTGTATCTATGATTAGGTACCTAATGTACAAGAACAAGTTAATTAAAATGAAAGATAAGCTGCTTTATAAGATTGATTCAAACTCAAATTAAATTCACCTACAACTTAAGAGGGTTTGGCATACAGATGTTAAGTCTTGGCTAAACCATTGGAGAAGAAAGGAGGAGGTTACTTTGCAAAATATTGTTACCATTAAAAATACTATTACATATAACTTTAAGGAGAAATTGTGGTGCGATGAAGAATTAGAAGATAAGAGACAATGAAGGTACTATAAAGATGTCATTAATCCCAATCTAGAAGATCAAAAGTACCTTTATGTGATAGATAGCTTAAAGAAGAAAATTAGCATTGCTAAAATAATAATGAACTCTCATGAGCTCCATAATGAAATAGGGTGTTAGAAAAATCCTAAAATGTCGTGGGAAAAATAATTTGTCATCTTTGTGATATAAAGAAGGCGGGAGATGAAAATCACATTCTCTTAGAATGACTTGCATATGCCCACATTATATATCAATTTCAAAATATTTGTAACACTACGAATCTTCTTAACATGTTTTTGTTTGTAAGTTGTTCTACTCATATATAATATTATACAAAAAAGATTACATTTAGGGCTATCTTAGAACTACCAAAAAGGGAATCAGATCTTAGACACTTTTGCAGAGGCTTCACCAAATGGATTAAATCAGGCATATAAAGTCTTTTAAAACTATAGTAGGATGACACCATAAGTGCATTAGATAGACATACAAAATAGAACATATGGACAACTAGAGACATAACAATATTAACAAAACACATAATTAAGGTGAACTAGGTTTAGAAGGGATTGGATAAGTAGGGATCTCAGGTCCTTTGCCTTTGCATGAAATATTCTAGCTATAGTCATCCTCAATGACTATCAGATTGGAGCTAGTTCAGTTTGAATTAAAAGTTCTCGCAACCTCCACCATTCCTTCCTCTATCTTTTAATCCCAGTCAATCACCTTGAAACTTAGACCAAAGACAAATCTACATAGCACAGTGAACTTGGCTTCCAATATTTACAATATCTCCCAAGTTTCTGGCTCCTGGTGCCCTTGATTCTCCAATGTGGTGACAACCATATTCTTATCTATCCAATAAAATTCCATATCCTTAAAATTTTAGTATCTTGAGACCTGGAAAATCCAAAGTCTAATACCCAGTCCTAAAATTCATCTCTAATTTGTTTCCTGGGAGTCTGAATGCATCTTTTCTAACAAAATCTGCCAACCCATCAACTGCTTGTTGGATGTGTTGAGACATGTTCTTGTTGTATCACTGTTGGGCCTACAAATATGCCCTTTCCATGCAAGTACCCTAAAAGTTAGGCATGGCCTTCCTGTCGGTTGAATTTTTGGCCTTTCCTTCCTGCATTACACCGTGTTGACTCAATTAAGGGGTCTCAGCCTTAGGTGTATCCACCATACATGTTAAACAAGTCCAAATTAAAAATAGCATAGTTCTATCCCACCCCAAATCTTAATGGACCCACACCTTACAAGCTCGAGACACTACAAGCAACCAACAAGTAAAGAAAACGACCAACTAGAACTGAATCCTTGAGCAAGTAAGACATAGGAGGGAATTAGGTGGCCCTTTGCACCTCAAATTCCACCAACCAACACCTGAAAGGATAGGGGGACCCTTTATTTTCAAAAACCCTATAGATTTCAAGACTCTTATCCTTTAGCAGAAGAGGGGAAATTGAGAACACTGGTAAAACAACGAGCATGACTCAAATTGAACCAAAGCGCACAAACACAAAATTCCTATAAGTGATAAGCAATACCACAAAGATAGGGGTAGAAGCAGTCCCACTTGGCCATACAGATCGAATGCCAAGGGTCTTGGGAGCTGGAAGGTCTGTGTATGTTGGTGACTAGTTGAAGCACCACCTATTAAATGACTCTCACTAATCATGCTCATCATTTTCTCCATATTCGTTTATTCCACCCATACCAATTGTTGATGTCAATGGTATCATTAGGGAATCCCCTTGAGGCTCACTTTTTCAAGATCATATCATTCCTCACCTTGCACTGAATAACCATCAAACTCCCACATATTTCCATAATGCCAGAGTATGTTCTCAACACTCGCTAAGGGAAGGTTCTAGATGAGAAACAAATATCAAGCCTCCACCCTCCATGTGGCAAAGGCATCATTAGCCACCACAATCACCCAATGCAAGGGATTTCTGTCCAATTGATTGATTCTTAAGCAATCAACATGCAACTAGTATTGACTCATGGTATACCAAGATGTTGTAAGATCTTTATCTAGGGAATCAACCCCAACATTTTCCAATCTATCCGCTAATCTATTGGCCTTTTGATGAACATGATAGGGAGTGATGATAACAAAGTGATGAAGTAGCGATGTGACAAAAGAAAACCCGGAGGGAGCCTCCAATTGGTAGAAAACTTATCTGGATTTGAGCCATAGATAAGTCTAGTAAGAACTTGAATGATAATGCTTGAGTCCCATTCCACAATCAAATTTATAAAATTTAAATGGATGGCCTTGGTCAGTCCATCCAAATCTGTAGCATTGTTGGTGCCACATCCCAAATAAACAACAAAAACAAAAAGTATTGCACCATCTGCATTTTTGAAAACACCACCCGCACTAGTTGGGCCAAGATTCCCTTCAGCTGCACCATCAAAATTTAACTTGATGCAATCAACATGAGGTCTAGACCAGACATCAAAGGATGATGTGGTCTTTCTCATAGTCCAAGCTGAAACTTGGGGTCTGTTACACCCTAGATTCTCTACAGTGTACCCTACAATTTTCACGAGATGTGACCACTCTAATGAGCCCAAAAGTGCGATGATTTCTTTGTATGTGGCCATGATGGGATGACTTGATGTACAAGTGTTGCTTAGATTTTTCCCAAATACCCTCATGTTGACGGTCATGTCATGTCCTTTTAGTCCCCATTCTCAGGGTGATTGGTTTTATTGCTCCAACCAACTATCCCTTGGAGGTGGTAACTCCCTCTACGTCGAGAATTTATGTCTTGGGTAGGTATGTGGGCATTCTGAGGTTGATCTACTAGGATACATGATTTACGGGGTCCTAACTATTCACTTATTATTTTCTATGTAAAAGGTGATTATGCTTTGTAAGGGTTGTCACACCCATAGTTTAGCACACCTATTTTACCCCACATGGACCCCCTCTTTCTTATGTATGTACC
>JZKD02S2187747.1:30985-41047 GCA_000966675.3 Picea glauca
TATATATATATATATATATATAAGGTCACAACCAAGCTAGACACCAAATTGGTGTATGTAATGCTTAATAATTATGTTAATATTATTTCATTATCTTAAAATGCTTGTCTAAATGTTCTACTTTTTAATCTTTTTTTCTAGAATCTAGTAACATAAATCTTAACGAAATCTTAATTTTTTATTGTTTAAATTGTATTTCTGAATACATAAATAGATTTAGTATGTTGAAAAATCTATGAGGCACTCAGATTATTCATGCTTAATCATTAAAATATGTAGATCCAACACTTTCTCAAGAATTTCCAAATATATATATATATATATATAACAACAAAATGTAAAATGTTTAGACTATTGCTCTTAAAAATCATACTACTTATATATAAACAACTATATTTAACATAATCAACCATATATAATTACATAATAACACTATATAATCTATTATAATACATAGTTACATAATAACACTATATATATTATAATATATAGTTACATAATAACCCTATATAGTCAACTATATCATAAACTTTATAAATATTGTTTGTATTACAATTTCAACATAAAATGGTAATCGATTATTTATAAATGTTTATGACAATATTATTTCATTATACTAAAAGCCACACTACTCCGGTGAAACATACTCAAAATTAATTTATTATTTAAAATTCTATCTTTCGTATATTCTATAGAGTTATATACAATTAAATATAATCAACTATATATAACTCTATATATAAACGATAACACTGTATAGTCAACTATTTTATAATTTATAGTTACACAATAACAATGCATAGTCAACTATATTATAATATATAGACAATAATACTGTATAGTCAACTATATTATATAATATATAATTACATAATAATACTGCACAGTCAACTATATTATAAATTATATAAATATTGTTTGTATTACCATTTTAACATAATTATGTGGTAATTAATTACAAATGTTTGTGTTAATATTATTTCATTATTTTAAAGTTATTTTTTTTTGTATCTAGGGAAATCGATAATGTTGGCGGTATTTGGCTTGTGTGACATGGGGTCGAATCTTGTCGGTTGCCTTATAATCCATAGGGAGAACCACACCACCTGCAAGCATGGCCTCCAAATAAAACAAGGTTTGAAATCGTGACCTGCTTAGCAGCACAAACGCCTTAACAACACGTCCATTGCCACTAGACCACACCCCTGCGGGCTTTATTTTAAAGTTATATTATTTATATATAATCAATTATATTTAAAAATATTAAATTAAATTATTAGTCAAAGTTCTTCATTATTTATTTATCTTTATTTGGAAGTTTTTGAAATAGAAAAACATCGTATTAATTTAATTGTGAAGATAACTACAAACTTAACCAATCTTGAAAACCTAACATTCATCACCTCAATAATCAGACTTCTCATAACTAGTTGCATCCATGTTTGAATACTTTTTCATCTCTCTTGTATTCTTGTTTTTTATTAAATCAATCATTTTCATGTTAATTTATCCCTATTTATATTTATCATATTTAAATATCTTATATTAATAACATAGTTTATATCTCCTTACTGTCTTTATTTTATATTAATTAACTCATTTTATTACTATTAATTATCCTCTTAAGTTTTTATCTCACTTTAATATTTTTAATTATTCTCTTTTTAATTTTCCATGTCATATTCACTTTCCCCAATCTCTATGTTGATTTTACCCTCAAACTTATTTTCCCCTTTTTATTTCCTTTTCATTATAGTTTCTAATATATTTTCTTCCAAATTTTTTTTGTTATTTTTTCCTAATTTCAAGTGGTAAATCTTTGCCCTTTTTCTTTCTTCTTCAGTGGTCATTTAATTCTTTTTTTCTCCTTAAATGCAAGCCACATAACATTTTTTTCCAATATATATGCTTCAATTATCTCTGATGATAGGTGGAGTGTCTACTCAAAAAATTGGACAAAAAACTTGCTCAACATAATCAATCATACTCAAAATTATTTTATTATTTAAAAATCTATCTTTTGTATATTATATATAGTTATATACAATTAAATATAATATATATAGTTACATAATAACACTATATAGTCAATTATATTATAATATGTAGTTACATAATAACACTATATAGTCAAATATATCATAAACTATATAAATATTGTTTGTATTGCAATTTCAACATAAAATATGGTAATCTATTATAAAATAATCATCAATTAAAATGTGCTTAATGACAATATATGATAACTATATATCCAATTATGTAGTCAACTATTTTGTTTGTTTTTTTTATTACAAAATGGACTACATATTAATACTATGTAATTATATTGATAAAACACTATATTATAGAAAACCATATGAAAATTGTTTATATTTTTAGTATAGAATAATATATAATTTATGTACCCCAGATTGGGTGTTAGGGATGTGAACAAGTGGGGGGAATTTTATCCGAGGAGAGCATCCACTTGTCCTCCTCACAACCCTTTCCTTACCATCTAGTGCTCCCACCACATCATATTAAAACATGCATCCATCCTTGTTCGTGGCCTCCGACTAATGGCGTCCTTCCTTCGTGTGATGTTTACTCTCCCCGTCCTCCCCTGGATTTTCGAGTTGTGGATGACTTCATTTCCAGTTATGGAAAATTATGACCTATACATGGGAACCTTCTAGATTTATCCTAGCTCTGTGTGCTTCTTCGGGTTTGAATCCCCCCCTCCCCTCGGTCAAATCCTTGGCTTCTTGATCCTCAGCCTTCTGATTCCTTTCGACCTCCTTTGTTGTTGGTTTTCTCAGACATCACCACTTTGACTTCACTTTGTCTCTCCTTCCTTTTTCGTTCTCCTTTTTTGTTTGCATTCATGGCTCTTAGGGGCTCTCACCATCACTTTCAAGGTAGATGTGGTCGGGTGGTAGTCTCCAGGGCATGTTCAAATACAAAAGCTTTGACGTCAGATTACCAAGTGCATACTCCTCCCAAAATCCAGATCGAGCTCGACCTTGCAGAAGTTGATGTGTGAATACCAAGGCACTTCATAGTATATGAAGAGGTCAACGAAAACATATGCCTATGGATTTCTGACCTTGGTTCCTCCCAAGCCAGAGAACCCAAGTATTATAAAATGGTCGACCTTTACTAGCATATGAAAACACTCATGGGTAAGGTGTTGGTAGAATGTAGTGAGTCTCACCGGAAAATTATTTTATAACTTGACGATGTTCAACTCCAGATAAAGCTTGTGGATCACAAACTCAGCCTGCTTGTTTAGAATATTACAGGCCTAGAATTCACCAAATTGGCTTATTCACAACACCAGGTTCCTGTGGAAAATGACCATCCTCCCCTAGTTTAAACTTACTTATGATAATTCTGCTTGTTTTTTTGCTTTCTATTCTTAGAGGTATAGAGGCTTTGACCCCACCTCATCCCAGTGATCAGTATGTTAGATAGGTAATTATTAGACATTTTTATGTTGCCCTTAGTTTTTGGTATCTCATGGAATGTAGTCTAAGGCTAAACTTGATTCTCAAAACAATTTAGACATGAAAGATTATTTTTTGTTCTTGATCTTGTTTCCCCAGTATTGGCAGACAAACAACATAGTTATTGTATAGTTTCATTTGAAATAAATAAAAATTAGTGTGGCTAGCTTATACTATATATGTATGTATGTAGTTAGCCATAAATTATTTATCAATGAAAATCTTTATTTATGAAAAAATATAATCTAATCAACTATAAATATTAAACTAGCATAGATCCATCTTAAACCTGGATCTATCAAGCACAATTTCTTAAGGTGCAATTTTATTATTATTATTTTATTCCATGTCAAGTTTTACGCGATGAGTGTAATTGTTTTTCTTTAATTAAACATATTTTATTTTTATTGTTGTTATTTTTATATTTTTTTGTTATCTAACATCACATAACATAACATAACATAATACTAGCACTTCAACATCTCTCCCATACTAGTGTTTCAGGATTAATCCGTAAGTGCGGACACAAACCGATCTCCCTAGATCCACCTGGATCTAGAACAAAGCATGACAGAATAATACTCTTTCCCTAGATTTAGACTATTGAATGAACTAGGAGGCAAGAATCATGGACATACCTTATGAGCGCTTCCTTAGGTCTTTGTTGTTCCAGTTTCGCTCTAACGCTCTTGTGCCGTTCAGACCACAAAAGTACAAACCAATCGAAGTGAAGACAACTCAATATATCCAATAGTTAATCTATACATATGATCAAGGAGTTATGTAATAAAGTGACATTAGCTTTATGGGAAAGGGACATATTACTTATTAAATTGATAGAAAGAAATGAATACAACCTGAGCCTTGATGTTTCAAACCTCCTTTCGATGGCTCCTAGCTCTGACACACACACTTGCTCATGCATGAAGAAAATCAACCACTCTTGATAACTTTGCTGGAGTTCTTGGCTGCTGTAGCATCAGTCCTTCACACAGTCATTCACTAATTCTCCAATAAATCTCTTGCTAGTTTGCTTGTAACCTTTTCCATGAGAATCCCATCAATTTATAAGAGAGAATGGATTAGTTACTTGGATAGGAATGATCCCAAAATATCAGGAAAGCCAGTACTTAGATAACCATTCGAATGCCATCTCATCCTTCTAGAAGATTCCCTTCTAGAAGGTTCGAGAATTCATCTTTTTCCCTTCATTAGAAAGTGTTCGCACCCTAGTAGTTAGACACAGTGCGAACTTCTCGCACCCTGTCTTAAGGCAGCCTGCGAGAATCATGCATTCTCGCAGACAAATGTATAGGTAGCCTGCGAACCTTCCTCAAAACTGTGATTTTTGGAAAGAGACAAAGGTAACTTTTCTCTGAAGAAAGTTCTAATGAAGAGCTTGATTACACCATAATCAATATATCATCATGACGACCAAAATCATGGATAACAACTAACTTGTAGAGCACCTCGCTACTCTCAATGCAATTATTTATGATATCATTGTTATTTGTTTCATTATTACAATGTGAACTACATATTAATACTATGCACTCATACTCATAAATACAATATAAACTTATAAATAACATCATTCATATATAATATTATTCAACCATAAATTCATTAGATATGAAAATATTTGTTCTTTGTAATACATTTTAAAAACACACACACACATATATATATATTGGTTAGTTGCTAGCAAGAACCACATTAATAATATTAGTTTGTTTGTACACTTTGTTAACCATAATTAACCATAGTCAAAATGATCAACCAATGTTAACCATTATTAACCATAGTGAAACATGGTAAACCATAATCAAACATGCTCAAACATACTCACCTATAGTCACTCGTATTCAACTGTAGTCAACCATGGTTAAACATGGTCAGCCATAGTTAAGTACAGTCAAACATATGAACCATGGTTAAAGATGGTTGAACATAATCAACCATGGTAATTTTCTATCGAAAACCATAGCCAAACATGGTTAACCATAGTCAACCATGGTCAAACATAGCCAATCATTGTCAATCATAGTTAACCATGGTCAACGAAAGTCAAACAAGATCAACCATATTCAACCATTGTTAATCGTACTGCAACTTAGTTAACAATAGTCATCCATACTCATCATTGTTCAACTATAATCAACAATGGTTAAACATGGTCAACCATAGTCAAAGATAATCAAATGTGGAAACCACATTTAATAATGGTCAAATATAATCGACCATGGGCAAAGCATCATTAACTATAGTCAAACATGGTGAACCATTCATGTGAATCATGATTAACAAAAATTCATGTGAATCATGATTAACATTGGTAATAAATAATCAACCATTGTAAAATCATTGTTAACCATAGCCAAACATGGTGAACAATTGTCAACCATGTTAAACACGTGGGGGCTTCACCTTGTTGACCAATATCTTATCATGTTTATTCATAAAGGGGGTTTTAAAATTGTGAAAAATAAAGTCAATATATTGTAGGTATTGAGGAGGGATGTGAGGGATGAGGGGGTTTATAGGTATTGGGGGGTGTAAAAAGGGGTATCTAGTAAAAATAGGGGTTTTCTTTATTGAAAATATGTATTAGGAGGGGGGGACCAACAAAAGGATTTTGGGAAGAATTTATTAATATCTAGTGAAATTAGGGGTATTCTTTAATATCCCATGAATGCATGTGCTATTTAATAGGTTCATTGAGTCCCTGTGGTTAAACATGGTTGACCATAATCAATCATGGTCAAACATAGCCAAGTATCGTCAACCATAGTCAAACATGGTCAACCATAGTCAACTAAAGTCAACCATAGTCAAACATGGTCAACCATAGTCAACTAAAGTCAACCATAGTCAAACATGATCAACCAATTCAGACATATTCAACCATTGTTAACCATAGTGAAGTCTAGTCAACCATAGTCTCCCATAGTCACTATTGGCACGTAGTGGGAAGACCCGGGGTTAATCATTAATAAACCAACAAAACCCTTAGAAACCGACCCTTTTAGCATCACTTGCAAGCAAGTGAAGTCTCACTCGAGGCATCTAGAGGGTCTACAGGAACCGATTTTCTGCAGTGATGAGGGGAAGTGAGACATTCAACATGACCATACTATGCATTTCCCATTCATCTATTGTGTGCATCGTTTCCATTACTTAACCTTTAATTATCAAACAATATACCATGTGCATGACATTACTCCACTTAACATGCATTCATTTATCATTAACTTAAGTGTGCATGATTATAACAACATATATCAATAACATATTCAAAATACTAAACATTCACCATCATTACGCAGTAGCCACAAACAATAAACAAATTTATACTAACCATCCATCAAATATGTCAGAAACATAACACACATAAGCAACACATCAAGACACATGGTTTTAACATGGTTCATCCCAAACTGGGCTACGTCCACAACATTTGGCTACTTATTCATTTATTCATAATCTCCATTACATTCATGTGCATTGCGCTTGTACATATATATTTAGTTACAACCCAAACTTGTCGAAGTCGTTCTATGTTGCAGTGCACACATACTTCTCTATTGATCTTAACCTCAACTCACTATTCATTGCTTGACATTCATAACTCATCATTCTTCACTCTCATTGAGTCTCACTCATGACTACTTTATACCCAAAATTTCCATACATATTTATAGTATTCTGTTAGGGATAAGCTCGTTACAACATGGTTAAAAAGTGGACAAAATGTCCCAAAACTCCGAACTAACTTCCACATTTTGTGTGCTAACTCCTTAAAATGTGCTAACTTCTTTCATGCACGCCACTCTTTTTCCAAAATTTTGTGCGATCGGCTTATGCACGATTCCCAAAACTTACCCAAAAAATGCCTACTCCAACAAGCCCCCAACACTAACTAGTGGCTCGTCCCGAGCCACTTATGAATGTTGTTCTCACTTCGTTGTGATCTTGGTCACCAAGAAGTTCTGAAATGTTTTCTTAGCAGTGGAGACCATCCCCTTCACCTGTTCTTCTTTATTTTCTAACTCTTCTACTACACATGTTGTGATCGGGTTCTGTAGCTTCTCGGTAGTCTCTCGGGCGGCTTGTTTCACCACTCCTTATGCAACTACGAGCTCTTTTTCTACCTTGTATGCCTCTTCCTATAATAAATCCATATTCTACGCAAGAGACTACTGCTTTGCTCGCATCTGGTTCATTTTGGAGTATAGCTTCTTGTTGTCTTTCATTGTTGTCATATTCTCTTCTGGTGGCAAGCTGCTCATTGTCTCCTTAAAATTCTGTGTTTTCTTCTGTGCAACTTGAATCTTATGCTCAATTTCTTGTAACTCAACATATTTTGTCAACCGAGTCCATACTTTTGTTCTTTCTTCACAAATTTTGGCACACTCTACTTCTAAACTCTTGATATTCTCAACAGACGTGTTCGCCATCTTCTCCCTTTTCTCTTTCTCCTCAAGTGGAGTCCCTGGTATTGAGCGTACTTCCAATTCTATAATCTTCAAGCGAAAGCCTTGAATATCTTTTTTGATCTTTGACACCTGCACTTCTATTGGAGTACCGACCTCCATTGGTACTTCTAGAAGTTCCTTATACACTTGTTTGAATTCTTGTTTCATCCGCTCTACCTTCTATGCATCCTCGTCCCTTTCCATGCTTACTTTGTTGTAGTCGAGATGCAAAGATACATTCTCTGTTGTGACCTTAACCAACTCACTTGAGGCATTTTCTGAGCGCAGGTTGAGTTCTCGTGTAACACTGACCTATAATCCTTGTAACATCTCTATTGGAAACTTTGACAAATGTAAGTCAATGTGACTTAAATATTTCTCTTATTCCTACATATTCACCTGATATTATACATGATAAATGATCCGGTCTTGAGTTAAAATTTCTTGGTTTCACTATCATCTCAAAGTGATATTCCTGGAACAACAATAACCATATTCATATTTTACCCCACAACACTGGCTTGTTAACTAGGTATCTCAGCACATAATGGTCTATATACATTTTGAAATGAGATCCAAGTAGGTAATTTATGAACTTCTGCAAGGCATACACCATCACCAAACCTTCTCGTTCTATCGTAGTGTAGTTCTGCTCCATAAATGATAACTTTCTCCTGGCGAATGAAATCATATGGTCTATCTCTCCTTCACCTGGTTGCGCCAAAAATGATCCTAATGTTATCGACGATGCATCCACATGTACATGGAATTCTTTTCTCCAGTCGGGAAAAACTAAAATCGATGTGGTGACCATCTTTTGTTTCAATGTATCTAAACTCTTTTGACATTCGACATTCCACTGATACTTAAATTTCTTCTTTATCAACTTCTCCATAGGGTTTGTGAACTATGCATATCCTTTGATGAACTTTCTATAGTAGCATGTATGACCCAATGTGGGTTTCAACTGTCACACTGAAGTTGGTGGTGAAAAATCAACAATCAGAACAATCTTTGCAAGGTCCATTAACAATCCTTGTTTACACACCACATGGCCCAACAAAATTCCAAAAGGCACACAAAAAATGCATTTCTTCAGATTCAATGAGATTTGGTAGTGCCTACACTTAGCCAACATTAAGCGCATAAGTTCAACATGATCTTTTAATAGACTAAATATTGTCCAATCATCTAGGTAGACCTCTAAAAATTTGTGAATGAACTCTTTGAAAATTGCAACAACTACTCTGGAAAATATCGTTGGTGCATTCTTCAACCCAAATGGCATAACTTCGTATTGTTAACAACCCCATTCTGTCACAAAGGTTGACTTATATCAGTCTCGTTATCCCCTAGCCTAGGGATAACTAAGGAGATCATGTCTCGAGGCCCACAGGTTCTAGGCATGGAGTACCGAGAGCCAGATGACTTGAGCATGGCCCTGGAAGGCCCATATTTCCTTCAGTGAAATCCATTCATCATTAACAACAATATCCATCCCATGAGTCTGGTCCTGAAGTAGTGGTCGGTCTTTCTCCATGAGGTAATGAGTCAGGGTATCATGGTATGTATCACTATGATTTTTGAAGTACTTAAATATGTTGTATTGAATCCTTCTTCATTTCATGACATTTTCTTGGAAATTATGCTATTTTCCTCGTTTATACCTGGAAGGGTAACACAATTCCCTACTAAGTTGGTTTCTCTTTAGGATGGTTTTTACTGGGTGGGTCTATGAAAAATCATTGTCCATTCCCTCCATACTTACCACTTTCCATATGTATTCCTTCCATCCCCCCTATCCTTGTTTGGGCATTTGGATTGGCTACGCTAGGAAGGGTTGTACCTTACCTTGTGGGAAGAAGGGGCTAAAGGCCCTAAGGGTAAAAGTAGTTGGAAAGAGTTAAAATCCAATGTTGAAAACTTTAATATGCTTCGCCCAAGGATCCCCAAGAAAGCTGTGAAAATCTTCTCAGTAAGAAAAAAGGGGACCCATAAGATGCATAAACACTCAAGGTACTAGTTGATGGATAGGAGGTCTCATCACGAGTCGACCTATTATGACCATGGGCATGTAGTAGTATGACACTACCACCTAT
>JZKD02S2187758.1:27740-41046 GCA_000966675.3 Picea glauca
ACTAAAAACTAACTAACAATAACTAAAATGAACTAATACTAACTAATCTAATTAAAACTAACTATTAAACAAACTAACTAATCTACTATCTATATATACAAACTACTAATTACTATTACACTAACTCTAGCAATTAAATATCTAATTACTAATTGAATTACAACTTATTCACAAATATACAATATTTACAAGTTGCAGATTTAAATAAAACCTGTAAAACTCATTAGCTTTCTGCCCTAAGACAGCCAGGAATCTTTTTTGATTTTTATATTTTATGAATAAGAAACAAAACTACTGAAATTAAACGATCTAATATACTAACTGAAATTAAACAATCTAATATACTAATTCTACATATATATCTAACTATATTCTAACAAATACACTAACAAACAAATGACAAACTGACCTGGAAATGCTCCAAGTTTTCCCTGTGTATGATGACTTCGAAGCTGGTCGGAGGAAGGAAACTCACACCGGTTAGTCCATAAGCTTCTAAAAAACGATAGGCTGTGTTGCTCTTTGAGGTGGTTTACAGGACAAACAAGACATAAAAAATCATAACAACTATATGATTATAAATCTCTGCAATAAGGAAAACCTGTTATGCAAAAACTCATATTTGATAATTCAATCAATGAAAAAGATAAAATTGTCATTCACTAACTGAATTAAACAATTGTTATGTCTTTTATACACTTGGAAGAGACTGGATATGGATTACAGCGATTAAAATTATATCATTTGCACATGATTAAGATAACTAAAGTAGTCATTAACCATATACAAATTGATATACACAACATGAAACAAAGTATTGATATAATGAGAAGCTAAAGCTGTGACAAAACACCAAATTCTGCTTCAGTCTGTATTAAAACTCCATATCCTTGTTCTCCCATGAATGAGGATGTTATTATTACAAAAATGAGAAGTATTTAAAGGTTTTACACAGGGTAAAACTTCCCTATGGCAGTTATAAACTGTTTACATGAAATCTTGGGAAGATATCCCAAGTTGTCCAAACTAAGAAACTAAAATGAAAATAAAATATCAAAATATCTTCTAAACTGTCATCCAATCCAATGCAATTTTCGAATTCACCTGAAATGGATCCAAAATAGACAAGTTAGAAGACTTTTTTATTAATAAAATGGTAAAAATCTAATCCTGTAGACTAGCTACAGAATCCTCTGATTCTGTAGCTGGTCTAAAATAACACACAGAATCAGAAATAAAATTAATTGGAAATCTTTTAAAGAATCTAAATTCAATTACCATCCAATCACTATTTGAAAACGAATAATTAAATTTGAACTTGTTATAGCATTCAAAATCAAACAGGATCAGAATGAATACAGAGATAAATATGCTCTGTTTAATTTTTTTTCACTAATTCGGGTATACAACATTGTTTTGGATAATTGAACAGTAATGAAATTGTTTTTTCACCAATTGAAATCAACACCAACCACTTCTGTTGCTTCAGCTATCAGCAAAATCATTTTAAAATCCAATGCAATCAATACAATTAAAACAAGTTTCAAATTGTTATAACTATATTGATATAACAAGCAATTCATGCCATGAGCAAACTAAACCAACACTGGTGCGTAGCTGTCTGAAATCGTAATGAAATCACTCAGGGTTCATAAGAATTATCTGATCGTTTGTTTTTAGCAAACTGGGCAAACAAGATCATTCACAAAATCTTTCCTTGAGTGCATTTAGAAACAATTATTACCCGAATCTCCTCATACGAATTTAACAGAATGACACAATATGTCAATCTAAAACTTAACGTAATCGTTTTTGAAATCAAAACTAACAGAGTCTTTTTTGAAATCCAGCCAAAACTATTTCTGAGCAAACAAAATTGTTTATGCTTATTTAAGAGAGGCAGAATCATGCTAAAAATAAACAAAATCCTACCATCCATTGTGAAATCAAATCGAATGATGGTTGTAGCTTCTTACACGTTTTTCTTCTTTTAAAAACCACATGTCCTGTAGATGTAAAAATTTTGCTGGCAGAATGGTGGAATACCTTTCGAATTGATCAAGGGTTTGATAGAGGGAAAGGGGCACAAGGCTGGACAAGGTAGATTGAGTGAGAGAGGTTCTGAGATCCAGGTTTGGAGAAATCATAAGCATTCTGGCAAATGCATACAGACCCAAAACGCATGTTCCAGCCACTAAAAATTGACCTGTATAACAAGAGATAGATCCTTGTAGTAACTCACTTTCTGAGGAAACCGCCCACGTTGAAGGTAAAGGGGCTACAAACGATTCTGGGTTTTCAACAGTTTGTCCTAATTCAAAACCATTTGCCCATCATGCCTCATGAAAAAACGTGACTCTGGGGGCAATTACGGGGCAGTCTTCTCTGGAAAAATGAAACCAAAACCTACTATGAACATCATGAGCGTTCAATTCGCCCTTTGGGAGCCAGGAGATAACACACAGTGAGCTTGGCTAAGGGAAAAGGGTTTGAACAGATTAGGCTAAGAGATTTTCCCAAAAATCAACAGAGGTAACCCTGTAAGGAGGTAGGCATTAATGCAAAGTCTGTGAGGGTAGTGGAGTTATTCACTATCATGCATAATAATTATGGTCAATAGTACCACTGCCAACGTTCATAGCTGTTATACCCACTATAGCATAGTTTAAAACTCAACCAATGGAACGATGGTAAGTTTATAAACAATGCGTGCAATCAAAACATTATGCCATAGTTTCAAACCATCAAATATTCAATTAGAAACCAAAACCAAATAATTAACCATGCGCCAATGTATTGTAATCGTTTATATCAAAAGTTTGACCAACGCGCCAATAGTTTTGTAAACACAAACATAGGTATCATATCAAAGATATATGTGAAAAAGTTAACCATAACGCCTATGCATTGTTGTGAAACCAATGGTTAAGTAGGCCAAATAAAAACATGTAAACCCAAAGCATCACAAACCTAATGAAACCAAGTCACATAATCAATCAAAAAATGTCCAATGAGTACAGTTCGAAAGTTTTGCCAGCTGCAAAATGATAAGTGAGATGTAAGTGCATAGGGCATATCAATCAGAAGGATGACAATAGTTCAAACAATGATTCTAATGTGACTTTGAAGGACTAATTTTTCACGCTTATAGTGGTGAAAACAAAACGAAGATAGGCGTGCGAAAAGGCACAAAGAATAAAAGCGTCGTTCATTTGAAAATTGCGACGAAAAATCAATGTTTGTGAAACATTGGTGTAGGCAGCTTATAAGACAATGAAAAATGTGAATTGGTTGCCAACAATGGCGACAAATAGTAGAAGTAGTTATCTCTGCCAAAAGAAACAAATTCAGATTAGGACAACAAAGAAAATTTCAACTCAAAAATAACAACCAGAAAATCGTACAAACATCATCATTAACCAATTATTCCAGCAATGTTTTAAAAGATGAAAACTGATAACAGTCTTAAGATCAGTAAGTCACGATATTAAAGATAAAATCTCCAATATTGTTGGCATAGCCACTGCTTCCAGCAGACGTCCATAGCCTCAACAGGGTTTCCATTTAACCCACTCTGACATCTGTATCCTATTAAGAAGTTCTGGATCAGAACAAAGGACGTTAAAGACGTTTCTTTTTTACGAATTTTCATGTACCTGACATTGCTTCGCTGCAAGCAGGCCTGTTCAGTACCCCGATGAAGTTGTCTTGGCGCCATGCATGCATTTACCCACTTCCAACAGACCTGTTCAATATCTCGGCGGGTTTACAAGCACTTCCCACAACTCTTATTAATAATTTTGTTTTTTCTTATATAGATATATAGCTGAGCGGGGTGACGCTGAAAATCATGATATTTTAACATATTTTTTTAGACCTCATCAGAATTTTTTAGCATTGTCCTTTATTTAGATCTAGAGATGTTTTATTTACAAAAACAACTTCCTAAGGCAGGGATACATCTTCTGATTCATTCCCTTAAGGAATAGGGACAGCGTAAAAAGATAATAGATGATCATGACAAGCTTTGCTCAGAGATTGAAATCAACAAACTTCTTTCAAACAACAAAATTTTCCAACACAGATATCAATTTCAGCAATATAACATTGATATTTGTACGAATTCCTCAGAAGTTATTTTTGCGAAGGAATTTTCTATTTTCCTTGTTTGAACAGTTCAAAAATTCAGGTATGTGTATTTCAACAGCAAAAACTAGTAAGCATAAGGGAGAAATCAAAACACACCAGCGAAGAAAAAATTGGAAAGCAAAGAAATCCAAACAACAAAAGCAAAAAACAAATATGCACAGGAGGTGCATCTGAAAACCTCATGCAACATGTAACATCCCGCTCTGGCGCACTTACAAAACTTATTCTTTGAGGACACTTGCTCGCAAGTGATCTGGACCTTTCTGATATTAATACATTTATGCTTGATTATGATGCGTTCTGATAGACGACATGATGTTTTACTACTTGATGTAGATAGGTGCTATTGACTCAGTTTTGTTGAGTGTGCAGGGTTTTGTAACCTTGAGGATGCAAGGGCATTGGTGGAACCCCCTTGGAATCCGGATTGAATCATGGAGTGTGCTATTTGGGTTGATTCATTTACGGTGATATTGCTTTGTTTTGATGATATGATATTGATTGATGATATGTTGTTGACATGTTTTGACATGATGGTTGATGATGCAGGCTGACGATAGCTTGACGACCAGACTGACATATGAAGTGAAGGGGCCACACATGATTTCCAGAGAGGATGAGGGAGAGGTGTGGACAGCAGCCCTGCCACAACCTACGAGCACTCCCGACGTGGCTCGAACTGTAGGTTAACGATTACCTAGTTCGAGAGGATCCACGATGCCGTGAGGGCAGACTGCGACAATCGCTCACGATGATTCTAAGGGGCGTACAATAAGGCGGGGGCCTTATTCCTTAGATCCCTTAGTCTCCCACAAGTTCACCTGGCGGAGTGTTGACTCCAGGGGTTATAGATGTCTACCAATCTTTCAATTCGGCGAGTGGCACCCTTGGAGCATGTGGTGCATCCTGAAGGGCATGTCGCGCAAAAGAAACACCAGTTGGCGAGTGGCACCCTTGGAGCACGTGGTGCATCCTGAAGGACACGTCGCGCAAAAGAAACAAAAGTTGGCGAGTGGTACCCTTGCAGCATGTGGTGCATCCTGAAGGGAACGTCGCACAACAGAAGCAAACAAGGCGAGTGTCACCCTTGGAGCATGTAGTGCGTCTTGAAGGGCACGTCGCATTGGTGATGATGATGAGACAACCTAGATGACCCTAAGACCTTAACGCCTGATAAATTATTACAACGCCTCCCCTAATTAATTTTCTCCCAGTTCCAATAAAAACCTAAATTAAAACATCTCTAAGATAAATTTTGACAAGCCCTAAGAAAAGATCCTACAAAAATAAACATAAGGGCGTAAACTAAAACCCTCCTAGGTGTTAATTAAAGTCTTCTTAAAAGTAAAGTGGGTAAAGTAATGAGGGAGATAAATTAAGTAAAACCCATGACTTATAAATTATAAAGAAGAATTAAAATTATTAAAGTGTGGGAGTATAAAAGTTAGGATTTTAGAAATACAATGAAAGGTTTAATGAGTGCATTTATCTTTTTGGGTTTAAAAAAAAATAAAAATATATAAAATAAAATAAAAAAAAATAAAATAAAAATAAAGGAAAGGAACAATTAATAGAAATAAGGAAACTTCTAATAAAGGAAACTTAATAAAGGAAAGTGGGGGACATAGGGTAAAAAGAAAAAAGGAATCCGCAGTTAAGGAGTTACTAAAAATCAACAACTTCATTTTAGGAAAGTCATTAAAAGCATGAGAGGGGATCTAGGAACCTTAGGAGTAATTTTAGGAGTGACTTTAGGGGGGGTGAGGGAATTGAGTCTTTTAATTATTAAAAATAAATTAATTTTTGGAGAACCATGGGGATGAGTGACACTTGGACGACATAGAATTTTTAGAGGTTTGTCATTAAAAATTAAATTAATGATGATTTAGGAAAGTAGGTGGGTCTAAAATTTCTATAAAAGAAGGGGAAAAGAAGGAAGAAGGGGAGGAACGGTTAGCGTAACGTTACGCTACCGGATTGTGGCTTGACGGATTGCTTGTGAGGAGTTGGGTTTATCTCAGCTGTGTTGGAGTGGTAGCTCAGCCTTGGAGGTGAGCTGAGAAGCTAGTATTATCTCTAGATATTGTGTGGCCCCTTTGCGGCTCAGGGGGCTAAGGGGGAAGCAGAGTACCCCTAGCAATTGGCTGGGAGGTACCGGTGAGGTCGCTACGGTCGGCAAGGAGCACAGGACATCAATCGAGGCGTGGTCATCCTTCAAGGCAGGTGAAGAGGATAAGGTATGGTCTCTTATTTGGTAGAATAGAAGGCACTAGAATTGATGTAGATATGACTGTTGTTGGAAAAGTGAAATGGCATTAAAATGTTTTAAGGGTTGTTGCATTTGTCGTTTTCCTGGACGATTTACATAGAATAAATTTTTACAATGTTTGTGGAACCTCCTGAAATTTTTAAACGATTGTTGAGTGATGAAATTGTAATTATTTGTGAAATCACCCTTGCCGGTAGACTTGTCTCTGTTGATTTATCCACCGACATTGGACATTAATCCCTGCGTTAATGTAATGTAAATTCCTGCATTTTTTTTTGTGATTTTCTTTGCGTCTTGATTGAATTTCTCTGCATGCATGGACTTCATTGGGAATTTTGCTTTCTGGTATGTGGCTCGAAGGGTCTGCGTTTTAATGGCTTCCATTGTATGTGATGGTGTTTACCTCTGTGTGCGGGGTCGACGTTCTCCTTCAGAATGAGCATTCTTATGTTGGGCGTTTTCATTTTATACCGTGGGCAACTCTTGTGTTTGGGCATTTTTATTACACACTGTGAGAAATTATTACATTGGTCGTTTTTATTAAATATGGTGGGCGATTTTATTATATACAGTGAGCATTCTCACGTTGGGCGTTTCATTAGATACCATAAGCCATTCTTGTATTTGGGCGTATTTATCACCCACAGTGAGCAAATTCTTACCTTGGTCGTTTTTATTAAATACGGTGGGCGATTTTATTATATAGAGTGAGCATTCTCATGTTGGGCGTTTTCATTAGATACCCTAAGCCATTCTTGTATTTGGGTGTATTTATCACCCCCAGTGAGCAAATTCTTACATTGGTCGTTTTGATCATATACAGTGGGCGATTTTGCAACTGTTACTGGGCGTTTTTGGCAACTGTATATAGGGCGTTTTTGCAACTGTTATTGGGCGTTTTTGCAACTGTTATTGGGCGTTTTTGGCAACTGTATATTGGGCATTTTTGCAACTATTATTGGGCATTTTTGGCAACTGTATATTGGGCGTTGTTGCAACTGTTATTGGGCGTTTTTTTGCCACTGTTATATTGGGCGTTTTTCCACTATTATTGGGCATTTTTGCAACTGTTATATCAGGCATTTTTATGATGTACAGTGGGCAACTATTATCTTGGGCATTTTCGTATACTGTTATATTTGGCGTTTTTGGTATACAGTTGCGTTTTTATATCCGTAAAATGGGTCGCTGTAATGCCACCGGTTGTGATTAATGACAAAGCCAAACCCAATTATCAAATGCAATTATAAATTGGCTCCCTTCTGATTGTATCCTTATGATCTCTCATCAATCGTTTAACCTGGCAATCCATTTGTCTTCTGGCCATCATTTTATCTTCTGGCAACTGCTGTGGAATGGTTTACTTATTCTGGGAGTTTGTCAAGTTTCTGTAGTTGTTTGCTCCTGAAATTTGAAGGAGGGTCCCAGATTTAAGGGTTGCGGGTTATTCAATGCGCTTATTAAAAGGTTGTCTTTTAGACTGTCAGTTCACATTCCATATTTAAACGCTGCAACAGATTCTAGAATGTTGGATTTAAAAATTAAATTTTAATGCTGTAAAGCAAGATTAATGTGGTCATTTATAATGTCAATTTTCATTTTATAAATAAACGCTGTAATCGATATAGAACATGGTATTTAATATTAGATATTAAATGTTGTAATGAAAATTAATGTGGTCATGATAGAACGCCAATTTCCTTTTTATAATTAAATGCTGTAATTAAGTATAGAAGGTTGTATTTAATATTAAAAATTAAATGTTGTAATTTATATTAAAAGATGCCATTATAGCTTGCCATTTTTAATTCTGATGTAAATCGTTATTTTCAATTTAATGTCACCTATAATTATGATGTCATTCCATATGTTGACATTCTTAATTAATTGCTATCTTTAAGTATTGTCATTCATAATACTGATAGTTGTCGTTTCAATTATTGCCCTTTTTAGTTATTTTCATTTAAATTTTATTATTATTATTATAGATTAGCCATTCTTAATTCTGATGTAAATCGTTATGTCTGAATGGATGTCACCTATACTTATGATGTAATTCTATATAATGACATCCTTAATTAAGTGTTAGCTTTAATTATTGTCATTTGTAATACTGATAGTTTGTCATTCCAATCATGGCCCATTTTAATTATTATCATTTTAAATGTTATTATTTTACAGATTGCCACCTTTAGTTTTGAGGTATTTGTTAATTTCAATTGATGATTACCTATAATTATGATGTTATTTTTAATTCATTATTATTGAACTTTATGATCATTGACGACATCACATTGTGAGCTCCTCATGTTAATTGAACATTTTTATCTTGGAAGGTCATTATCATTTTGGGGGTTGTAGCATATAAGAGGTATTGTAATTGCAGAATCTTGGTCCGGATAGGTGATATAAATGAAGGATGGTTAATATTTCATGACAGGGTTATTGTAATTTTTATTGTTGTTAATAATATATATGGTGCAATAACTTGACTTACGTACAATAAATTACTCCGAGTTAGTCAATTAGGGTGGTTTTTCATTTAAACAATGTTGAACTTGGGTGTTCTTTGTCGTATTCCTTCTTGTCGTGCGCCATCCGTAAAGGACGTAGTCGTCCTTCTTGTTTATGTTGCACTTGATAGTATTCAGTTGGTTGCTTGGTCGATTGTCAGGCGGAATATAGTCACCCCCGGGTAGCCTTAGGAGACATGTCTGTGTGTGTGATTTTTCAGTGTAAGGAATCCAGTGCCATATCAAGAGTCTCGGGCCCTTTAAAGGCAGGGTTTCCACTCTTGCGACACACCTGACAGAGATTACTAGTTTCTGCCTGAGCAGTCGGCTAGGGGCCTGTCTAATCTTCTTTCGAGAAGACATAAGACTAAAAGCCCTGCTTTTCTGTGCAGAAATAGTAAACTCTAATGTTGGATTCTTCCCTCTGTGACTGTACTGTACTTAACACCTGTTGTCGTTTTCTGCTCATGGCTGCTAGTTGTACGCCTCATGTCTAGGGGCGTTTATTGCTTGTTGTCACTGTAATATTTCGAGGTCATCCTGTTTTGTTCGTCTTGCTTGCGTCTTGTTCTAGGTTGGGTTACTAGTTTCTGCCTGAGCAGTCGGCCAGGAGCCTGTCTAATCTTCTTTCGAGAAGACATAAGACTAAACGCCCTGCTTTCTTGTGCAGAAATAGTAACCCTAACACCATGGATTCTTCCCTCTATGTCTTACTGTGCACCCCCAATATGTCTTAATGTTTGTGATGTGCACCGTCTGCCTATGGTCGTATATTGTTGCAGTTACTCATTGAGTGCCTTTAGTCTTCTTGGGCTGAACTTCATGGTTGTGTCTTGTTGGTTGTTGAGTGGCGAGGTAGAGTCAAGTGTGTTGTTACTTCTACATGCGCGCACACACCTTAATAAATAAAAAAAAATAAAAATTGCACCTGCTTTCAGAGTTGTTGTCGTAACGAGGAGGCCGTTACATATGGTATCAGAGCCGGTTCGACCCGCGACTTGGGATTCACTACGTATTTCATTGACATGATTATATTTGATTATATTGTTGCTGATCGAGTTGATTGTGTGTGTGCAGGTAATCATGGTTAGAGGGCGCCCCGAAGGCAGACGACGGGGTGCTAGGGGATGAGGCGTGACGCCTCTAGCAGCATCCACGCCTGAGGGGTCTAACCCCCAAGGAGGCGAGCAGGTTCTCGGATAGGAGAAGATAGCGGTTGGCGATGTGATTGGGATGATGAGATCCTTTCAGCACATGTCCGAGGCTCTTATTAGCCGATTGGACAGAGATGAGGCCAGGGCGTCGACACCTACTGAGGTTCCGTTGCGCGCACCGGCCGTTACAAGTAGCATTCACCGTGAACTCGAGAAGGTAAAATTTCCCGAGTTCTTTGGTGCCCCGGATGGCGCAGCCGCTGAGGCATGGTTGGAGAATATGGCGATGTGCTTCACACTTCGCAATTATACCTCCAACATGAAGGTCCGCATGGCGGTATTTCAACTAAAGGGGAGCGCTCTTCTATAGTGGAAGACGCTCCTGCCATAGCTAAACATGGCCATTGAAGATGTGTCATGGGAACTATTCGAGGAACGGTTCCGAGAGAGGTATCTTTCTGAGGAATTCATTGAGTGTCAGCTCAATGAGTTCAACGCCTTACGAAAGGGAGGTCGTACAGTGCTCGAGTATGAGGCACGTTTTATGGAGTTTCTCTGGTATGCTCCGCACTTGAACACTGAGAAGCTCAAGGTCAACAAGTTCGTGTTTGGCCTTAATGGCAGCCTGCGTGCAAAGGTTATGATTTTGATGCCTCAAACCTTGCACGACGCTGTCCAAAAGGCCCTCATGGCAGAGGAGGAGCTTATCAGTGAGGGTCAGACCAGGACTCCAGCGAGACCTGCAGGGCAGGGTTCATCTGGTACGCCGCAGCAGCAGACACCAACAAAACATACGTCGGGGTATCGTGGCTTCCAGAGGAGATCCACGTTCACTACACCTCGACAACCGCCGCCTCAGCAGCAGACACCTTATCGAGGACCACAACAGCAACAACAACGTCGCCCGCAACAACAACAGTTTAGGCTTGTTCAGTCATCTTCTACTTCGGGTACCAGGACCACTAGGCCGAAGAAGGAGTGTTGGACATGTGGGGAGCCACACTACCAGCGCGACTGTCCTATGGAGAGGACCAGAGTGTCCAGATCAGCCAGACCCGCTACAGTGGGAGATATGGGCAAGGCCCATCGGATTCACGCAGTGGTGAATAACCACCAGGCAGAGCACCAGTCGACTGTGCTCGAGATGACAGGTATCGTCGTTGACCAGACCCTTAGTATTTTGATAGACCCTGGTGCTACTGAGAGTTTCATTTCTGGTGCAGCGCTAAAAAGGATTAAGGTAAAGGCAGTCAAACAGGATGAGTTTATCTTCATGGAGATGGCTTCGGGAGCCAAAAAAAAGGTCGGAGGAAAGGTTACAGGCTATGCCCTTAACCTGGGAGAGTTTGTCACGAGGGTC
The DNA here is from genome assembly GCA_000966675.3 of Picea glauca. Taxonomy (NCBI): domain Eukaryota; kingdom Viridiplantae; phylum Streptophyta; class Pinopsida; order Pinales; family Pinaceae; genus Picea; species Picea glauca. The sequence continues at coordinate 39,186 of JZKD02S2187758.1, forward strand.
AACTTGTACCTCACGATCTTAGGATCTTATGACGTCGTGATCGGCATGGATTGGTTGGAATCGCATGAGGCGATGCTCAACTGTAAGACGAAATGGTTGAGCTTAGTCGATGATGAAGGACAAAGACGTGTGATAGTAGGACGGAACCAGGGAGTATCCCTGAGGTTCGTCTCTTCCTTACAGTTACGAAAGAGTTTGCGTAAGGGGTGAAAACTTTATGTGATCCTTCTGGTGGTGAAGGATTTTATGGACGTATTCCCAAAGGAGTTGCTTGGGATGCCGCCAGAGAGAGAATTGGAGTTTACTATAGACCTGAAACCGGGGACCGAACCGATAGCAAGAACTCCTTATCGGATGTTGACCCCGGAGTTGCAAGAGTTAAAAATGCAACTGAAGGAGTTGCTGGACCTGGGACTGATAGGCGCTAGTGTGTCATCGTGGGGTGCACCAGTTATTTTCATTCGGAAGAAGGACGGATCGTGGAGGCTTTGCATTGACTACCGTCAACTGAACAAGGCTACGATCAAGAATCAATATCCCTTACCAAGAATTGATGATCTGTTCGATCAAATGAAGGGTGAGACGGTGTTCTCCAAGATCGATTTGCGATCAGGGTATCACCAGTTACGGATCAAGGACGATGAATTCCCTAAGACCGCCTTTAAGATGAGATTTGGACATTACGAATTTACTGTTTTACCTTTTGGACTGACAAACGCCCCAGGGGTATTCATGAGTTTGATGAACGTGGTGTTCCACGAGTACTTGGACAAGTTCGTCCAAGTATTCATTGACGATATTCTGATATACTCTCGGACGACGGAGGAGCATGACGAACACTTGCGCTTGGTACTACAATGTTTACGAGAACACAAATTATATGGGAAGCTGTCCAAAGGCTCTTTTTATCAATCAAGGATTCACTACTTAGGGCATGTCATCTCCGGCGAAGGTATCGCCGTGGATCCATCCAAGGTTGAGGCTATTATGGAATGGCTTGCATCGACGAATGTCACAGAAGTGCATAGTTTTATGGGTTTAGCAGGATACTATCGACGGTTTGTCAATGGATTTTCAAGGATAGCAAATCCGATCATGGAATTGCAGAAGAAAAACAAGAAGTTTGATTGGACAGAGAAATGCGCGGAAGCATTTAGGAGGCTTAAGGAGTTGTTGACAACAACGTCGATACTAAAGGTCCCTGACATGGACGCAGACTTCTTGGTATGCACTGACGCATCCAAGGAAGGGTTAGGCGGGGTCCTGATGCAAGACAGACGAGTGATTGCTTACATTTCGAGAAAACTAAGAAGGCATGAGGAAAACTACGCGACGGATGATTTGGAGTTATTAGCCATCGTATATGCCTTAAAGGTATGGAGACACTACCTTGTTGGATGAAAATTTGAATTATAGACTGATCATTGTGGACTACAACACATTTTTACGCAAAGCGACCTGAACGCGCGACAACGACATTGGTCGGAATTGCTTAGCGAGTACGACTTCGAGATTACTTACATAAAGGGAACAATGAACCGAGTGGCAGATGCTTTGAGTTAGAGGCCAGGCATCTTTTTGGTGTTGCCTCTTCAGACGAATCTACATGAGAAGATTCTCACTTTACAGCGTGACGATGACTGGTACAAAGAAGTCGAGGATTTCATCGGACAAAACACAATGATGGTACCACGATATGAGGTATATTCATTTGATAGTGATGGTTTATTGAGGTTTAGAGGTCATATTTACGTACCACCAAACGACGAGTTGAGGATGTTGATCCTGAGCGAGGCTCATAGAGCAGTTTACATGGCTCACCCAGGAGTTACGAAGATGAGGGCAGATCTTAAACCCTTAT
>JZKD02S2187780.1:19451-31514 GCA_000966675.3 Picea glauca
ATTGTATCTTCCTCTTGGAGGTTTATCCCTCCCTTTACATTTGGAAGTTGTAGCTACCTTTGGAAGTCATTACTTCCCTTGAACAATAACTATTGATTATTTCTTATATATTGTGGATTGTGGTACTATTTTTCATTGCTCATTGAATATAATTGAATGGTTTAAGTATAAGTTTAAAAGGTTTGTAAATTTTACCTGATATTGATTCACCCCCCTCTCAGTATCAACAACTGCCTGGGCCAACTTCTCATTCGGGGTACTAATTAATTCATATTAATTATCTCTCTTCAGCCGACATCTCTTCTAGGGTTACATTCATTTCTTTTCTTTCTTCCAAAACATTCTAATATTGTCAGAGGTCACAATGGAGGTTCATACCTCCTGAAGCTACCATAATATCAACACTCCCTCCTAGCTAGGGAGTTATAACTGATAATGGTCTTGAGCACAAACAAACCATTCAACTGGTAATATCACAAGCACTGTCATTATTATCCAACTGGATAATCTCCATGACAATTGGTAGAATATCAATTTATAGAACACAACTGTGCTTATCCATGGTAGTATACAACTACTAAAACTGTGACACATAGTCACAAACAGTGGAACATATCCACCACAGTAGCATATCTCTACTATCTGGAGACAGGTAGTCTCCATAACAATCATTTGATATCAACCTGCACAGAAAATATTGTTATAAAATAAACTGAATCATCTAGGCCATTCTTTCACTCACATCTGTGAGATCTGAAAGAGTATTTTCCCTCAGAGTAGAACATCAATGATGGGCTATATGGACTATTCTTCTTAAGCAAGGAAGAATGATTGTTCTGATTTATGAGCCTGGACCATTCCTCACCCTGGGCCATTCCTCCGACACTAAACAAAGTGTAACCTAGAGAGAATGAATCTGCTCTAAGGAATGTTTGTCCCTGATTGTTGAACCTAGACCATTCCCCACCCTAGGCCATTCCTTCAGCACTAAGCAAGGTGCATCCTGGAGAGAATGAATCCACCCTAAGGAATGATTGTCCGGACCATTTCCCATGTTAACCACAAGAAGGAATGATTGTCCTGCACCAACCTCCAAAACGGACCATTCCTCGTGTTAACCACAATGAGAAATCATTGTACGGCGAGGCAGGCCAGTCTTCTTGAGTAACCCTCAAGAAGAGAGACTTCCCTAGACCACTTCCCATGTTAACCACAATGGGAAGTCGTTGTCTATGGTACATCAACAATCTGGACCATTTTTCGAACTGGAAAATGTTTGTCCGTCAGAAATCTCAATCCACTTTCCGAACAGGAAATAATATGCCCAAGCTGGACTATTTTTCAATCTTGAAAATGAATGTCCTCAATTTAATAATATGTCAGTGCTCCCTCCCAAGATGGAGATTCATTTCTTCCCTTTCGATTAAGGGATTTATTTCCATGATCCCCATCTTGTCTCGGAAATATGAAAACTTTATTCTGGATAGAGGCTTTGTCAGGATATCTATTGTCTACTCATCTATGGGGATATACTGGAGATTTACTTCTCCTTCCTAGACTTTATCTCGAATAAAGTAGTATTTGATCTCAATATGTTTCGACCTTTCATGAAACACTGGGTGTTCTGATAGTCTTATACAACTCTAATTATCACAATGTATTATGGTCGAATCTGGAATCTAATCAAATAAATCGGAGATTAGCTTGCTCAGCCATATTGCTTTTATGCATGCTTCACATGCTGCGATATATTATGATTATGTTGTGATGAGTGTGATAGAATTTTATTTCCTACTACCCCAAGATATCATAGTGGAGCCTAATGTGAAACACATTCCTGAAGTACTCTTTATGTCTTCTGCACTTCCTGCCAAATCTGAATCTATAAATTCATGAAGTTGTATATCATTGGATGCGGTATATCTTAAGCCATAGTTTATTGTCTGTCCCATGAATATATCTTAGGACATGATTTGCAGCTATCCAATGCTCATGTCTAGGTTCCACCTAGAACTATCTTAGTGTATTCACGGCAAAGCAAATGTCTGGTCGAGTATTTACCAAATATATCGATGACCCAATTAATTTTCAATATAGTGATGGATCTACTAGATCAGAATCTGGATATTTTACTTTCCTTATATCTGTAGTCATAGGAGTGTCCATGGATTTTCAATCCATCATTCCAAACTTCTGAAGAATCTTTATTGCGTACTTTCCTTGTCCAAGGAATACTTCACCATGCTTCTTCCATACTTCTAGTCCCAAGTAATAATGCATGAGACCTAGATCTTTCATATCAAATTCAGAAGCTAGTTCCTTTTTGCACTGGATGATGAGAGACTCTTCACTTGTTATGAATAGATTGTCAACATATATTAGTATAATTACAGGTGCATTGTCCATGACTTTGTAGTAAAGGTTTGGATCTGCATGACTTTTGGAGAAACCAAGTCTCATTAGATAGTTTTCCATTATGGCATACCAAGCCCTTGGAGCTTGCTTGAGTCCATATAAAGCTTTCTTTAATCTTCACACGTGAGTGTCTTTAGAATGTACTTCAAACCCTTGAGGTTGTTCAATATATACTTCTTCTTCGATTGCTCCATTGAGGAAAGTTGTCTTTGCATCCATCTGATGTAAGTTCCATCCCATGGAAGCAACAAGAGATATGATAGATCTAATGGAAGTATATCTAGCAAATGGAGCAAAAGTTTTGTCATAATCTTCTCCCTCCTTCTGGGAGAACCCTCTAGATATGAACCTTGATTTATATTTATCCACGCTTACGTCTGTTGCATGTTTGATATTATATACCCACTTTGAAGTTACCATTGATTTTTCTTTAGGTCTAGGTACAATTTCCCATACATCATTTTTCATAATGGATTGGTGTTCTTCCATCATAGCTTCTTTCCATTGATTCTTTTGAACTGCTTCTTCAAATGTGGTAGGTTCTTCATCTAGAAGCTTCATCATGTATGATGCATAACTTGAGAATTGTTTAGGCCTCTTACTTTTTCTGAATGTTCTTTCTTTACCTTGAGTCTTTCTGCGTCTTGTAAGGTAGCTTCAAGCCAAGCTGGTCATTTCTTGGTTTTATGTACAGTCTCTAAATCAATGGTCTCACATGGTTGCATAGGATGATCAGGTTGTTCCTTTTCATCATTTTGGGAATGTGAGAGTAAACATGACATCCAAATATTCTTAGGTTTTCCACATTAGGTTTCTTACCTGAGAAGGCTTCTTTTGGAGTCATGTCCTTCAATATGCAATGAGGACTTATGTTTTTCACATATATTGTTGTCATGGTTGCTTCTCCCCATAATAACATGGATAATCCTTGATCATTTAGTAGTGATTTTACTATTTCTTCGATAGATCTGTTCTTTCTTTCTGATACACCATTTTGTTGAGGATTATGAGGAATGGTCAGCTCCCTCCTAATCCCTACCGATTTGTAGAATGAAATGAATTCCTTCGAGGTGTATTCTCCTCCATTATCTGTTCTTAATGTCTTTATCTTCTTGTTTGTTAGGTTCTCTATTTCTTCTTTGAATTCTTGAAACTTGTTGAATACTTTGTCTTTTGTCTTCAGTAGATATAACCAAGTCTTTCTTGAATAATCATCTATGAAGATTACGTAGTAAAGAGATCCTCCTAGAGATTTGACTGGCATCGGACTGCAAACATCTGAGTGTATTAGATCTAGAATCTCCTTAGATCTGTTGTTGCTACTTAAGAATGGTTTCTTGGTATTCTTCCCAAGAGCACATCCTTTGCAAATTCCTTCATGTGTAGACTGCAATTATGGTATTCCTTCAACCATCCTTTTGAGAAAAGGTAATGCTTGATAATTAATATGAGTGTACCTTCTATGCCAGAGTTCATTGGGATTGACTTCATCATGTATGAGGGCTTCTTCATTTTGTTCTAGTAGTGTATATAGATTTCCTTCATGACTTCCAATAACGCTAGCATTCTCTATGTTGGAATCTTTATGCCAAGATAACACTTTTCCATCTACGAAATCTATTTAGTTTCATTTGTCTTCTAGACAAGATATGGATACAAGATTCTTTTCTAAACCAGGTACATATAAAACATTGCTTAAATGCACATTGTTACATGTTTTCAACTTGACGAAGGCTTGTCCAAAACCTTCGACTGGGTAAGTGCTTTTGTCTCCAAGCTCTACCTTGTACGATGTCTTCTTCTCATTTAGATTTGAGAGTATCGATTGATATCCCGTCATGTTCCTAGAAGCTCCACTATTGATTATCCACATGTCATCTTCAATCGTTCCAGTGAGTGTTGAGTAGTGTAGAAGACTGATCTTTTCACTCATGTCTTTGGTTGACGGGTAGTTGGTCATGCTTTGATCCAAAACTTCAACTCTGACGTTTCTATCTTTTGAGAGAGCCAAAAGGTGCGTTGAACTAGGACGCATTTGAATATATTCTCCTTGAGTGAGATGCTCCATCACAAGGTGTCGGATCTGAGATTTAGGGTTTCTGCAACTGCTCCTGCTAGTAACCCTAGCGGCAATGTCTTGGAAGTTTCTCTTGCTAGTAACCCTAGTGCCAGTTCCTTAGCGAGCTCAGTATCCTAATGGCTATGCTTCCTTCCAGCAATTAGACTGAATCAAGGAGGTGTGATCCCATAACCTATTAGAATATGAATGAATGTGCTTGTTTTACCATTGACAATATCACTATTGTCACTGAACCATAGGCTAAAGCCACCATCCGAGCACCTTGACCTTGACAGAGAGAAGAATCCTGGCAGAAATCCAATAGCCAAGCAAGGTTAATGCACCAAGAAAGAAGTAACCAAAGATGATCAGAGATTCCAACCCAAAACTAGCGCAACACCTTCCCCGGAACTTGGGCACAAAACTGCTAGACTGCAGTGCGCAGAAGTAGCTCTCTGCGATTCTGAGAAGTGTGTCAAATGAGAGACTAGTGCCATGTATTTATAGTAAACCTGGCTAACTGCCTAGGCCGACTTCTCATTCTGGGTACTAATTAATTCATATTAATTATCTCTCTTCATCTGACATCTCTTCTAGGGTTACATTCATTTCTTTTCTTTCTTCCAGAACATTCTAATCTTATCAGAGGTCACAATGGAGGTTCATACCTCCCGAAGCTACCATAATATCAACAGAATGAAGCTCAGACCACCTTGGAAGGGCTCTTTGTAAAACATGATGATATGAGGGGACACATGATGGAGGTGGAACTGCTCACATTGGATCCAAAAAGCTTCGACAATATCCAAGATTTCTTTACAAAATTCAAGGATTTACTGTCTCAACTCAAATCTTGCGGGGTTGATAGATGTAAGGAGGAGAAACAAATGGTTCTCACCATTCTCTCCAAACTTGGTCCTAAATTCCATGTATTCATATCTGCATTCCATTCTGTCATATTCGCCTCTGGAGCCACTTGGAAGATGCTTTCTCTTGAAGACTTTATCGAATCCTTGACACAAGAGCAAAACAAGCTCATCAACATGGGAAAAATCAAAGGCCCAAAGGCGCATGCACTTACTGTGAAAGATGGCATCCACCAATATCATAAATCTAAATATAAAGACAAAAAGAAATCTCATGCACATCCGAAGAAGGAAGGGTACACAAAACCCTTCATCAATGCCTCCGGATCCAAAGGGGGAAAGGGAAGAAAAGGGGAGAAATGCACGTATTTTCACAAAGGATTCCATCTAGAATCCACATGTATGCAAAAACAAATAGATCTAATGTCTCGAATACTTCAGCAAAACAACCTTGGAGATCGCATCCTCAAGGGTGACAAGAAGAAGAAGCCAGAAGATCTGAATCCCAAGAAAGGAAATTCTAGCCATACCTTGATTGCCATCAACTCCTCTTCCAATGCTTGGATCGTAGATTCGGGAGAATCACATCATATGGTTGCCTCAAAAGAAGTATATTATTCATTGGATGCATGCAAAGGTCCTCCTATTCTGATGGGGGACAACTCATCTATCGAAGTCACCGGAAAAGGAAGGATTGAACTCACCAACGGAAGCTTCGAGAATGTGTTGCACGTTCCCAAACTTTTTGTCAATCTTCTATTCGAGTATCAGATGATGAATTTATTGGCACCAAAAAGAAAATCATATTCACAACAAATTCTGTGGACATCTATGAAATGCAAACCAACTCTAGGGTTGTTACCGATGAGGTAAATCATCAGTCTAGATTATATACATTTTCTGAATTTATTGAACCAGATTTTGCTTTATTGCTTACTCATGCTGATGAAAGTAGTAGGATATGCACGAAAGGTTTGGACATTTGAATTTCATATACATGAAAGAAATTAGCAAGCAAATATTGGTTGATGGTCTACCAGGCATCCATTTCTCCAAGGGAGTATGTGAGGGATGTGTTCTCGGAAAACACCCTTAAGAGAAATTCAACAAAGGAAAGTCTCAGAGAGCTTCTACACCTTTAGATCTGATCCACAGTGAGCTTATGGGTCCTTTTCCGCACCCATCCATCAACAAAGCGAGGTTTGTTCTCATATTTGTTGATGATTTCTCACATTTTACATGGATCTACTTTCTCGGGCAAAAATACAAGGTCTTTCAACACCTCAAAGATTTCAAAGCCCTGGTTGAGACACGGTCCAGAAAGAAGATCAAATTCCTCTGAACTGATAACGGGGGAGAGTATGTCAATCATGTGATCCATGATATTTTCCATGAGGCATGGATTCAGTTGCAGCACACAGTTCCCTATACTCTGCAGCAAAACAAAGTTTTTGAGCGGAAAAATAGATCTCTAAAGGAGATGGCATCTTGCATGTTGCATGCAAAGTCACTACCACAGAGACTATGGTCTGAAGCAATTAATTGTGCAACATACATCCAAAACAGATCTCCCCATAGATCTGTCAAGGATAAGACCCCCTACAAGGCTTGGAGCGGCCTCAAACCGGAAGTGACCGACTTTCGCATTTTTGGTTCATGTGCATGGGCCCAAATTCCCTCTAAAAAGAGGAAGGCACTTGATCCACAGAGCACTAAGTGTATTTTTTTTTTATACCCCGACGATGTGAAGGGATATATGCTTATTGATATTTCCTCAGACTGGCTCATCATTGAGCATAGTGTACAATTTGAGGAAAGTGTCTCACATGTACCTCAACAACCACATGCAGACACCTTCATTCTTCCACCTATTATCACCTAAACTAGCACAGTCAAAATTGTCATTTTTAGGTGATAGAGAGAACTCCAAAAAATTATTTCTAAATTTTTATAGGATTGTTAGAGAGCCTATTTTTTGTAAATAAACTTGAAATAAACATCGGAATTGATTTTCTTTACAAAAAGGGTGAATTACAGGATTCGGTGGTTTAGGAAAACCTATGAAGAGTTCATTAACCACCGAAAGCAGAGCTTTCGGTGGTTAACAGGTGAAATTCAGGGCTAGTTAACCACTGAAAGTGTAGGTTTTCCAGAAATAAACTGCCTTGGAAAAAATCAATTTTATCAGTCGTGGAAAGGTCGTTTCACATGCTCAAATAGTCGATTGACAACTACACATCCTAAGCTTTCCAAAAGTACTTTTAGATATGAATTTGGAGCTAAGGAAGGCAGTCAAAAGTTCCCCTCAAGATGAGGCAGGGTGTAAAGCTCGAAAATGTCAGAGCCCACATTTTCACATGATCCAGATGTCATTTGGCATAATGATGGAGTGCTAAACGTCGAAAGTTAAGAAAATTGGTGATGTAAGGTGGTATTATGACTTCTAGTCGAGGTTTGATACTCTGTGATACTTGAAAACCTCCATTTGTCATTTCAAATTGAAGCCATGGCATACACAGAAATTTATGAAGTGATTGTTTCGTCTAACTGTTTGATGATTCACATGGCCCTCATAACTTCAAGTCCCGAGAGATATATTCATAATGATTCCCAATTTAATTATGATTTGAAATACATCAAGTCCAAAGTCTTATTTATGTTCATTATATGAAATCCCTTTGATTTCGTTATCAAACCTGAGTCTGCAGTCATTGCCATTATACCATATGAAGGTTGAGCTTTTTGTTATGCATATTACAACTCCATCTATCATCCAAATGCCACAGAAGCCTGAGTCTTCTCTGTTTCATTAAGTCTGAGTTTTCAGCTATAATCAAGCCTAATTTTCTGGTTATGACTTGTTAAAGATTTGGTCCATCTCATATAACCCAAGTCATCCCGATTTTGTGCCTTTCAATTCGACATACATCCACTATTTCCTCCTGATTTTAGGTGTATTGTCTCCCCAGCTCGCAGGTTTTTGCTAATTTATAGGTACAGGGTGAGGAACCAAATGATAAAGTTGTTGATGATTACCCTAATCTGCCAACTCCTACTCCTCCAGAGGAACATAGCACACCTTTGGCTGAAGCATCTGCTAGCAGACCAGCACCAACCAGATCATAGAAGATAAACCAATTACTGAAGAAGGTTTATGAGTTAGAATACTCTAAGAAACAAATCAAGAAGAAGAATGCACACTTAATTGATAGAAATGTGGAATTGTATGACATTAGTCAGGAAGTCAGGGATAAACATGACAAGACTTTGGATAGGAACAAACTGTTGATGAAGGAGAACACCAGGCTGTACAGACAGCTTAGACTCCTAAGGCTGAAGATGAAAGAAATTCAGACTCCAATTCCCAAGCACTCAGGGTTAGAAACCCTAGCAAAATTGGCCACTTCTTTAGAGAAGGAAACAAATCATCCTACATAGCAAACTGAAGTTTCCAGCCCTGTACAAGGAGGAGCAGCATCACCAAGCAGCCTTGATCACTCACAGAAGTAGCAGCGTAATTCATTTTTGCAATTTTGAACATTTTCATAAAGTTACAGGTTTCGGTGGTTAACGGGCCCAGATTTTGCCTCTCTTAACCACCGAAAGCAAAGCTTTTTGGTGGTTAAACAGGCCCAAACTTTTATCTCTTAACCACCGAAACCTATTACATGGCAGCAAGGTCGTATTTTTTCCCATATTTGACTTTTTCTCAACCAAATCTTTTGAGGTTGGTTTCTAAAGATGCATAATAATTAAATACATCATATTTAAGGTTTTAACTTGATGTATTTAATGTTTAAGAAGGTGGAAAAGTGAAAATGGTGACCTAGTTCATGAGCAAAAAACTGTCTTTTTTGCCAAAGGTGGCAAATTCAAATTTCCTATGAAGATTCATCAGCCTTGGAAGGTTTTCTACATCTGTCAGAGAGTTTGGAGGATATGAAGGCTATCAAGATAGAGTTTGACTCCTTAGATAGGATCTTTTCCTATTTTGTTTTGACTTTCCATTTTGAGTATTCTAGATCCATTTTTATAGGATCCCATCCTACACTTGTTGTATCTATTTTGATTTGACTATTTTTAGAAAATATGATCCATCTTTCAAGGATCTAGATTTCATCTTGTAAGGCTATAAAGCCAAAGACATTTGGAGCACCAAGGGGTTCGATTTTGAGTTCTATATTCTACGGTTTTGTATGAAAGACATTTTCTTTAATATATCAGCGTGCAAGCTTCTTTCATTTGTTATTGTCAGACCCTCCTTCATCTTTGTCTATGCATATGAGTTGAATTCGTTCTTTTGTCTCTGTTTAATGGTCCTATGGTAACTGTCATCTTACTTTTGACTGTTAAGCAAGAATGATAAGCATCTCTAGCTAGTTTGTTGACCCATCATATATATGGTTTATGTATGTTTTGGTTAACCGATTGGTTCTCTTATCCATCTGTTATACAAATCTATCTGATAAATAGCTCTTGAAGGCCTTGTGTTGCATGAATATAGTTAGACTGTCTTGAAGATACAATCCAGAGATTAAGATATTCATCTTGATCCAAACCCACATCTATTACTGAGAAAATAGTTTCCAAAAAGATTAAAGTTACCAGGCATCTCTGACTTACATCCTAGGAGAGTTTCCTGGAGTGATAACAAATTGGTGTCGTTGCCGGGGAGAGGAGATCGAAGCTCAGCTTCCTTGGGAGACGACATGATCCATCTTTGATGATAGACAAAGTTTGGACATATATTCGGTTGTAATCATCTATCTAGCGACTCCATAAAGGACGGATTCAGTGGCGACTCCACAACATTCAGATGTCAAAAGCGTTTTCTGCTCTTTTGGCTCGGAGGCTTGCACCTCTCAATTTTTCTTCAGTTCCTGGTTTCCCACATCCAGTACCTAATATGTCGGAATGGGGAGATTGTATGCCTAGCTTCAAAGAGAGCAAAGAAGACAATCCTGCAGAACACCTCCTCAAGTTTCATGAGTGCATGGATCTATTAGATCTACAGCATGAAGATGTTTGTATGAAGATGTTCATGTTTTCATTGAATGGTGATGCACATCAATGGTATTTTTCTTTGCCTCCTTCTAGCATTTCATCATTGAAGGATTTTCATAGAGCATTCACTGAGCATTACAAAAGGTATTTTTCAGATGAGTTTGCATTTGATAATTGTTGTGATGAATATGAATTACATTGTAAGATTGAAGATGTAAATATAGAAAAAGCTCCCCCTCATAATATGCCATAGCCCATTAATGATCTTCAAGATGTTGTGTTTTCCCATCAACATGAACTACAAATGGATAATAAAGAAACTAAATGTTCTCTTACCATCCTTAAGTCTGATTGTTATGAAGTCGAAGAGTTGGTTCCTTTAACTACACAGAGAGATGATCATAAATGTATACACGATGTGGCTAATGATGGATTTGAAGAGTGTGTTGCAACAGAGGACATCTATCATTGTAACCAAAATAATGGTGATCTTCGGATGGATAACCATAGCATTGATGCTTTTGACATTGTATCAAACGCATCTACTTATTTAGGTTGTCATGAAGATGAGATTGTCCCCTTTGAAAACCCCAAAGATGATTATCATATTAACACATTAGTAGGTGACAGTCTCAGATCTACAGCAGATTCTAAGGGCAGCCCTCAGCTTTCTAATTTGCAGACTAAGGCAGTTTTCAACATATATGAGGAGGAAGCTGAAGAACAAAAAGTTTATGGTCAGCAGTTGAATTTGTATTTTCATTTGACAGAGGAAGAACAGTCCACATTCAGTTCTCAGTTGGGACAGCAAGAAGACTTCCAAGGAAGACATCTATCTACAAATAAAGAGCCAATCATGGAAGGGAAGTCATCTTTCATGAATCAAAATGCTTTTGATCTTGATTTTAGAGACCTGGTGGCTGATTTGATAGAATTACTTATTTCAAACCCTATTAAAGTCCTAGATTTCATTCATTCATCAATTTCCACGGGTGAGTATGACTTTATGAAAGATTATTTACTACTGCTGATATGTTTTAGTTATTTTCTATTAAGCAGTCATAGAGATAAAGTCATCACGGTTTTGAAGTTGCTCAAATGGATGTTATGGAAATCTGCGTTTACCTGACCAAATTTTAGATTTGGTTAGCAATAGGGATAGGCAGAAGAATAAGCTCTTCATATGAGCACTTAGATTGTTTTCAGTTATTGGTTGAATAAGCACAACAGGCTACAGGTTGTCTAAAGATAATTTTCTCAAGCCAGATGACTCCATAGCCCAATGCACTGACACAATACAAATTGTAAATGATTGGCGGCAGAATTTTTAAGTTAATGGACAGGCACAGGTATGCTTGTTCTTCGAACCTCACTGGGAGGATTCCATCCCCGAGTAGGAGCCAGTTTTTATCACCTAAACTAGCACAGTCAAAATTGTCATTTTTAGGTGATAGAGAGAACTCCAAAAAATTATTTCTAAATTTTTATAGGCTTGTTAGAGAGCCTATTTTTTGTAAATAAACTTGAAATAAACATCAGAAATGATTTTCTTTACAAAAAGGGTGAATTATAGGTTTCAAAGGTTTAGGCGAACCTGTGAAGAGTTCATTAACCATCGAAAGCAGAGCTTTCGGTGGTTAACAGGCGAAATTCAAGGCTAGTTAACCACCGAAAGTGCAGGTTTTCCAGAAATAAAATGCCTTGGGAAAAATCAATTTT
>JZKD02S2187791.1:343-16013 GCA_000966675.3 Picea glauca
TAATTTAAAGATCCCAGGTTGACACTAACAATAGTTGAAACCACTTGAACTTATGGGAATCGAACCTAGCCAGATCAATTGTTCCACAAACTTATAACTTTATAGAATTAGTCAATTATTGTGTTGTCAATTACCAAGAGGATAGGAAACAAATAACTTTTGTACATGATTCAAAGATAGTATGTGAAATAAGTAAATAATCCATTGCCCAAATGATCCAAATTTTATACCATACCATATATGAAACCCAAAATGATGATGAGATTCACTCTAAGTACCAAGCATTATCATAGTCTGAAAGAGAGAATATGTTGAGAAATATATTAGCCTCAGATGCCCCATTACCAACTAGTCCACCTCCTTTCAAATCGACCATATTCCCTGAACTAACCAGATAGGATATTTCCATGATTATTTAGGTTTTAGGCTATGAACATGATAGAGTATTGGATGAGATAATTTTAGAGATTCTTTCTGTTTTATATCAACTGGATTCAATCACCCTCACAAAATTCGATTTTTGTTAGTTCCTATAAGAATTCATAAACTTCCAATTGTCAAATTTCCACATCACTAAGTATTTTAGGTACCAGACCTACTTGGTGTACCTCATATTATTCAATAATTCTTCCTTTTTTGAGATATTTGGGATCAAAACAATAGACGATTTGGGTAAAACCAAGAGATTAATTGAGTGGACTGAGGAGGTAAGGAAATGAGAGAAGAATAAAGGTTTTAGCCTTTATGTAAACAAGTTCATGAGTGCATGGTACATTCTTCTCCATGGAACTCAACCTCCTAGGATTTTTTGTGAGTTTAAAAAGATACTATAGTGTTGGAAAAGCATTTTGGATGAGAATAACTAAGTTTCGAGAGTTGCACCATAGTGGATGAAAGAGTAAAAGGTAGGACCATAACATGCGACAAGGGTGCATTTTATGGTGCAGAAGTAGGAAAAGCAGCAGTTCAGTGAAAAAGAAGGAAAAGTATTAGTTTAGTGCAAAAGAAGGAAAAGCAGTTTCAATGCAAAAGTAGGAAAAGCACCAGATCGACACAAAAGTAGGAAAAACAGTTATGAACCATTAGTGTTTTGGGGGATAATTGTTTATGAACCATTAGGGTTTTGAGCCCTACTTATTTGTATAAATATGTAAAGGGTCAAGGAAGATTAGGCTACTGAGAATAATAGATTAGGTTTCTTATGATTTATGAAGAGAGTTTATGCTTGAGGTTTTGGGGAAGATATTTCGAGGATAGGATCATATATGAGAGGTTTCAGAGATAGGATCACACTGCAGAGAAGCTACACATGTTTGTGGATTACAATGTGTTGTATCTTTTGTAAGCATAGCTCACAAGCCTGAGGTGATTATTGCATGAAGAATAATATAAGAATCCAGCCATTGTGGACGTAGCCCAAGGATTGGGTTAACCACATTAAAATATTGTGTCTAAAGTGTTTGTTGATGTGATTATACGTGGATTTTATGCTCATGCATGATTAGTATAGATTTGTTTAACATATGGTTGATGTGCAATAATAATGAATGATTCAGTGGGTTGGTTATGTCACGATCTATGTTATATTGTTTCTGCACACTAGGGTTTAGGGTCATGAATGAATCTTAGAGGGGTTAATGTCGCACAATTGTTATGGTAAAAGTAATGAATAGTTAGTTAATGGAATCCAGGCCTAGGGTTTGTTGATTGATAAAAGGATGTTAAATAAGGATAATGCCCACATGGTGAATAAGTATTAATGGTTATGTTGATAGCCTCACATCATGTCATCCCTGCATAAACTTGGTTCCTATAGCCCCAGGATATGCCTCGTCTGAGACTTAACTTGCATGCAGGTGATGCCAAAAGGGTCGGTATCTAAAGGTTTTTTTTTGGTTGAATAACTTGAACCTAATGTCTTATAACTGCATGCCAACAAATGGTTCCATTGTTGGGACTTGGAATCTGTAATTGAGGGAATGTTTTGGAGGCCGACTAGGGAAGAGGTCGTCAAATGGATGGAAAGGAAGGAGTGATAATTTTCCTAAGTGAATAGAAACCCTCAAATCGGAGACAAACAATGGTTGCAAAGGTATGTGTTCACAGATCTACATGGGATCTTCTTTGGTGAATTTCTCAATATTTTAGTTCAATGGTTAGAAAGGTTAGTGGAGAATACTGGAAGATACCAAACTGTAGCTCCAAGAAATTGGACCCCTAAATTGGTAAGATAATTGAATTATGTAAGAAATATCACTTCTCATGCAATTGATTTCTAGTTGAACGGAAAATTGGGGGTTATATTACAAAATTTGTAGTAGATTATACCCAATCATATAGTATCACAAAAATGGATTTCTTCAAGGCTCCATGTGGAAGGTTTCTAAAATCATTGGGTACCTAGACAAAGATGTTGTTGTGCGAAAAATGTGTGATGACGATGGAATATGTTTGTTAGGGGGCTTCACGCACATAAGGGAACTGGGGGATGACNTAATTTAAAGATCCCAGGTTGACACTAACAATAGTTGAAACCACTTGAACTTATGGGAATCGAACCTAGCCAGATCAATTGTTCCACAAACTTATAACTTTATAGAATTAGTCAATTATTGTGTTGTCAATTACCAAGAGGATAGGAAACAAATAACTTTTGTACATGATTCAAAGATAGTATGTGAAATAAGTAAATAATCCATTGCCCAAATGATCCAAATTTTATACCATACCATATATGAAACCCAAAATGATGATGAGATTCACTCTAAGTACCAAGCATTATCATAGTCTGAAAGAGAGAATATGTTGAGAAATATATTAGCCTCAGATGCCCCATTACCAACTAGTCCACCTCCTTTCAAATCGACCATATTCCCTGAACTAACCAGATAGGATATTTCCATGATTATTTAGGTTTTAGGCTATGAACATGATAGAGTATTGGATGAGATAATTTTAGAGATTCTTTCTGTTTTATATCAACTGGATTCAATCACCCTCACAAAATTCGATTTTTGTTAGTTCCTATAAGAATTCATAAACTTCCAATTGTCAAATTTCCACATCACTAAGTATTTTAGGTACCAGACCTACTTGGTGTACCTCATATTATTCAATAATTCTTCCTTTTTTGAGATATTTGGGATCAAAACAATAGACGATTTGGGTAAAACCAAGAGATTAATTGAGTGGACTGAGGAGGTAAGGAAATGAGAGAAGAATAAAGGTTTTAGCCTTTATGTAAACAAGTTCATGAGTGCATGGTACATTCTTCTCCATGGAACTCAACCTCCTAGGATTTTTTGTGAGTTTAAAAAGATACTATAGTGTTGGAAAAGCATTTTGGATGAGAATAACTAAGTTTCGAGAGTTGCACCATAGTGGATGAAAGAGTAAAAGGTAGGACCATAACATGCGACAAGGGTGCATTTTATGGTGCAGAAGTAGGAAAAGCAGCAGTTCAGTGAAAAAGAAGGAAAAGTATTAGTTTAGTGCAAAAGAAGGAAAAGCAGTTTCAATGCAAAAGTAGGAAAAGCACCAGATCGACACAAAAGTAGGAAAAACAGTTATGAACCATTAGTGTTTTGGGGGATAATTGTTTATGAACCATTAGGGTTTTGAGCCCTACTTATTTGTATAAATATGTAAAGGGTCAAGGAAGATTAGGCTACTGAGAATAATAGATTAGGTTTCTTATGATTTATGAAGAGAGTTTATGCTTGAGGTTTTGGGGAAGATATTTCGAGGATAGGATCATATATGAGAGGTTTCAGAGATAGGATCACACTGCAGAGAAGCTACACATGTTTGTGGATTACAATGTGTTGTATCTTTTGTAAGCATAGCTCACAAGCCTGAGGTGATTATTGCATGAAGAATAATATAAGAATCCAGCCATTGTGGACGTAGCCCAAGGATTGGGTTAACCACATTAAAATATTGTGTCTAAAGTGTTTGTTGATGTGATTATACGTGGATTTTATGCTCATGCATGATTAGTATAGATTTGTTTAACATATGGTTGATGTGCAATAATAATGAATGATTCAGTGGGTTGGTTATGTCACGATCTATGTTATATTGTTTCTGCACACTAGGGTTTAGGGTCATGAATGAATCTTAGAGGGGCTAATGTCGCACAATTGTTATGGTAAAAGTAATGAATAGTTAGTTAATGGAAGCCAGGCCTAGGGTTTGTTGACTGATAAAAGGATGTTAAATAAGGATAATGCCTGCAGGGTGAATAAGTATTAATGGTTATGTTGATAGCCTCACATCATGTCATCCCTGCATAAACTTGGTTCCTATAGCCCCAGGAGATGCCTGGTCTGAGACCTAATTTGCATGCAAGTGATGCCAAAAGGGTCGGTATCTAAAGGTTTTTTTTTTGTTGAATAACTTGAACCTAATGTCTTATAACTGTGTGCCAACAAATGGTTCCATTGTTGGGACTTGGAATCTGTAATTGAGGGAATTTTTTGGAGGCCGACTAGGGAAGAGATCGTCAAATGGATGGAAAGGAAGGAGTGATAATTTTCCTAAGTGAATAGAAACCCTCAAATCAGAGACAAACAATGGTTGCAAAGGTATGTGTTCATAGATCTACATGGGATCTTCTTTGGTGAATTTCTCAATACTTTAGTTCAATGGTTATAAAGGTTAGTGGAGAATACTGGAATATACCAAACTGCAGCTCCAAGAAATTGGACCCCTGAATTGGTAAGACAATTGAATTCTGTAAGAAATATCACTTCTCATGCAGTTGATTTCTGGTTGAACGGAAAATTGGGGGTTATATTACAAAATTTGTAGTTGATTATACCCAATCATATAGTATCACAAAAATGGATTTCTTCAAGGCTCCACGTGGAAGGTTTCTAAAAGCATTAGGTACCTAGACAAAGATGTTGTTGTGCGAAAAATGTGTGATGATGATGGAATATGTTTGTTAGGGGGCTTCACGCACATAAGGGAACTGGGGGATGACCATGGTATGGTTTGAAAGTATGAATGAATGAAGAAAGAACTGAATAAGGAAGGGAGGGACTGAGGATGTAGAGAAACAAAGAAAGTATTCTAGAATAAGAAGATAAATTTGGAGTACTATGCAGTGGAAGAAGATACAAGAGGTTGAAAACTGGGGCTGAGAAAGAAGAGCAGCACAATGAGTATGAGAGGAGAGAACCCCATGCATTAGTGCAGATTGTAGAAATATTGGGCACAAAATAAGAGGGAGAGGATCCTCAGTTCATTCCTATAATAGAAGAGTTGTTAAGTACTATTGAGGTTGTATCCTACGTTGAACCCACTACCCTTTGTGCATCACCCGGATCTAAGATAACATTTGAATATTTGTCAAAAGCACTTATAGTTAGCGGAGGGAGTCAGAAGAATAGTATCCAGAGTAGTGGAAGAAGTGTGTCGAGTTAGAATGATCCAACAACCCTAGGGGTAGGTACTACGTAAAATACCATGGCAGGATTATACAATACATTGAGAATACTTAAGTTCTAGGGAGTTGAGTTGGAGGACACAGAACGACATCTATTTGTGTGTGAGACAATTTGGGCTGCGAAGAATGTCTAGGATGAGGCCATAAAGATTACACAGTTGGAAATAATGTTTATAGGTCATGCATTAGTATGGTACATGAAACTGCAGAGTATTACACCAAAAGGTCAAGTCGGGACATTGGAAAAAAATTCAACAATCGTTATTGAAATAGTTCAATAAGCTGAAATCTGAGTCGCAATACATTACAAAGTTCAAGGAAATAAAACAAGTGAAAACTAAGTCAGTTTGGGACTATGATCAAATATTTAAGGATTTGATGTGTAGATTGACATTCCAAATTCCAGATCAACAACACATAGAATGGTTTATTGTCAAACTATTGCCATACATTCGCTACTCGTTGATATAAAAAAAGGTTGTGTCGCACCCTGAAGATTTGGAGATTGTGATGAATATGGAAGCATCTCCTATCGGAGATGGTCAGGGAGTGGCTCAAGTAAAAAAAAAAAATAACTTCCTTGACAATCTAATTAGCAGAGCTTACGAAAGGAAAGGAGAAGAGGGAACAAGTCTGGTGTATCACATGTAGGATTGAAGGCCACCATAAGGACAAATTCCTATCCTTTTCTTAGTATTTGGCAATTGGAGCACCAAAATCATTACCAGAAGGAGGGTAATGTAAAATATGAAAGACATGGGGACATCATATGCCTAATTTTCCATTGCTATAGAAATACCAGAGTACACCCTGGAATTTATTTTTTAACTTTTGCAAGTCAGTAGGTCACAAATATAAGGATTTTCACACATTCGACATGATGAGATAGTGCACTTCATATATGTATAGAATTCAGGAGGAAAATACCATGACAGAAGGAGGTGTTCAATAGTATAACAATTTGTGATTCTTTATCCCAGGAGGTCGGGGAATATTTTGTAGAGGTTGAGGTTGAGGGAGTTTTGGCATAGGAGGTAGAGAGCCAATAATCTACTACAATTGTAATCAATCGAACCACTTAGCTCGTGATTTCCTTGATCATTGTACAACTTGTATTGTAGATAATTGGATCATGTAACAGAATGTTTTCCACAATTACTTGCAAAGTGGCAGGAAATACGGAGCTGGAACTAGAACCCAAATCAGAATGTACAAAAGATATCAGTAGAGAAGTGTGACAAAGGACCCAGAATAGCAGTTGTCACACACGAAGGATCTAGGATAGGGGCTTATGTGATGAATAAATGGATGAAAATTGAGCAATGGGTGAGGAAATCAGCAGGACCTATACTGAAATTTGACCCACAATAAGAAAAAGAGATGTATTAGCAAACAAGGAAGGATATACTAGTATCATATTGGATAGCATCAACATCATCTACACCTCCTATGGTTGACATGCCTTAGGTATATGATAGTACTATTCCAGAAAGGTCACTTCAAAAGTTAAGTACTTTGAAAGAATTTATGAAAAGTTTTTTAGAATTGATGAAAGATGAAACTACGTTGAATGCATTGCACGAAATGATTGGTCATTGCATTAAAGAAAGGGAAGTTCCTACCATGCAGATGGTAGTGAATCTAGTACTACACAAAAAGAGGACAAGCAGAGAGTTCAGAATAAGTGTGCATATTGGGGAATATGACATGAACAATGTTATTTTAGACTTGGGTTCTAATGTAAATGTTTTACCAAATCAAACATGAGAAATATTGGGGAAGTCGAAGTTAATTCAGTATCTCGTCTAGTTAATGTTGGTGAACCAGCACAATATAGTACCAATTCATTGATTGTTATGGGTACTTTTGAATATAGATGGGGTGTGCAGTATAAAATATTTTGAAGTCATCGAAATCATGGATGATAGTCGGCCATATCCAGTACTAAGGGGGCTTGGATGGGCCTTTGAAAATCAAGTGATTATTAATATGAAGAAAACATAAATGATCTTTGAAGTAGGGGACTTGAAGGTTACCACACCGTTGGATCCTATAAAAGGAAAGAGGTATATAGAACCAACGAAAGGGAATGAAATTAATAACCTATATAATATGACTACATGAATGGATGACTATGTTAATCTAACTGCATATGGTTCCCTAAGTTGGAGAATAATTAGCTCATGTGTGTCAGATTCAAAGGTAGGTTTGGAACACTAGAAGCAAAGGATGCATGAAGTATCAACCGGATGATGTTCCCGCATTACTTGATCGTTGTGCTGGATTGGAATGGAGTTATGTGACCTGAAAAAGTATGATGGTTTGACTAACATAGGCTCTTTTGTAAAGGCTTTTGAGTTTAATATACTCGAAAAAAAAATATTGGTGGCATTATATTTTGTCATAAAGGCCACTCCATCCAGATGGTGGGATTCACATAAAGAAGGAATAGAATATTGGCAGCAGCATAAAAGATTAATGCAATCTAGATTTCGTACCAAGGTTTAGTATATTGCACAGAAATATGTAGGAGTGTTGGCATAGGGGCAGACCTAGGGTTCAATGCTTCAACATCGCACCAAAAAAAATCTAACTATCATCCCTTTCGGCAACACCTGTGAAGCAGATGAAGTCTCACTCGAGCTAGAGGTAAGGGGGGTTGCAGGAATCAAGTGTCTACAGCCTAGATGGGACACAGATATATGATCAAGATACTTAACAGAGAACTTAGAAATTAAAATTCATTAGTCTTTAACCCTTATTCACATCGTAGGTTAAAACCCTAATTACAAATCAACGCAGTAACAACCAAATCCAACACATCTAACCATTCAACACATAGCATCAAAGTAGATCTAACATTCATTTACATCATAAAGTACTAAGAATCAATTGGATCTATCATACATCTAGATTAAGAAAATAAGTACATAAAAAACATGAAAACCATAACACAAAGCACATTGACACGGGATATATGTGGTTCACCCCAGTGTGGGGCTATGTACACCAACTCTTCTTATTTCTTTATTAGTTCCTTCAATCTCCTTATAGGCACAAAGACACAAAACCGACTCCACATAGGACAAGAGATATGCATGCACCTCGCTAGATCCTCCTTCCCCGAGTTAGGTCCAAGAATAGAGCCTGTACATAGTTTTTGCACAAAGCACTTACAAAACACTTGCACTTAGCTCTGCAAGCCTTAACACATCTTCTTGCACATAGCTAACATTAGTAATAAGTCATTGACCTACTAGATCTACTTCTTACATTGCCTAGATACTTATTTATACATTACAAAAAGGGCCTAAACATGGGTAAGACCCATGGGCCAACATCCCATACCAATTACATAAACCCTAAAACCCAAAAATCCCACAAAAAGGGTGAGATCCCATGATATTCTCTTCACCTGGGCACTCCGTCTTCGACCAGCCTATTGAAGTCCCAAAAATTGACAACATGACCAAGGTTCTCCCAAAACTTGTTCGAGGGCCAACATGACCCCAACAATCACCTGTGACTCATCCTGAGTCACCTTGATCTGGGAAACACTACTTCAAAGGCCTCGATCTTAGCTCGATCTGCCTCGACTTGCTACTTTGCCAAAGCCTACTTCTTGGTGAACTTCTAAATGACTTTCTTAGTGGCAGACCCTTCCAGGTATTGTTTCACAATTGTGACCACCTGTTCCAGCTATGATCCATGTCCCTCAATCTCTTCAAAGAGAGTGCAAGCTTCATCCTACACCAGTTTGAGTCATTGTGTCACCTCCATCACTCTGCTCTGGATGGAAGTGACCTGTTTCTGAACTTCATGTTGCTCCTATGCCCTCTTCATATTCTCCACTACTGTAAGCAGATTCAACTATGATTGCACTGTAGACGCATGTTGCTTCATCTCTTGGAGTTGTGCCTCCAATATCCTCAGCTATGTGTCTTCTACAATACGCTTGTAGGTTTTCACACTTCGGTCATTGAGTTGATTTCATTCTATAGATAACACCCTGATTCATTCTACTGTGCTCCTGGCAGTTTCTTCCCTTTGATCTCGCACTTCCTGCAGAGTGCTTGGCACTACTTGCAGTTCTAACTCGGCTACTCTTTCTTGAAGTTGTTGAATGGAATCAATGAGTTTCCCCACTTGACGCTCATTTGTTTCTTCTTCCATCTGGGCCAAGCCTAACATAGAGTGAAGTGCTCTAGCCACTGCCTCCTTGACCACAGTATGATCCACGAGCAACCAATATTTTTCTCTCTGGATCTGCTCTTTGTCCTCTTCAAACTGAAGTTTCTTTAGGGATTCCTCCTTTGCTTCCTTTGAGGCCTCTCTGGCCTACTCCATTTCTTCTTGTATTCGTTGAAGGCAAGCCTCTGTATCATCTATTATCCTTCACAGTTGGGTGGGATCATCCCCCAATTCTGCACCTTCTGATGAAAACATCATAGTAGACACTGTGTGGCTTGAATAGAGAGCTTGTTGTACCCCTTTCATCTCTGCCTCCATTCATTCATACATTGTCTCATGATTTTCTTCTTTTTGCTACAAAATATCCTCTGCAGCATCTTCTACAGTTGCGATGATGAATTCAATATCATCAAATGTGAGCATAGTCTACTACTACAACTTCTTGGGTCATGAATTCTTCTGTGCTGAGGGTTTCTTTGGAGAAACCTTCCTTTTCTTTGACGTCTCAACCTCTGTAAGGGGAACCTTCAGTGGTGTCACTTAACCCTTTTCCTTCTTGTCTTCTTCCCCTTCCTTCTCTTGGCTTACTTCATCGCCTCCTCCTCCTCTGGGTGAGTCAGATGCAGTTTCCTCTGATGTGTTGTTTATCTCCTACACTTATTCCTTTTTCTTCTTCTTCTTAGTGTTGCTCGATCCATCCCACTCCATCTGGGTGAACAAAGGGATTCCAATAATGTCGGGGTCGGAGAGCTCTATCTACTCGACTGGTACAAGGAATTCAGTCGACCATTCCTTGGCTATCTCCTCCATGTCTTCATTAGTCAATTTGTAATACGACTTCATCTCCTCCTTGCTTTCATCCCTACGCACAGTGATGTAAATGAAGTCGTGGTCCGCGTAGAAATTCGTGAGTGATTTATAAGCATGCAAGGTGTTTGGGGTCATTCATAGGAATGACTCAATGACACGTGTGAGTTGTAAGTAATAAGTGTGAAACACCACATTTTACTACCACTTCTTCGCCATATCACTTGAATACCACAAGGTGGTGAACCTCATGGTCAATGGTCCTGATGGTTCAACTTCTAGGAATGTTTCTTCCTATGAAATCTCGCATGCAAAAAACACAATGAGAATTAGTAACCAGCTGAAGTGTAATTCATAGCCTTGACTCTGCGCTTCATGGTAGTCCTTATCCAACTTGTTGACGAGGTAGCTTTCCCAGTTCATATGCATGCCTTCAATGTACTTCCCTGTGAGATCGACAATGAACCTCATGACTTGCATTGGTCGGTTCTTCCTGACGAGCTTGCCTACTATCAGCTGACAAGCTAGGCTCACTGCACCATATTGGATGGAGGCTACGTTGTAGCCTCACTTCCCCTTCTCCACATCATCATAGGTTTCCTTTATACACTGTGCTAGGGTGTGATCTGCAGCCTTCTCTAGATAGAATTTCTAAGGGTCCAGTCCCTGCATGCTCAATCCATTGATCATGTGGATCAGCACTGGATCCACAGTCACACACCTATCTAACCATAGATAGACTCCATGGTAGCATGACAAGAGGATTTTAATGCACATGTTAACCTCCTGATGTCTGTTGAAGTGGGGTATCTTCATCATGTTAAGGATGGTGGACCTAGTGATCTCCTTAATCCATGGCTAGGGAATTATCTTCAGCTTCTTCCCAGTCATATTTTTCAAGTACCTATTTGGTGTGAGAAGTACATAATTCTTCCTAACTCCCAGGTTAAAGTCATTGATATTGATATCATGGATCAGTCCTAGCTGCGGTCTAACTGCGCGTATCCCTTTTGGGAGGTATGCAGTGATGAGTGTGTATTGAAAATCGCTTGGGATGTTGTCATGACTAACTACACCAGCTAGAGGTTGGGTGTAGTCAGGCAAGACCGATTGGATGAGCTTCACGTTCACCGGGTCATTGAGGTGCTTGATTATTTTCTCTATTGTAGTTCAGAATGGCCCAGATCGACGTCCATTCAAGGGGGATGTTTGCAATCCTCTCGTCGATGAGGCATGTACTCCTACAGACATGACCTTCTCAACCATAATTTCTATCAAAATCTCTTCTATGGATTTCTCTATTGCGCTAAGGTCACCCGACATGCACGCTTGTAAACAAATGACTCGGGTAGGGGACTGATCACTCAAGGTAAGAAAAACAGGTGGCGAGGTCTCAAAAGAACAACACGATAGAAATTAGTTCTTTGTTAGCTCGAATATATCAAGTTACAAAAGTGTCCTCGGTGAGGCATTCAATGGATTAAATAAACAACGTCATAAGAGACTCCTCCAATGGGAAGGAATGCCTCAATCAATATGATTCCATCCATTTTGGTGCGGTCCCAACAGTCCAATGGTGATCTTTCCATCAATAACTATGTTTCTAGTTGTTCTGGAGCTTCGTTATAATGGTCGAGATGACTCCAACGGTCATATATCTTTGCTGAGTTGAAGTTCCCTTCGACGTTGTTATGCTATTCCGACGAGGTTCAAGTTCTGCAAGCCTACCTTCTGCGAAGTCTTTTCTGGAATCTCCTGCAATTTTTCTAACTTTGCTTTCTTCTTACTGAGCTTTCTGGCTTTCTTTCCTGTGACCTGAGTCTCTGAGTTCTTCTTTCCATTCTTGTTCTTATCTTCTCATAGCATAGTAACTTCATACTGCTGAGGGTCTTTCACAGGGTTCGAGGGTAATACTTCTTCTCTTGTTGTTTATGGGGTAGTTGCTCTTCTGTCCTACATGGATAGGTTTTTTAAGCCTTCTTGTGTTCTTTCAACTTCGATAGCTAACTCTCTTTCCTTTTTTTTTCCAACTTGTCCTCTTGTTCCTATATTAGTCTCATTATTTTTCTGGTTATGAAGTCTGTTAATTCTTGTTTTTTCCGTTTTGTGGCTTCCTCTTCTTCTTTCCTTCAGATCCGATTTTTCTCAATCTAGGTATTTCCTAACATAAGTGAAAAAGGAGTGATATTCTCAACAAACTTAATGACCTCAAATTCTTCTTCAGTCGATGCTCCATGGGCTATCATAGGTACATGAGTAAGTCTTCCACATAGGGTTATCATCTTTCCTTTAAATAATCCTATCCTTCCCAATGAAGGATCCATAGCAGGCTTTTCCAAAATTTCCCAAGTACTTTTTGTCATAATATTCACCTATGTTTACTCATCCAATACATAGTCTCTGTCGAATTCTCCTATTCTTGTTTCTATGCACTTCCTTTTTTTTAAGATCTCTAGTAAACTCATATCTCTGTTATCCTTCAATGTTTCTTTCATCTGCAATAATATAGTTTTTGATTCTTTCTTATTCTCTAACATATACTTAGTTTCTTGACCTTCTTCATAGTTTTCTTGTCTCATGTTCATATTTTCAAATTTAACAACCATTTTAGGGAAATCCAAAACATCATGACCAATATATTTACAACAAAGATAAATAGGGCTTACACTAGGGAATTCATGAGCAATATGTCTTGGTCCTCTGTAGTTATAACATAGTGTCAATCCTCTCTTTCTCTTAAATGATCCCCAACCTTTCTTGTACTGCGCACTGGGATCACAATGATGGACCTGAAATCTGAAAAAAAATCCTTCTAGGTTCCTGCATCCACTTATTAATCCAAAAATTCTTTATGTGCATAGGAATAACATATATTTCACTAACTCTATCAAATTTACTCAGCTCAACTCTTTCTTCTAGCCATTCCCTAATTTTCAGACTAGGACAATATCTATCAAACATACCTAGATTCATACTTTCGAAGAAAAAAGTCCACTTATATTACCTTTACCAGAGCACAAAGCTTTAAGATATTGCCTCTCTTCTTCAGATATGGTTCCCTTCTTAGCACAGAGCTTCACAAGTCAAGTAGAATATTATGCACTATAGCAACAGATCTAAGCTCTGGGAACAAAACCCAAGGTTCAACGCTTCAAAAATGCACTAACAAAACCCTAACTACCGACCCTTTCAGCAACACCTGCGAAGTAGATAAAGTCTCACCCGAGGTAGAGGCAGGGCAGATTGCAGGACTCAAGTGTCTACAACCTAGATGGGATACAGATTTGTGATCATGATACTTAACAACGAACTTAGAAATTAACATTCATTACTCTTTAACCCTTATTCACATAGTAGCTTAAAACCTTAATTACAGATCAGTCCAGTAACAAACAAATCCAGTACATCTAACCATTCAACACATAGCATCAAAGTAGATCTAACATTCATTTACATCATAAATTACTAAGCATCAACTGGATCTATCATACATCTAGATTAAGAAAATAAGTACATAAAAAACATGAACACCATAGAACAAGGAACATAGACACCAGATATATGTGGTTCACCCCAGTGTGGGGCTATGTCCACCAACTCTTCTTCTTTCTTTATTAGTTCCTTCAATATCCTTGCAGGCACCAAGCCACAAAACAAACTCCACATAGGACAGGAGATCTGCACACACCTCGCCAAATCCTCCTTCCCCGAGTTAGGTCCAAGAACAAAGCCTCTATACAGTCTATGCACAAATCACTTACAAAACACTTTCACTTAAATCTGCAAGCCTTAACACATCTTCTTGCACATAGCTAACATTAGCACTAATCCATCAGCCTACAAGATCTACTTCTTACATCGCCAAGATACTTATTTATACATTATAAAAAGGGCCTAAACATGGGTAAGACAGATTGGCGTACATCTCATACCCATTACATAAACCCTAAAACCCAAAAATCCCACAAAAAGGACAACATCCCACGATATTCACTTCACCTGGGTGCTCCATCTTCGACCAGCTTGTCAAAGTCCCAAAACTGGTCAACACGAACAAGGTTCTCTCAAAAATTGGTTGAGGGCCAACAAGGAGTAAGTGAGATGAAAAATCATATTGTGCAGTGAATAAAGATATGGAGTTTGATATCGTAGAAGGAATAGACACATATGCTCATAGTTTTAGTTTGTTTTAATTCATTTCTTGTTTATAGTTTTGTTGCTTCTCTTTCTAACTTTTACTCTACAGCTGTCATGCCTAGCAGAGCCCAACTGGGCATGTAAGCACTCTTTATTTGCTCATCAAGTGACTAATTGGGTGCAAACAGATTGGCAACTCCACTGGGGAGAAGGTATCAATTCCTCCCTCATTTGGGTTCATTTTGATTTCCTTTTGATTTCATTAACTTGCAGGTTCACAAACCAGCCTTTGTCGACCTGCTAACCAGTCAATTCACCAGAAGATTGGGAGAAATCCATCTGGATTTTTCTTCTCGGTTTTTTTCCGCAAGCGCGTGGTTATTCCACCCCACAGGTGCGCATCGTGCACGCATGCTCTTGTGCAACTTTTTCTCTCTGTGCGCATGCGCTTTCTCTCTCAATTTCGACAGCGCCCGTGCGCTCTGTGCGCCTGTGTATGCACTGTGTGGCGCGCATTTGATCTAAATTTGACATTGTAAGCTCTTGGATGTGGGGAAAAATCATTTTCCTTCTTAAGAATGATGATATGCATGCTCTAAATACTGCACCACTTAGACCCCTCAACTTATAAAGGGGATAATCAAACAAACATAGGCACTTAGGTGGATAAAAATCATTTTCCCTTATTTACTTTTTGCCACATGGATGGCTTGCTTTGATTTATAAATCTAAGTTGAACATCAATTCTAAATCACATATAAACTCACATTTTGGGACTATAAGTCGAAAGTAACAATCTTGAGTATGCTCTTCTCTTGCGCCATCAAGCGATCTCGAGAACCAGAAAAGGATTGCGAAAACGATCTCACCTCCCTTAACAAAAAAATTTCAAAACTTGTAGGAGAGGACAAAGGCCCTTTTGGGATCCCTCTTAGTTTCATTTTTCAAACATATCCTAAGTTCGTAATGGGCCCATACATGCCCACATGTCACAAAAGTAGGATAGTGGTTGCAATTTTGCTTTCTTAGATCAAAAAACTAGGAGAGTTAAAGGTTTGTAACGGGCCCACACATGCCCACATG